>BJCG01002462.1:0-339404 GCA_005406145.1 Prunus yedoensis
GACAATTCCAGTCGAAGGCAGTTCGTTCCGAATTGGAGTGGTTGGTGTATTCCATACTTCTAGGGATTGGATTTCACTCAAAACTCACCAAATGACTCCTCCATCATAGTATGATGATGCCAAAGTTTTGGGCTCGATCGGAAATCAATAGGTGTAAGAAATTGGACAATTCAAGTTCAAAGGCAGTTCGTTCCTTATAGGAGTGGTTGGTGTATTCCGTGGTTCTAGCGATTGGATTTCACTCAAAACTCACCAAATGACTCCTCCCACCATGTTATGATGATGCCCAAGTTTTGGGCTCGATCGGAAATCCATAAGGGTAAGAAATTGGACAATTCAAGTTTAAAGGCAGTTCGTTCCGAATTGGAGTGGTTGGTGTATTGCATAGTTCTAACGATTGGATTTCACTCAAAACTCACCAAATGACTCCACCCACCATATTATGATGATGCCCAAGTTTTGGGCTCGATCGGAAATCTATAGGTGTAAGAAATTGGACAATTCAAGTTCAAAGGCAGTTCATTCCTTATAGGAGTGGTTGGTGTATTCCGTAGTTCTAGCAATTGCATTTCACTCAAAACTCACCAAATGACTCCTCCCACCACATTATGATGATGCCCAAGTTTTGGGCTCGATCGGAAATCCATAGGTATAAGAAATTGGACAATTCAAGTTCAAAGGCAGTTCGTTCCGAATTGGTGTGGTTAGTGTATTGCATAGTTCTAGCAATTGGATTTACTCAAAACTCACCAAATGACTCCTCCCAAAATATTATGATGATGCCCAAGTTTTGGGCTCGATGGGAATCCACAAATGTAAGAAATTGGACAATTCAAGTTCAAAGGCTGTTCGTTCCTTATCGGAGTGGTTGGTGTATTCCGTAGTTGTAGCGATTGGATTTCACTCAAAAGTCACCAAATGACTCCTCCCACCATATTATGATGATGCCCAAGTTTTGGGCTCGATCAGAAATCAATAGGGGTAAGAAATTGGATAATTCAGGTTCAAAGGCAGTTCGTTCCTTATAGGAGTGGTTGGTGTATTCCGCAGTTTTAGCGATTGGATTTCACTCAAAACTCACCAAATGACTCCTCCCACCATATTATGATGATGCCCAAGTTTTGGGCTCGATCAGAAATCAATAGGGGTAAGAAATTGGATAATTCAGGTTCAAAGGCGGTTCGTTCCTTATAGGAGTGATTGGTGTATTCTGCAGTTTTAGCGATTGGATTTCACTCAAAACTCACCAAATGACTCCTCCCACCATATTATGATGATGCCCAAGTTTTGGGCTCGATCAGAAATCAATAGGGTAAGAAATTGGATAATTCAGGTTCAAAGGCGGTTCGTTCCTTATAGGAGTGGTTGGTGTATTCCGCAGTTTTAGCGATTGGATTTCACTCAAAACTCACCAAATGACTCCTCCCACCATATTATGATGATGCCCAAGTTTTGGGCTCGATCGGAAATCAGTAGGGGTAAGAAATTGGACAATTCAGGTTCAAAGGAAGTTCGTTCCTTATAGGAGTGGTTGGTGTATTCCGTAGTTCTAGCGATTGGATTTCACTCAAAACTCACCAAATGACTCCTCCCACCATATTATGATGATGCCCATGTTTTGGGCTCGATCGGAAATCCATAGGGTTAAGAAATTGGACAATTGAAGTTCGACGACAGTTCGTTCCGAATTGGAGTGGTTGGTGTATTCCGTAGTTCTAGCGATTGGATTTCACTTAAAACTCACCAAATGACTCCTCGCACCATATTATGATGATGCCCAAGTTTTGGGCTCGATCGGAATTCAATAGGGGTAAGAAATTGGACAGTTCAGGTTCTTAGGCAGTTCGTTCCTTATAGGAGTGGTTGGTGTATTCCGTAGTTCTAGCGATCGGATTTCACTCAAAACTCACCAAATGACTCCTCCCACCATATTACGATGATGCCCAAGTTTTGGGATCGATCCAAAATCCATAGGGGTAAGAAATTCGACAATTCAGGTTCTTAGGCAGTTCGTTCCGTATAGGAGTGGTTGGTGTATTCCGTAGTTCTAGCGATTGGATTTCACTCAAAACTCACCAAATGACTCCTCCCACCATATTATGATGATGCCCAAGTTTTGGGCTCGATCGGAAATCAATAGGGGCAAAAAATTGGACAATTCAGGTTCTTAGGCAGTTCGTTCCTTATAGGAGTGGTTGGTGTATTCCGTAGTTCTAGCGATCGGATTTCACTCAAAACTCACCAAATGACTCCTCCCGCCATATTATGATGATGCCCAAGTTTTGGGATCTATCGAAAATCCATAGGGGTAAGAAACTGGACAATTCAGGTTCTTAGGAAGTTCGTTCCGTATAGGAATGGTTGGTGTATTCCGTAGTTCTAGCGATTGGATTTCACTGAAAACTCACCAAATGACTCCTCCCACCATATTATGATGATGCCCAAGTTTTGGGCTCGATCGGAAATCAATAGGGGTAAAAAATTTGACAATTCAGGTTCTTAGGCAGTTCGTCCTTATAGGAGTGGTTGGTGTATTCCGTAGTTCTATCAATTAGATTTCACTCAAAACTCACCAAATGACTCCTCCCACCATATTATGATGATGCCCAAGTTTTGGGCTCGATCGGAAATCAATAGGGTTAAGAAATTGGACAATTCAGTTTCGAAGGCAGTTCGTTACTTATAGGAGTGGTTGGTGTATTCCATAGTTCTAGCGATTGGATTTCATTCAAAACTCACCAAATGACTCCTCCCACCATATTATGATGATGCCCAAGTTTTGGGCTCGATCGGAAATCAATAGGGGTAAAAAATTTGACAATTCAGGTTCTTAAGCAGTTCGTTCCTTATTGGAGTGGTTGGTGTGTTCCGTAGTTCTAGCGATTAGATTTCACTCAAAACTCCCCAAATGAGTCCTCCCACCATATTATGATGATGCCCAAGTTTTGGTTTCGATCGGAAATCAATGTGGGTAAGAAATTGGACAATTCAGGTTCAAAGGCAGTTCGTTCCTTATAGGAGTGGTTGTTGTATTCCGTAGTTCTAGCGATTGGATTTCACTCAAAACTCACCAAATGACTCTTCCCACCATATTATGATGATGCCCAAGTTTTGGTTTCGATCGGAAATCAATAGGGGTAAGAAATTGGACAATACAGGTTCAAAGGCAGTTCGTTCCTTATAGGAGTGGTTGGTGTATTCCGTAGTTCTAGCGATTGGATTTCACCCAAAACTCACCAAATGACTCCTCCCACCACCATATTATGATGATGCCCAAGTTTTGGTTTCGATCGGAAATCAATAGGGGTAAGAAATTGGACAATTCAGGTTCAAAGGCAGTTCGTTCCTTATAGGAGTGGTTGGTGTATTCCGTAGTTCTAGCGATTGGATTTCACTCAAAACTCACCAAATGACTCCTCCCGCCATCTTGGGCACGATCGGAAATCAATAGGGGTAAGAAATTGGACAATTCAGGTTCAAAGGCTGTTCGTTCCTTATAGGAGTGGTTGGTGTATTCCGTAGTTCTAGCGATTGGATTTCACTCAAAACTCACCAAATGACTCCTCCCACCATATTATGATGATGCCCAAGTTTTGGGCTCGATCGGAAATCAATTGGGGTAAGAAATTGGACAATTCAGGTTCAAAGGCTGTTCGTTCCTTATAGGGGTGGTCGGTGTATTCCGTAGTTCTAGCGATTGGATTTCACTCAAAACTCACCAAATGACTCCTCCCACCATATTATGATGATGCCCAAGTTTTGGTTTCGATCGGAAATCTATAGGGGTAAGAAATTGGACAATTAAGGTTCAAAGGTAGTTCGTTCCTTATAGGAGTGGTTGGTGTATTCCGTAGTTCTAGCGATTGGATTTCACTCAAAACTCAGCAAATGACTCCACCCACCATATTATGATGATGCCCAAGTTTTGGGCTCGATCGGAAATCAATAGGGGTAAGAAATTGGACAATTCAGGTTCAAAGGCAGTTCGTTCCTTATAGGAGTGGTTCGTGTATTCCGTAGTTCTAGCGATTGGATTTCACTCAAAACTCACCAAATGACTCCTCCCACCATATTATGATGATGCCCAAGTTTTGGGCTCAATCGGAAATCAATAGGGGTAAAAAATTGGACAATTCAGGTTCTTAGGCAGTTCGTTCCTTATAGGAGTGGTTGGTGTATTCCGTAGTTGTAGCGATTATATTTCACTCAAAACTCACCAAATGAGTCCTCCCACCATATTATGATGATGCCCAAGTTTTGGTTTCGATCGGAAATCAATTGGGGTAAGAAATTGGACAATTCAGGTTCAAAGGCAGTTCGTTCCTTATAGGAGTGGTTGGTGTATTCCGCAGTTCTAGCGATTGGATTTCACTCAAAACTCACCAAATGACTCCCACCATATTATGATGATGCCAAAGTTTTTGGCTCGATCGGAAATCCATAGGGGTAAGAAGTTAGACAATTCAAGTTCGAAGGCAGTTCGTTCCGAATTGGAGTGGTTGGTGTATTGCATAGTTCTAGCGATTGGATTTCACTCAAAACTCACCAAATGACTCCTCCCACCATCTTATGATGACGCCCAAGTTTTGGGCTCGATCGGAAATCAATAGGGGTAAGAAATTGGACAATTCATGTTCAAAGGCAGTTCGTTCCTTATAGGAGTGGTTGGTGTATTCCGTAGTTCTAGCGATTGGATTTCACTCAAAACTCACCAAATGACTCCTCCCACCATATTATGATGATGCCAAGTTTTGGGCTCGATCGGAAATCAATAGGGGTAAGAAATGGGACAATTCAGGTTCAAAGGCAGTTCGTTCCTTATAGGACTGGTTGGTGTATTCCGTAGTTCTAGCGATTGGATTTCACTTAAAACTCACCAAATGACTCCTCCCGCCATATTATGTTGATGCCCAAGTTTTGGGCTCGATTGGAAATCAATAGGTGTAAGAAATTGGACAATTCAGGTTCAAAGGCAATTCGTTCCTTATAGGAGTGGTTGGTGTATTCCGTAGTTCTAGCGATTGGATTTCACTCAAAACACACCAAATGACTCCTCCCACCAAATTATGATGATGCCCAAGTTTTGGGCTCGATCGGAAATCAATAGGGGTAAGAAATTGGACAATTCAGGTCCAAAGGCAATTCGTTCCTTATAGGAGTGGTTGGTGTATTCCGTAGTTCTAGCGATTGGATTTCACTCAAAACTCACCAAATGACTCCTCCCACCATATTATGATGATGCCCAAGTTTTGGGCTCGATCGTAAATCAATTGGGGTAAGAAATTGGACAATTCAGGTTCTAAGGCAGTTCGTTCCTTATAGGAGTGGTCGGTGTATTCCGTAGTTCTAGCGATTGGATTTCACTCAAAACTCACCAAATGACTCCTCCCACCATATTATGATGATGCCCAAGTTTTAGTTTCGATCGGAAATCTATAGGGGTAAGAAATTGGACAATTCAGGTTCAAGGCAGTTCGTTCCTTATAGGAGTGGTTGCTGTATTCCGTAGTTCTAGCGATTGGATTTCACTCAAAACTCACCAAATGACTCCTCCCACCATATTATGAGGATGCCCAAGTTTTGGGCTCGATCGGAAATCAATAGGGGTAATAAATTGGACAATTCAGGTTCAAAGGCAGTTCGTTCCATATATAGGAGTGGTTGCTTTATTCCGTAGTTCTAGCGATTGAATTTCACTCAAAACTCACCAAATGACTCCTCCCACCATATTATGGTGATGCCCAAGTTTTGGGCTCGATCGGAAATCAATAGGGGTAATAAATTGGACAATTCAGGTTCAAAGGTAGTTCGTTCCTTATAGGAGTGGTTGGTGTATTCCGTAGTTCTAGGGATTGGATTTCACTCAAAACTCACCAAATGACTCCTCCCACCATATTATGATGATGCCCAAGTTTTGGGCTCGATCGGAAATCAATAGGGGTAAGAAATTGGACAATTCAGGTTCAAAGGCAGTTCGTTCCTTATAGGAGTGGTTCGTGTATTCTGTAGTTCTAGCGATTGGATTTCACTCAAAACTCACCAAATGACTCCTCCCACCATATTATGATGATGCCCAAGTTTTGGGCTCAATCGGAAATCAATAGGGGTAAAAAATTGGACAATTCAGGTTCTTAGGCAGTTCGTTCCTTATAGGAGTGGTTGGTGTATTCCGTAGTTCTAGCGATTATATTTCACTCAAAACTCACCAAATGAGTCCTCCCACCATATTACGATGATGCCCAAGTTTTGGTTTCGATCGGAAATCAATAGGGGTAAGAAATTGGACAATTCAGGTTCAAAGGCAGTTCGTTCCTTATAGGAGTGGTTCGTGTATTCTGTAGTTCTAGCGATTGGATTTCACTCAAAACTCACCAAATGACTCCTCCCACCATATTATGATGATGCCCAAGTTTTGGGCTCAATCGGAAATCAATAGGGGTAAAAAATTGGACAATTCAGGTTCATAGGCAGTTCGTTCCTTATAGAAGTGGTTGGTGTATTCCGTAGTTCTAGCGATTATATTTCACTCAAAACTCACCAAATGAGTCCTCCCACCATATTATGATGATGCCCAAGTTTTGGTTTCGATCGGAAATCAATTGGGGTAAGAAATTGGACAATTCAGGTTCAAAGGCAGTTCGTTCCTTATAGGAGTGGTTGGTGTATTCCGTAGTTCTAGCAATTGGATTTCACTCAAAACTCACCAAATGACTCCTCCCACCATATTATGATGATGCCCAAGTTTTGGGCTCGATCGGAAATCAATAGGGGTAAGAAATTGGACAATTCAGGTTCAAAGGCAGTTCGTTCCTTATAGGAGTGGTTGGTGTATTCCGTAGTTCTAGCGATTGGATTTCACTCAAAACTCACCAAATGACTCCTCCCACCATATTATGATGACGCCCAAGTTTTGGGCTCGATCGGAAATCAATAGGGGTAAGAAATTGGACAATTCAGGTTCAAAGGCAGTTCGTTCCTTATAGGAGTGGTTGGTGTATTCCGTAGTTCTAGCAATTGGATTTCACTCAAAACTCACCAAATGACTCCTCCCACCATATTATGATGATGCCCAAGTTTTGGGCTCGATCGGAAATCAATAGGGGTAAGAAATTGGACAATTCAGGTTCAAAGGCAGTTCGTTCCTTATAGGAGTGGTTGGTGTATTCTGTAGTTCTAGCGATTGGATTTCACTCAAAACTCACCAAATGACTCCTCCCACCATATTATGATGATGCCCAAGTTTTGGGCTCGATCGGATATCAATAGGGGTAAGAAATTGGACAATTCAGGTCCAAAGGCAATTCGTTCCTTATAGGAGTGGTTGGTGTATTCCGTAGTTCTAGCGATTGGATTTCACTCAAAACTCACCAAATGACTCCTCCCACCATATTATGATGATGCCCAAGTTTTGGGCTCGATCGGAAATCAATTGGGGTAAGAAATTGGACAATTCAGGTTCAAAGGCAGTTCGTTCCTTATAGGAGTGGTCGGTGTATTCCGTAGTTCTAGCGATTGGATTTCACTCAAAACTCCCCAAATGACTCCTCCCACCATATTATGATGATGCCCAAGTTTTAGTTTCAATCGGAAATCTATAGGGGTAAGAAATTGGACAATTCAGGTTCAAAGGCAGTTCGTTCCTTATAGGAGTGGTTGGTGTATTCCGTAGTTCTAGCGATTGGATTTCACTCAAAACTCACCAAATGACTCCGCCCACCATATTATGATGATGCCCAAGTTTTGGGCTCGATCGGAAATCAATAGGGGTAAGAAATTGGACAATTCAGGTTCGAAGGCAGTTCGTTCCTTATAGGAGTGGTTGGTGTATTGCATAATTCTAGCGATTGAATTTCACTCAAAACTCACCAAATGACTCCTCCCACCATATTATGATGATTCCCAAGTTTTGGGCTCGACCGGAAATCCATAGGGGAAAGAAATTGGACAATTCAAGTTCGAAGGCAGTTCGTTCCTTATAGGAGTGGTTGGTGTATTGCATAGTTCTAGCGATCGGATTTCACTCAAAACTCACCAAATGACTCCTCCCACCATATTATGATGTTGCCCAAGTTTTTGGCTCGATCGGAAATCCATAAGGGTAAGAAATTGGACAATTCAAGTTCGAAGGCAGTTCGTTCCTTATAGGAGTGGTTGGTGTATTGCATAGTTCTAGCGATTGGATTTCACTCAAAACTCACCAAATGACTCCTCCCACCATATTATGATGATTCCCAAGTTTTGGGCTCGATCGGAAATCCATAGGGGTAAGAAATTGGACAATTCAAGTTCGAAGGTAGTTCGTTCCTTATTGGAGTGGTTGGTGTATTCCGTAGTTCTAGCGATTGGATTTCGGTCAAAACTCACCAAATGACTCCGCCCACCATATTATAATGATGCCCAAGTTTTGGGCTCGATCGGAAATCAATAGGGGTAAGAAATTGGACAATTCAGGTTCGAAGGCAGTTCGTTCCTTATTGGAGTTGTTGGTGTATTCCGTAGTTCTAGCAATTGGATTTCACTCAAAACTCACCAAATGACTCCTCCCACCATATTTTGATGATGCCCAAGTTTTATGCTCGATCGGAAATCCGTAGGGGTAAGAAATTGGACAATTCAAGTTCGAAGGCAGTTCGTTCCGAATTGGACTGGTTGGAGTATTGCAAAGTTCCAGGGATTGGATTTCACTCAAAACTCACCAAAGGACTCCTCCCACCATATTATGATGATTCCCAAGTTTTGGGCTCGATCGGAAATCCATAGGGGTAAGAAATTGGACAATTCAAGTTCGAAGGTAGTTCGTTCCTTATAGGAGTGGTTGGTGTATTCCATAGTTCTAGCGATTGGATTTCACTCGAAACTCACCAAATGACTCCGCCCACCATATTATGATGATGCCCAAGTTTTGGGCTCGATCGGAAATCAATAGGGGTAAGAAATTGGACAATTCAGGTTCGAAGGCAGTTCGTTCCTTATAGGAGTGGTTGGTGTATTGCATAATTCTAGCGATTGAATTTCACTCAAAACTCACCAAATGACTCCTCCCACCATATTATGATGATTCCCAAGTTTTGGGCTCGATCGGAAATCAATAGGGTAAGAAATTGGGCAATTCATGTTCAAAGGCAGTTCGTTTTTGATAGGAGTGGTTGGTGTATTCCGTAGTTCTTCCGATCTTATTTCACTCAAAACGCACCAAATGACTCCTCCCACCATATTATGATGTTGCCAAAGGTTTGGGCTCGATCGGAAATCCATGGGGGAAGAAATTGGACAATTCAAGTTCGAAGGCAGTTCGTTCCGAACTGGAGTGGTTGGTGTATTGCGTAGTTCTAGCGATTGGATTTCACTCAAAACTCACCAACTGACTCCTCCCACCAAATTATGATGATTCCCAAGTTTTGGGCCCGATCGGAAATCCATAGGGGTAAGAAATTGGACAATTCAAGTTCGAAGGCAGTTCGTTCCTTAAAGTAGTGGTTGGTGTATTCCGTTGTTCTAGAACTTGGATTTCACTCAAAACTCACCAAATGACTCCTTCCACCATATTATGATGATGCCCAAGTTTCGGGCTCGATCGGAAATCTATAGGTGTAAGAAATTAGAGAATTCAGGTTCAAAGGCAGTTCGTTCCTTATAGGAGTGGTTGGTGTATTCCGTAGTTCTAGCGATTGGATTTCACTCAAAACTCACCAAATGACTCCTCCCACCATATTATGATGATTCCCAAGTTTTGGGCTCGATCGGAAATCCATAGGGGTAAGAAACTGGACAATTCAGGTTCGAAGGCAGTTCGTTCCGAATTGGAGTGGTTGGTATATTGCATAGTTCTAGCAATTGGATTTCACTCAAAACTCACCAAATGACTCCTCCCACCATTTTATGATGATCCCCAAGTTGTGGGCTCGATCGAAAATCAATAGGGGTATGAAATTGGACAATTCAGGTTCAAAGGCAGTTCGTTCCTTATAGGAGTGGTTGGTGTATTCCGTAGTTCTAGCGATTGGATTTCACTCAAAACTAACCAAATGAATCCGCCCTCCATATTATGATTATGCCCAAGTTTTGGGCTCGATCAGAAATCCATAGGGGTAAGAAATTGGACAATTCAAGTTCGAAGGCAGTTCGTTCCGAATTGGAGTGGTTGGTGTATTGCATAGTTTTAGCGATTGGATTTCACTCAAAACTCACCAAATGACTCCTCCCCCCATTTTATGATGATGCCCAAGTTTTGGCCTCGATCGGAAATCTATAGGTGTAAGAAATTGGACAATTCAGGTTCAAAGGCAGTTCGTTCCTTATCGGAGTGGTTGGTGTATTCCGTAGTTCTAGCGATCGGATTTCACTCAAAACTCAACAAATGACTCCTCCCACCATATTATGATGTTGCCAAAGTTTCGGGCTCGATCGGAAATCCATAGTCGTAAGAAATTGGACAATTCAAGTTCGAAGGCAGTTCGTTCCGAATCAGAGTGGTTGGTGTATTGCATAGTTCTAGCGATTGGATTTCACTCAAAACTCACCAAATGACTCCTCCTACCATTTTATGATGATGCCCAAGTTTTGGCCTCGATCGGAAATCTATAGGTGTAAGAAATTGGACAATTCAGGTTCAAAGGCAGTTCGTTCCTTCTGGAGTGGTTGGTGTATTCCGTAGTTCTAGCGATCTTATTTCACTCAAAACTCTCCGAATGACTCCTCCCACCATATTATGATGTTACCAAAGTTTTGGGCTCGATCGGAAATCCATAGGGGTAAGAAATTGGAGAATTCAAGTTCGAAGGCAGTTCGTTCCGAATTAGACTGGTTGGAGTATTGCATAGTTCCAGCGATTGGATTTCACTCAAAACTCACCAAATGACTCCTCCCACCATATTGGGATGATTCCCAAGTTTTGGGCTCGATCGGAAATCAATAGGGGTAAGAAATTGGACAATTCAGGTTCAAACGCAGTTCGTTCCTTACAGGAGTGGCTGGTGTATTCCGTAGTTCTAGCAATTGGATTTCACTCAAAACTCACCAAATGACTCCTACCACCCTATTATGATGATGCCCAAGTTTTGGGCTCGATAGGAAATCAATAGGGGTAAGAAATTGGACAATTCAGGTTCAAAGGCAGTTCGTTCCTTACAGGAGTCGCTGGTGTATTCCGTAGTTCTAGCGATTGGATTTCACTCAAAACTCACCAAATGACTCCTCCCACCATATTATGATGATGCCCAAGTTTTAGTTTCGATCGGAAATCTATAGGGGTAAGAAATTGGACAATTCAGGTTCAAAGGCAGTTCGTTCCTTATAGGAGTGGTTGCTGTATTCCGTAGTTCTAGCGATTGGATTTCACTCAAAACTCACCAAATGACTCCTCCCACCATATTATGAGGATGCCCAAGTTTTGGGCTCGATCGGAAATCAATAGGGGTAATAAATTGGACAATTCAGGTTCAAAGGCAGTTCGTTCCATATATAGGAGTGGTTGCTATATTCCGTAGTTCTAGCGATTGAATTTCACTCAAAACTCACCAATGACTCCTCCCACCATATTATGGTGATGCCCAAGTTTTGGGCTCGATCGGAAATCAATAGGGGTAATAAATTGGACAATTCAGGTTCAAAGGTAGTTCGTTCCTTATAGGAGTGGTTCGTGTATTCCGTAGTTCTAGGGATTGGATTTCACTCAAAACTCACCAAATGACTCCTCCCACCATATTATGATGATGCCCAAGTTTTGGGCTCGATCGGAAATCAATAGGGGTAAGAAATTGGACAATTCAGGTTCAAAGGCAGTTCGTTCCTTATAGGAGTGGTTCGTGTATTCTGTAGTTCTAGCGATTGGATTTCACTCAAAACTCACCAAATGACTCCTCCCACCATATTATGATGATGCCCAAGTTTTGGGCTCAATCGGAAATCAATAGGGGTAAAAAATTGGACAATTCAGGTTCTTAGGCAGTTCGTTCCTTATAGGAGTGGTTGGTGTATTCCGTAGTTCTAGCGATTATATTTCACTCAAAACTCGCCAAATGAGTCCTCCCACCATATTATGATGATGCCCAAGTTTTGGTTTCGATCGGAAATCAATAGGGGTAAGAAATTGGACAATTCAGGTTCAAAGGCAGTTCGTTCCTTATAGGAGTGGTTCGTGTATTCTGTAGTTCTAGCGATTGGATTTCACTCAAAACTCACCAAATGACTCCTCCCACCATATTATGATGATGCCCAAGTTTTGGGCTCAATCGGAAATCAATAGGGGTAAAAAATTGGACAATTCAGGTTCTTAGGCAGTTCGTTCCTTATAGGAGTGGTTGGTGTATTCCGTAGTTCTAGCGATTATATTTCACTCAAAACTCACCAAATGAGTCCTCCCACCATATTATGATGATGCCCAAGTTTTGGTTTCGATCGGAAATCAATTGGGGTAAGAAATTGGACAATTCAGGTTCAAAGGCAGTTCGTTCCTTATAGGAGTGGTTGGTGTATTCCGCAGTTCTAGCGATTGGATTTCACTCAAAACTCACCAAATGACTACCACCATATTATGATGATGCCAAAGTTTTTGGCTCGATCGGAAATCCATAGGGGTAAGAAATTAGACAATTCAAGTTCGAAGGCAGTTCGTTCCGAATTGGAGTGGTTGGTGTATTGCATAGTTCTAGCGATTGGATTTCACTCAAAACTCACCAAATGACTCCTCCCACCATATTATGATGACGCCCAAGTTTTGGGCTCGATCGGAAATCAATAGGGGTAAGAAATTGGACAATTCAGGTTCAAAGGCAGTTCGTTCCTTATAGGAGTGGTTGGTGTGTTCCGTAGTTCTAGCAATTGGATTTCACTCAAAACTCACCAAATGACTCCTCCCACCATATTATGATGATGCCCAAGTTTTGGGCTCGATCGGAAATCAATAGGGGTAAGAAATTGGACAATTCAGGTTCAAAGGCAGTTCGTTCCTTATAGGAGTGGTTGGTGTATTCCGTAGTTCTAGCGATTGGATTTCACTCAAAACTCACCAAATGACTCCTCCCACCATATTATGATGATGCCCACGTTTTGGGCTCGATCGGAAATCAATTGGGGTAAGAAATTGGACAATTCAGGTTCAAAGGCAGTTCGTTCCTTATAGGAGTGGTCGGTGTATTCCGTAGTTCTAGCGATTGGATTTCACTCAAAACTCACCAAATGACTCCTCCCACCATATTATGATGATGCCCAAGTTTTAGTTTCAATCGGAAATCTATAGGGGTAAGAAATTGGACAATTCAGGTTCAAAGGCAGTTCGTTCCTTATAGGAGTGGTTGGGGTATTCCGTAGTTCTAGCGATTGGATTTCACTAAAAACTCACCAAATGGCTCCTCCCACCATATTATGATGATGCCCAAGTTTTGGGCTCGATCGGAAATCAATAGGGGTAAGAAATTGGACAATTCAGGTTCAAAGGCAGTTCGTTCCTTATAGGAGTGGTTGGTGTATTCCGTAGTTCTAGCGATCGGATTTCACTCAAAACTCACCAAATGACTCCTCCCACCATATTATGATGATGCCCAAGTTTTGGGCTCGATCGGAAATCAATTGGGGTAAGAAATTGGACAATTCAGGTTCAAAGGCAGTTCGTTCCTTATAGGAGTGGTCGGTGTATTCCGTAGTTCTAGCGATTGGATTTCACTCAAAACTCACCAAATGACTCCTCCCACCATATTATGATGATGCCCAAGTTTTAGTTTCAATCGGAAATCTATAGGGGTAAGAAATTGGACAATTCAGGTTCAAAGGCAGTTCGTTCCTTATAGGAGTGGTTGGTGTATTCCGTAGTTCTAGCGATTGGATTTCACTCAAAACTCACCAAATGGCTCCTCCCACCATATTATGATGATGCCCAAGTTTTGGGCTCGATCGGAAATCAATAGGGGTAAGAAATTGGACAATTCAGGTTCAAAGGCAGTTCGTTCCTTATAGGAGTGGTTGGTGTATTCCGTAGTTCTAGCGATCGGATTTCACTCAAAACTCACCAAATGACTCCTCCCACCATATTTTGATGATGCCCAAGTTTTGGGCTCGATCGGAAATCCATAGGGGTAAGAAATTGGACAATTCACATTGGACAATTCATGTTCGAAGGCAGTTCGTTCCGAATTGGAGTGGTTGGTGTATTGCATAGTTCTAGCAATTGGATTTCACTCAAAACTCACCAAATGACTCCTCCCACCATATCTTGATGATGCCCAAGTTTTATGCTCGAACGGAAATCCGTAGGGGTAAGAAATTGGACAATTCAAGTTCGAAGGCAGTTTGTTCCGAATTGGAGTGGTTAGTGTATTGCATAGTTCTAGCAATTAGATTTCACTCAAAACTCACCAAATGACTCCTCCCACCATATTATGATGATTCCCAAGTTTTGGGCTCGATCGGAAATCCATAGGGGTAAGAAATTGGACAATTCAAGTTCGAAGGTAGTTCGTTCCTTATAGGAGTGGTTGGTGTATTCCATAGTTCTAGCGATTGGATTTCACTCGAAACTCACCAAATGACTCCGCCCACCATATTATGATGATGCCCAAGTTTTGGGCTCGATCGGAAATCAATAGGGGTAAGAAATTGGACCATTCAGGTTCGAAGGCAGTTCGTTCCTTATAGGAGTGGTTGGTGTATTGCATAATTCTAGCGATTGAATTTCACTCAAAACTCACCAAATGACTCCTCCCACCATATTATGATGATTCCCAAGTTTTGGGCTCGACCGGAAATCCATAGGGGAAAGAAATTGGACAATTCAAGTTCGAAGGCAGTTCGTTCCTTATAGGAGTGGTTGGTGTATTGCATAGTTCTAGCGATCGGATTTCACTCAAAACTCACCAAATGACTCCTCCCACCATATTATGATGTTGCCCAAGTTTTTGGCTCGATCGGAAATCCATAAGGGTAAGAAATTGGACAATTCAAGTTCGAAGGCAGTTCGTTCCTTATAGGAGTGGTTGGTGTATTGCATAGTTCTAGCGATTGGATTTCACTCAAAACTCACCAAATGACTCCTCCCACCATATTATGATGATTCCCAAGTTTTGGGCTCGATCGGAAATCCATAGGGGTAAGAAATTGGACAATTCAAGTTCGAAGGTAGTTCGTTCCTTATTGGAGTGGTTGGTGTATTCCGTAGTTCTAGCGATTGGATTTCGCTCAAAACTCACCAAATGACTCCGCCCACCATATTATAATGATGCCCAAGTTTTGGGCTCGATCGGAAATCAATAGGGGTAAGAAATTGGACAATTCAGGTTCGAAGGCAGTTCGTTCCTTATTGGAGTTTTTGGTGTATTCCGTAGTTCTAGCAATTGGATTTCACTCAAAACTCACCAAATGACTCCTCCCACCATATTTTGATGATGCCCAAGTTTTATGCTCGATCGGAAATCCGTAGGGGTAAGAAATTGGACAATTCAAGTTCGAAGGCAGTTCGTTCCGAATTGGACTGGTTGGAGTATTGCAAAGTTCCAGCGATTGGATTTCACTCAAAACTCACCAAAGGACTCCTCCCACCATATTATGATGATTCCCAAGTTTTGGGCTCGATCGGAAATCCATAGGGGTAAGAAATTGGACAATTCAAGTTCGAAGGTAGTTCGTTCCTTATAGGAGTGGTTGGTGTATTCCATAGTTCTAGCGATTGGATTTCACTCGAAACTCACCAAATGACTCCGCCCACCATATTATGATGATGCCCAAGTTTTGGGCTCGATCGGAAATCAATAGGGGTAAGAAATTGGACAATTCAGGTTCGAAGGCAGTTCGTTCCTTATAGGAGTGGTTGGTGTATTGCATAATTCTAGCGATTGAATTTCACTCAAAACTCACCAAATGACTCCTCCCACCATATTATGATGATTCCCAAGTTTTGGGCTCGATCGGAAATCAATAGGGTAAGAAATTGGGCAATTCATGTTCAAAGGCAGTTCGTTTTTGATAGGAGTGGTTGGTGTATTCCGTAGTTCTTCCGATCTTATTTCACTCAAAACGCACCAAATGACTCCTCCCACCATATTATGATGTTGCCAAAGGTTTGGGCTCGATCGGAAATCCATGGGGGAAGAAATTGGACAATTCAAGTTCGAAGGCAGTTCGTTCCGAATTGGAGTGGTTGGTGTATTGCGTAGTTCTAGCGATTGGATTTCACTCAAAACTCACCAACTGACTCCTCCCACCAAATTATGATGATTCCCAAGTTTTGGGCCCGATCGGAAATCCATAGGGGTAAGAAATTGGACAATTCAAGTTCGAAGGCAGTTCGTTCCTTAAAGTAGTGGTTGGTGTATTCCGTTGTTCTAGAACTTGGATTTCACTCAAAACTCACCAAATGACTCCTTCCACCATATTATGATGATGCCCAAGTTTTGGGCTCGATCGGAAATCTATAGGTGTAAGAAATTAGAGAATTCAGGTTCAAAGGCAGTTCGTTCCTTATAGGAGTGGTTGGTGTATTCCGTAGTTCTAGCGATTGGATTTCACTCAAAACTCACCAAATGACTCCTCCCACCATATTATGATGATTCCCAAGTTTTGGGCTCGATCGGAAATCCATAGGGGTAAGAAACTGGACAATTCAGGTTCGAAGGCAGTTCGTTCCGAATTGGAGTGGTTGATGTATTGCATAGTTCTAGCAATTGGATTTCACTCAAAACTCACCAAATGACTCCTCCCACCATTTTATGATGATCCCCAAGTTGTGGGCTCGATCGAAAATCAATAGGGGTATGAAATTGGACAATTCAGGTTCAAAGGCAGTTCGTTCCTTATAGGAGTGGTTGGTGTATTCCGTAGTTCTAGCGATTGGATTTCACTCAAAACTAACCAAATGAATCCGCCCTCCATATTATGATTATGCCCAAGTTTTGGGCTCGATCGGAAATCCATAGGGGTAAGAAATTGGACAATTCAAGTTCGAAGGCAGTTCGTTCCGAATTGGAGTGGTTGGTGTATTGCATAATTTTAGCGATTGGATTTCACTCAAAACTCACCAAATGACTCCTCCCCCCATTTTATGATGATGCCCAAGTTTTGGCCTCGATCGGAAATCTATAGGTGTAAGAAATTGGACAATTCAGGTTCAAAGGCAGTTCGTTCCTTATAGGAGTGGTTGGTGTATTCCGTAGTTCTAGCGATCGGATTTCACTCAAAACTCAACAAATGACTCCTCCCACCATATTATGATGTTGCCAAAGTTTCGGGCTCGATCGGAAATCCATAGTCGTAAGAAATTGGACAATTCAAGTTCGAAGGCAGTTCGTTCCGAATCAGAGTGGTTGGTGTATTGCATAGTTCTAGCGATTGGATTTCACTCAAAACTCACCAAATGACTCCTCCTACCATTTTATGATGATGCCCAAGTTTTGGCCTCGATCGGAAATCTATAGGTGTAAGAAATTGGACAATTCAGGTTCAAAGGCAGTTCGTTCCTTCTGGAGTGGTTGGTGTATTCCGTAGTTCTAGCGATCTTATTTCACTCAAAACTCTCCGAATGACTCCTCCCACCATATTATGATGTTGCCAAAGTTTTGGGCTCGATCGGAAATCCATAGGGGTAAGAAATTGGAGAATTCAAGTTCGAAGGCAGTTCGTTCCGAATTAGACTGGTTGGAGTATTGCATAGTTCCAGCGATTGGATTTCACTCAAAACTCACCAAATGACTCCTCCCACCATATTGGGATGATTCCCAAGTTTTGGGCTCGATCGGAAATCAATAGGGGTAAGAAATTGGACAATTCAGGTTCAAACGCAGTTCGTTCCTTACAGGAGTGGCTGGTGTATTCCGTAGTTCTAGCAATTGGATTTCACTCAAAACTCACCAAATGACTCCTACCACCCTATTATGATGATGCCCAAGTTTTGGGCTCGATAGGAAATCAATAGGGGTAAGAAATTGGACAATTCAGGTTCAAAGGCAGTTCGTTCCTTACAGGAGTCGCTGGTGTATTCCGTAGTTCTAGCGATTGGATTTCACTCAAAACTCACCAAATGACTCCTCCCACCATATTATGATGAGGCCCAAGTTTTGGGCTCGATCGGAAATCAATAGGGGTAAGAAATTGGACATTTCAGGTTCGAAGGCAGTTCGTTCCTTATAGGAGTGGCTGGTGTATTCCGTAGTTCTAGCAATTGGATTTCACTCAAAACTCACCAAATGACTCCTCCCACCATATTATGATGATGCCCAAGTTGTGGGCTCGATCGGAAATCAATAGGGGTAAGAAATTGGACAATTCAGGTTCAAAGGCTGTTCGTTCCTTATAGGAGCGGTTGGTGTACTCCGTAATTCTAGCGATTGGATTTCACTCAAAACACACCAAATGATTCCTCCCACCATATTATGATGATGCCCAAGTTTTGGGCTCGATCGGAAATCAATAGGGGTAAGAAATTGGACAATTCAAGTTCAAAGGCAGTTCGTTCCTTCTAGGAGTGGTTGGTGTATTCCGTAATTCTAGCGATTGGATTTCACTCAAAACACACCAAATGACTCCTCCCACCATATTATGATGGTGCCCAAGTTTTGGGCTCGATCGGAAATCTATAGGTGTAAGAAATTTGACAATTCCAGTTCGAAGGCAGTTCGTTACGAATTCGAGTGATTGGTGTATTGCATAGTTCTATCACTTGGATTTCACTCAAAACTCACCAAATGACTCCTCCCACCATATTATGATGATGGCCAACTTTTGGGCTCGATCGGAAATCAACTGGGGTAAGAAATTGGACAATTCAGGTTCAAAGGCAGTTCGTTCCTTACAGGAGTCGCTGGTGTATTCCGTAGTTCTAGCGATTGGATTTCACTCGAAACTCCCCAAATGACTCCTCCCACCATATTATGATGATGCCCAAGTTTTGGGCTCGATCGGAAATCAGTAGGGGTAAGAAATTGGACTATTCAGTTTCTAAGGCAGTTCGTTACGTATAGGAGTGGTTGGTGTATTCCGTAGTTCTAGCGATTCGATTTCACTCAAAACTCACTAAATGACTCCTCCCACCATATTATGATGATGCCCAAGTTTTAGGTTCGATCGGAAATCAATAAGGGTAAGAAATTGGACAATTCAGGTTCAAAGGCATTTCGTTCCTTATAGGAGAGGTTGGTGTATTCCGTAGTTCTAGAGATTGGATTTCACTTAAAACTCACCAAATGACTCCTCCCACCATATTATGATGATGCCCAAGTTTTGGGCTCGATCAGATATCCATAGGGGTAAGAAATTGGACAATTCAAGTTCGAAGGCAGTTCATTCCGAATTGGAGTGGTTGGTGTATTGCATAGTTCTAGCAGTTGGATTTCACTCGAAACTCACCAAATGACTCCTCCCACCATATTATGATGATGGCCAACTTTTGGGCTCGATCGGAAATCAATAGTGGTAAGAAATTGGACAATTCAGGTTCAAAGGCAGTTCGTTCCTTATAGGAGCGGTTGCCGTATTCCATAGTTCTTGTGATTGGATTTCACTCAAAACTCACCAAATGACTCCTCCCACCATATTATGATGATGCCCAAGTTTTGGGCTCAATCGGAAATCAATAGGGGTAAGAAATTGGATAATTCAGGTTCAAATGCAGTTCGTTCCTTATAGTCGTGGTTGGTGTATTCCGTAGTTCTAGCGATTGGATTTCACTCAAAACACACCAAATGACTCCTCCCACCATATTATGATGATGCCAGAGTTTTTGGCTCGATCGGAAATCAATTGCGGTAAGAAATTGGACAATTCAGGTTCCAAGGCAATTCGTTCCTTAAAATACTGGTCGGTGTCTTCCGTAGTTCTAGCGACTGGATTTCACTCAAAAGTCACCAAATGACTCCTCCCATCATACTATGATGATGGCCAAGTTTTGGGCTCGATCGGAAATCAATAGGGGTAAGAAATTGGACAATTCGTGTTCAAAGGCAATTCGTTCCTTATAGGAGTGGTTGGTGTATTCCCTAGTTCTAGCGATTGGATTTTACTCAAAACTCACCAAATGACTCCTCCCACCATATTATGATGATGCCCAAGTTTTGGGCTCGATCGGAAATCAATAGGGGTAAGAAATTGGACAATTCAGGTTCAAAGGCATTTCGTTCCTTACAGGAGCGGTTGGTGGATTCTGTAGTTCTAGCAATTGGATTCCACTTAAAACTCACCAAAAGACTCCTCACACCATATTATGATGATGCCCAAGTTTTGGGCTCGATCGGATATCCATAGGGGTAAGAAATTGGACAATTCAAGTTCGAAGGCAGTTCGTTCCTAATTGGAGTGGTTGGTGTATTGCAAAGTTCTAGCGATTCGATTTCGCTCAAAACTCACCAAATGACTCCTCCCACCATATTATGATGAAGCCCAAGTTTTGGGCTCGATCGGAAATCAATAGGAGTAAGAAATTGGACAGTTCAGGTTCAAAGGCAGTTCGTTCCTTATAGTTGTGGTTGGTGTATTCGTAGTTCTAGCGATTGGATTTCATTAAAAACTCACCAAATGACCCCTCCCACCATATTATGATGATGCCCAACTTTTGGGCTCGATCGGAAATCAATAGGGGTAAGAAAATGGACAATTCAGGTTCAAAGGCAGTTCGTTCCGTATAAGAGTGGTTGGTGTATTCCGTAGTTCTAGTGATTGGATTTCACTTAAAACTCACCAAATGACTCCTCACACCATATTATGATGATGCCCAAGTTTTGGGCTCGATCGGATATCCAAAGGGTTAAGAAATTGGACAATTCAAGTTCGAAGGCAGTTCGTTCCTAGTTGGAGTGGTTGGTGTATTGCATAGTTCTGGCGATTGGATTTCACTCAAAACTCACCAAATGACTCCTCCGACCATATTATGATGATGCCCAAGTTTTGGGCTCGATCGGAAATCAATAGGAGTAAGAAATTGGACAGTTCAGGTTCAAAGGCAGTTCGTTCCTTATAGTAGTGGTTGGTGTATTCCGTAGTTCTAGCGATTGGATTTCACTCAAAACTCACCAAATGACTCCTCCCACCATATTATGATGATGCCCAAGTTTTGGGCTCGATCGGAAATCAGTAGGAGTAAGAAATTGGACAATTCAGGTTCAAAGGCAGTTCGTTCCTTATATGTGTGGTCGGTGTATTCCGTAGTTCTAGCGATCGGATTTCACTCAAAACTCACCAAATGATTCCTCCCACCATATTATGATGATGCCCAAGTTCTGGGCTCAATCAGAAGTCCAATGGGGTAAGAAATTGGACAATTCAAGTTCGAAGACAGTTCGTTCCGAATTGGAGTGGTTGGTGTATTGCATAGTTCTAGCAATTGGATTTCACCCAAAACTCCCCAAATGACTCCTCCCACCATATTATGATGATGCCCAAGTTTTGGGCTCGATCAGAAATCAATAACGGTAAGAAATTGGACAATTCAGGTTCAAAGGCAGTTCGTTCCTTATAGGAGTGGCTGGTGTATTCCGTTGTTCTAGCGATTGGATTTCACTCAAAACTCACCAAAAGAGTCCTCCCACCATATTATGATGTTGCCGTAGTTTTGGGCTCGATCGGAAATCAGTAGGAGTAAGAAATTGGACAATTTAGGTTCAAAGGCAGTTCGTTCCTTATATGTGTGGTTGGTGTATTCCGTAGTTCTAGCGATTGGATTTCACTCAAAACTCACCAAATGACTCCTCCCACCATATTATGATGATGCCCAAGTATTGGGCTCGATCGGAAATCCATAGGTGTCAGAAATTGGACAATTCAAGTTTGAAGGCAGTTCGTTACGAATTGGGTTGATTGGTGTATTGCATAGTTCTAGCGATTGGATTTCACTCAAAACTCACCAAATGACTCCTGCCACCATATTATGATGATGCCCAAGTTTTGGGCTCGATCGGAAATCAATAGGTGTAAGAAATTGGACAATTCAGGTTCAAAGGCAGTTCGTTCCTGATAGGAGTGACTGGTGTATTCCGTAGTTCTAGCGTTTGGATTTCACTCGAAACTCACCAAATGACTCCTCGCACCATATTGTGATGTTGCCCAAGTTTTGGGCTCGATCGGAAATCAATAGGGGTAAGAAATTGGACAATTCAAGTTCAAAGGCAGTTCGTTCCTTCCACATAGGAGTGGTTGGTGTTTTCCGTAGTTCTTGCGATTGGATTTCACAGAAAACTCACCAAATGACTCCTCCCACCATATTATGATGATGCCCATGTTTTGGGCTCGATCGGAAAACCATAGGGGTAAGAAATTGAACAATTCAAGTTCGAAGGCAGTTCGTTCCGAATTGGAGTGGTTGGTGTATTGCATAGTTCTAGCGATTGGATTTCACTCAAAACTCACCAAATGACTCCTCCCACCATATTATGATGATGCCCAAGTTTTGGGATCGATAGGAAATCAATAGGGGTAAGAAATTGGACAATTCAAGTTCAAAGGCAGTTCGTTCCTTCCATATAGGAGTGGGTGGTGTTTTCCGTCGTTCTTGCGATTGGATTTCACACAAAACTCACCAAATGACTCCTCCCACCATATTACGATGTAGCCCAAGTTTTGGGCTCGATCAGAAATCCATAGGTGTAAGAAATTGGACATTTCAAGTTCAATGGCAGTTTGTTCCTTATAGGAGCGGTTGGTGTATTCCATAGTTCTAAAGATTGGATTTCACTCAAAACTCACCAAATGACTACTCCCACCATATTATGATGATGCCCAAGTTTTGGGCTCGATCGGAAATCAATAGGGGTAAGAAATTGGAGAATTCATGTTCAAAGGCAGTTCGCCCCTCATAGGAGTGGTTGGTGCATTCCGTAGTACTAGCGATTGGATTTCGCTCAAAACTCACTAAATGACTCCTCCCACCATATTATGATGATGCCCATGTTTGGGCTCGATCGGAAGTCAATAGGGGTAAGAAATTGGACAATTCAGGTTCAAAGGCAATTCGTTCCTTATAGGAGTGGTTGGTGTATTCTCTTGTTCTAGCGATTGGATTTTACTCAAAACTCACCAAATGACTCCTCTAACTACATTATGATGATGCCCAAGTTTTGGGCTCGATCGGAAATCTATATGGTCAAGAAATTGGACAATTCATGTTCGAAGGCTGTTCGTTCCATATAGGAGTGCTTGGTGTATTCCGTAGTTCTAGCGAATGGATTTCACTCAAAACTCTCCAAATTAATCCTCCCACCACATTATGATGATGCCCAAGTTTTGGCCTCGATCGGGAATCAATATGGTCAAGAAATTGGACAATTCAGATTCAAAGGCAGTTCGTTCCTTATAGGAGTGGTTGGTGTATTCCGTAGTTCAAGACTTCGGATTTCGTTCAAAACTCACCAAATGACTCCTCCCACCATATTATGATGATGCCCAAGTTTTGGTCTCAATCGGAAATCCATAGGTGTAAGAAATTGGACAATTCATGTTCAAAGGCAGTTCGTTCCGAATTGGGGTGGTTGGTGTATTGCATAGTTCTAGCGGTTGGATTTCACTCAAAACTCAGAAAATGACTCCTCCCACCATATTATGATGATGCCTAAGTTTTGGGCTCAATCGGAAAATAATAGGGGTAAGAAATTGGACAATACAGGTTCAAAGGAAGTTCGTTCCTTATAGGAGTGGTTTGTGGATTCCGTAGTTCTGGCAATTGGATTTCACTCAAAACTCTCCAAATGACTCATCCCACCATATTATGTTGATGCCCAAGTTCTGGGCTCGATCGGAAATCAATAGGGGTAAGAAACTGGACAATTCAAGTTCAAAGGCAGTTCGTTCCATCCATATAGGAGTGGTCGGTGTATTCCGTAGTTCTTGCGTTTGGATTTCACACAAAACTCACCAAATGACTCCTCCCACCGTATTATGATGATGACCAAGTTTTGGGCTCGATCGGAGATCCATAGGTGTAAGAAATTGGACAATTCAAGTTCAATGGCAGTTTGTTCCTTATAGGAGCGGTTGGTGTATTCCGTAGTTCAACCGATTGTATTTCCCTCAAAACTCACCAAATGACTCCTCCCACCATATTATGATGATGCCCAAGTTTTGGGCTCGATCGGAAATCAATAGGGGTAAGAAATTGGCCAATTCAACTTCAAAGGAAGTTCGTTCCGAATTGGAGTGGTTGGTGTATTGCACAGTTCTAGCCGTTGGATTTCACTCAAAACTCACCAAATGACTCCTCCCACCATATTATGGTGATGCCCAAGTTTTGGGATCGATCGGAAATCGATAGGTGTAAGAAATTGGACAATTCAAGTTCAAGGGCAGTTCGTTCCGAATTGGAGTGGTTGGTGTATTGCTTTGTTCTTGCGATCGGATTTCATTCAAAACTCACCAAATGACTCCTCCCACCATATTATGATGATGCCCAAGTTTTAGGCTCGATCGGAAATCAATAGGGCTTAGAAAATGGACAATTCAGGTTCAAAGGCAGTTCGTTCCTTATAGGAGATGTTGGTGTATTCAGTAGTTCTAGCGATTGGATTTCACTCAAAACTCACCAAATGACTCCTCCCACCGTATTATGATGATGCCCAAGTTTTGAGTTCGATCGGAAATCCATAGGTGTAAGAAATTGGACAATTCAACTTCAAAGGAAGTTCGTTCCTAATTGGAGTGCTTGTTGTGTTGCTTAGTTCTAGCGATCGGATTTCTTTCAAAACTCCCCAAATGACTCCTCCCACCATATTATGATAACGCCCAAGTTTTGGGGTCAATCGGAAATCAATAGGGGTAAGAAATTGGACAATTCAGATTCAAAGGCAGTTCTTTCCGAATTGGAGTGGTTGGTGTATTGCATAGTTCTAGGGATTGGATTTTACTCTAAACTCACGAATTGGCTCCTCCCATCGTATTATGATGATGTCCAAGTTTTGGGCTCGATCGGAAATCCATTGGTGTAAGAAATTGGACAATTCAGGTTCAAGGGCAGTTCGTTCCTTATAGTAGTGGTTGGTGTATTCCGTAGTTCTAGCGATTGGATTTCACTCAATACTCACCAAATGACTACTCCCACCATATTATGATGATGCCCAAGTTCTGGGCTCGATCGGAAATCAATAGGGGTAAGAAATTAGACAATTAAAGTTCAAATGCGGTTCGTTCCGAATTGGGGTGGTTGGGGTATTGCATAGTTCTAGCGATTGGATTTCACTCAAAACTCCCCAAATGACTCCTCCCACCATATTATGATGATGCCCAGGTTTTCGGCCCGATCTGAAATCAATAGGGGTAAGAAATTGGACAATTCAGGTTCAAAGGCAGTTCGTTCCGAATTGGAGTGGTTGGTGTATTGCATAGTTCTAGCGATTGGATTTCACTCAAAACTCACCAAACGACTCCTCCCACCATATTGTTATGACGCCCAAGTTTTGGGCTCGATCGGAAATCAATAGGGGTAAGAAATTGGACAATTCATGTTCAAAGGCGGGTCGTTCCGTATACGACTGGTTGGTGTGTTCCGCAGTTCTAGCGGTTGGATTTCAATCAAAACTCACCAAATGACTCCTCCCGCCATGTTATGATGATGCCCAAGTTTTGGGCTCGATCGGAAATCAATAGGGGTAAGAAATTGAACTATTCAAGTTCGAAGGAAGTTCGTTCCTTATCGGAGTGGTTGGTGTATTCCGTAGTTGTAGCATTTGGATTTCACTCAAAACTCTCCAAATGACTCCTCCCACCATATTATGATGTTGCCCAACTTTTGGCCTCGATGGGAAATCAATAGGGGTAAGAAATTGGACAATTAAGGTTCAAAGGCAGTTCGTTCCTTATAGGAGTGGTTGGTGTATTCCGTAGTTCTAGACTTTGGATTTCTCTCAAAACGCACCAAATGACTCCTCCCACCATATTATGATGATGCCCAAGTTTTGGTCTCGATCGGAAATCCACAGGTGTAAGAAATTGGACAATTCAAGTTCAAAGGCAGTTCGTTCCATATAGGAGTTGTTGGTGTATTCCGTAGTTCTAGCGATTGGATTTCACTCAAAACTCACCAAATGACTCCTCCCGCCATATTATGATGATGCCCAAGTTTTGGGCTCGATCGGAAATCAATAGGGGTAAGAAATTGGACAATTCAGGTTCACATGCAGTTCGTTTCTTATAGGAGTTGTTGGTGTATTCCGTAGTTCTATCGATTGGATTTCACTCAAAACTCCCCAAATGATTCCTCCCACCATATTATGATGATGCCCAAGTTTTCGGCCCGATCGGAAATCAATAGGGGTAAGAAATTGGACAATTCAGGTTCAAAGGCAGTTTGTTCCTTATCGGAGTGGTTGGTGTATTCCGTAGTTCTAGGGATTGGATTTCACTCAAAATTCACCAAATGACACCTCCCGCCATATTATGTTGATGCCCAAGTTTTGGACTCGATCGGAAATCAATAGGGGTAAGAAATTGGACAATTCAAGTTCAAAGGCTGTTCGTTCCATATAGGAGTTGTTGGTGTATTCCGTAGTTCTAGCGATTGGATTTCACTCAAAACTCACCAAATGACTCCTCCCGCCATATTATGATGATGCCCAAGTTTTGGGCTCGATCGGAAATCAATAGGGGTAAGAAATTGGACAATTCAGGTTCACAGGCAGTTCGTTTCTTATAGGAGTTGTTGGTGTATTCCGTAGTTCTAGCGATTGGATTTCTCTCAAAACTCACCAAATGACTCCTCCCACCATATTATGAAGATGCCCAAGTTTTGGGCTCGATCGGAAATCAGTAGGGGTAAGAAATTGGACAATTTTGGTTCAAAGGAAGTTCGTTCCTTACAGGAGTGGTTGGTGTATTCCGTAGTTCTAGAGATTGGATTTCACTCAAAACTCACCAAATGACTCCTCCCACCACATTGTGATGATGCCCAAGTTTTGGGCTCGATCGGAAATCGATAAGGGTAAGAAATTGGACAATTCAGGTTGGAAGGCAGTTCGTTCCTTATAGGAGTGGCTGGTGTATTTCGTCGTTCTAGCGATTGGATTTCACTCAAAACTCACCAAATGACTCCTCCCACCATATTACGGTGATGCCCAAGTTTTGGGCTCGATCGGAAATCAATAGGGGGAGGAAATTGGACAATTCAGGTTCAAAGGCAATTCGTTACTTATAGGAGTCGTCGGTGTATTCTGTAGTACTAGCGATTGGATTTCCCTCAAAACTCACCAAATGACTCCTCCCACCATATTATGTTGATACCCAAGTTTTGGGCTCGTTCGGAAATTAATATGGTCAAGAAATTGGACAATTCAGGTACAAAGGCAGTTCGTTCCATATAGGAGTGGTTGGTGGATTCCGTAGTTCTAGCAATTGGATTTCACTCAAAACTCACCAAATGACTCTTCCCACCATATTATGATGATGCCCAAGTTTTGGGCTCGTTCGGAAATCAATAGGGGTAAGAAATTGGGCAATTCAGTCTCAAAGGCAGTTCGTTCCTTATAGGAGTGGTTGGTGTATTCCGTAGTTCTAGCGATTGGATCTCACTCAAAACTCTCCAAATGACTCCTCCCACCATATTATGACGATTCCCAAGTTTTGGTCTCGATCGGAAATCAATAGGGGTAAGAAATTGAAGAATTCAAGTTCAAAGTCAGCTCGTTCCTTCCGTATAGGAGTGGCTGGTGTATTCCGTGGTTCTAGCGTTTGTATTTCACACAAAACTCACCAAATGACTCCTCCCTCCATATTATGATGATGCCCAAGTTTTGGGGTCGATCGGAAATCAATAGGGGTAAGAAATTGGAAAATTCAGTTTCGAAGGCATTCGTTCCATGTAGGAGTGGTTGGTGTATTCCGTTGTTCTAGCGATTGGATTTCAATCAAACCTCCACAAATGACTCATCCCACCATATTATGATGATGCCCAAGTTTTGGGCTCGATCGGAAATCAATAGGGGTAAGAAATAGGACAATTCAAGTTTAAAGGCAGTTCGTTCCATATTGGAGTGGTTGGTGGATTCCGTAGTTCTAGCGATTGGATTTCACTCAAAACTCACCGAATGACTCTTCCCACCATATTATGATGATGCCCAAGTTTTGGGCTCGATCGGAAATCGGTAGGGGTAAGAAATTGGACAATATTTGTTCAAAGGCAGTTCGTTCCGTATAGGAGTGGCTGTTGTATTCCGTAGTTCTAGCAATTGGATTTCACTCAAAACTCACCAAATGACTCCTCCCACCATATTATGATGATGGCCAAGTTTTGGGCTCGATCGGAAATCAATAGGGGTAAGAAATTGGACAATTCAATTTCAAAGGCAGTTCGTTCCTTATAGGAGTGGCTGGTGTATTCTGTAATTCTAGCGATTGGATTTCACTCACAACCCACCAAATGACTCCTCCCACCGTTTTATAATGATGCCCAAGTTTTGGGCTCGATCGGAAATCCGTAGGTGTAAGAAATTGGACAATTCAAGTTCAGAGGCAGTTCGTTCTGAATTAGAGTGGTTGGTGTATTGCATAGTTCTAGGGATTGGATTTCAGTCAAAACTCACCAAATGACTCCTCCCACCATATTCTGAAGATGCCCAAGTTTTGGGCTCGATCGGAAATCGATATGGCAAGAAATTGGACAATTCAGGTTCAAATGCAGTTCATTCCTTATAGGAGTGGTCGGGGTTTTCCGTAGTTGTAGCGATTGGATTTCACTCAAAACTCACCGAACGACACTTCCCACCATATTATGATGATGCCCAAGTTTTGGGCTCAATCGGAAATCAATAGGGGTAAGAAATTGGACAATTTTGGTTCAAAGGTAGTTCGTTCCTTACAGGAGTGGTTGGTGTATTCCGTAGTTGTAGAGATTGGATTTCACTCAAAACTCACCAAATGACTCCACCCACCACATTATGATGATGCCCAAGTTTTGGGCTCGATCGGAAATTAATAGGGGTAAGAAATTGGACAATACAGGTTCAAAGGCAGTTCGTTCCTTATAGGTGTCGCTAGTGTATTCCGTAGTTCTAGCGATTGGATTTCACTCAAAACTCACCAAATGACTCCTCCCACCATATTATGATGATGCCCAAGTTTGGGCTCGATCGGAAATCAATAGGGGTAATAAAATTGGACAATTCAAGTGGAAAGGCAGTCCGTTCCTTCCTTATAGGAGTGGTTGGTGTATTCCGTAGTTCTAGCGATTGGATTTCACTCAAAACTCACAAAATGACTCCTCCCACCATATTATGACGATGCCCAAGTTTTGGGCTCGATCGGAAATCGATAAGGGTAAGAAATTGGACAATTCAGGTTGGAAGGCAGTTCGTTCCTTATAGGAGTGGCTGGTGTATTCCGTCGTTCTAGCGATTGGATTTCACTCAAAACTCACCAAATGACTCCTCCCCCCATATTATGGTGATGCCCAAGTTTTGGGCTCGATCGGAAATCAATAGGGGTAAGAAATTGGACAATTCATGTTCGAAGGCAATTCGTTACTTATAGGAGTCGTCGGTGTATTCTGTAGTACTAGCGATTGGATTTCCCTCAAAACACACCAAATGACTCATCCCACCATATTATGATGATGCCCAAGTTTTGGGCTCGATCGGAAATCAATATGGGTAAGAAATTGGACAATTCAAGTTGGAAGGCAGTCTGTTCCCTCCTTATAGAGTGGTTGGTGTATTCCGTAGTTCTAGCGATTGAATTTCACTCAAAACTCACCAAATGACTCCTCCTACCATATTACGATGACGCAAAAGTTTTGGGCTCGATCGGAAATCAATAGGAGTAAGAAATTGGACAATTCAGGTTCAAAGGCAGTTCGTTCCTTATAGGAGTGGTTGGTGTATTCCGTAGTTTTAGCGATTGGATTTCACTAAAACCTCACCAAATGACTCCCCCCACCATATTATGATGATGCCCAAGCTTTGGGCTCGATCGGAAATCAATAGGGGTAAGAAATTGGACAATTTAGTTTCGAAGTCCGTTCGTTCCTTATTCGAGTGGTAGGTGTATTCCGTAGTTCTAGCAATTGGATTTCACTCAAAACTCACCAAATGATTCCTCCCACCATATTATGATGATGCCCAAGTTTTGGGCTCGAACGGAAATCAATAGCTGTAAGAAATTGGACAATTCAGGTTCAAAGGCAGTTCGTTCCTTATAAGAGTGGTTGGTGTATTGCGTAGTTCTAGCGATTGGATTTCACTTAGAACTCACCAAATGACTCCTCCCACCGTTTTATAATGATGCCCAAGTTTTGGGCTCGATCGGAAATCCAAACGTGTAAGAAATTGGACAGTTCAAGTTCAAAGGCAGTTCGTTCCGAATTGGAGTGGTTGGTGTATTGCGTAGTTCTAGCGATTGGATTTCACTCAAAACTCTCCAAATGACTCCTCCCTCTGTAATATGATGATGTCCAAGTTTTGAGCTCGATCGGAAATCAATAGGGGTAAGAAATTGGACAATTCAGGTTCAAAGGCAGTTCGTTCCGAATTGGAATGGTTGGTGTATTGCATAGTTCTAGAGATTGGATTTCACTCAAAACTAACCAAATGACTCCACCCACCACATTATGATGATGCCCCAGTTTTGGGCTCGATCGGAAATCAATAGGGGTAAGAAATTGGACAATACAGGTTGAAAGGCAGTTCGTTCCTTATAGGTGTCGCTAGTGTATTCAGTAGTTCTAGCGATTGGATTTCACTCAAAACTCACCAAATGACTACTCCCACCATATTATGATGATGCCGAGGTTTTGGGCTCGATTGGAAATCAATAGGGGTAAAAAATTGGCCAATTCAGGTTGAAAGGCAGTTCGTTCCTTATTGGAGTGGTTGGTGTATTCCGTAGTTCTAGCGATTGGATTTCACTCAAAACCCACCAAATGACTCCTCCCACCATATTATGATGATGCCCAAGTTTTGGGCACGATCAGAAATCAATAGGGGTACGAAATTGGACAATTCAAGTTCAAAGGCAGTTCGTTCCTTCCTTATAGGAGTGGTTGGTGTATTCCGTAGTTCTAGCGATTGGATTTCACTCAAAACTCACCAAATGACTCCTCCCACCATATTATGATGATGCCCAAGTTTGGGCTCGATCGGAAATCATTAGGGGTAAGAAATTGGACAATTCAAGTTGAAAGGCAGTCCGTTCCTTCCTTATAGGGGTGGTTGGTGTATTCCGTAGTTCTAGCGATTGGATTTCACTCAAAACTCACCAAATGACTCCTCCCACCATATTATGGTGATGCCCAAGTTTTGGGCTCGATCGGAAATCAATAGGGGGAGGAAATTGGACAATTCAGGTTCAAAGGCAATTCGTGACTTATAGGAGTCGTCGGTGTATTCTGTAGTACTAGCGATTGGATTTCCCTCAGAACTCACCAACTGAGTCCTCCCACCATATTATGTTGATACCCAAGTTTTGGGCTCGTTCGGAAATCAATATGGTCAAGAAATTGGACAATTCAGGTTCAAAGGCAGTTCATTCCTTATAGGAGTGGTTGGTGTATTCCGTAGTTCTAGCGATTGGATTTCACTCAAAACCCACCAAATGACTCCTCCCCCGATATTATGACGATGCCCAAGTGTTGGGCTCGATCGGATATCGTTAAGGGTAAGAAATTGGACAATTCAGGTTGGAAGGCAGTTCGTTCCTTATAGGAGTGGCTGGTGTATTCCGTCGTTCTAGCGATTGGATTTCACTCAAAACTCACCAAATGACTCCTCCCCCCATATTATGGTGATGCCCAAGTTTTGGGCTCGATCGGAAATCAATAGGGGTAAGAAATTGGACAATTCAAGTTGAAAGGCAGTCCGTTCCTTCCTTATAGGAGTGGTTGGTGTATTCCGTAGTTCTAGCGATTAGATTTCACTCAAAACTCACCAAATGACTCCTCCCACCATATTATGGTGATGCCCAAGTTTTGGGCTCGATCAGAAATCAATAGGGGGAGGAAATTGGACAATTCATGTTCGAAGGCAATTCGTTACTTATAGGAGTCGTCGTTGTATTCTGTAGTACTAGCTATTGGATTTCCCTCAAAACTCACCAAATGACTCCTCCCACCATATTATGTTGATACCCAAGTTTTGGGCTCGTTCGGAAATCAATATGGTCAAGAAATTGGACAATTCAGGTTCAAATGCAGTTCGTTCCATATAGGAGTGGTTGGTGGATTCCGTAGTTCTAGCGATTGGATTTCACTCAAAACTCACTGCATCAAAAAGAGATTCAGCTGCATCCTCAACTTGTGATACTCGCAAGTGCACGAACCGTTTGGTAGTATAGCATATGTAAGTGCGAGGTCGATCCCACGAGGATTGGTGATTGAATGATCCAATTCATTTTCCCTACAAAAAAACAGAAATGGAAAAGAAAATAAATAAAACAATAAAAAGGAAATAACTCAAGCAAACAAGTTCCCAAGTTCAATTAGATTAACGGATTGATTCTAGCTAAAGTATGATTAAGCCATGGTGTTTTGTCATAACCTTGTGTTCCTAATTCCCTAATTTGATCATTTGTTGTCTAATCTAAAATTAGGCATTATGAACCCATTAAGCATAGAAGAACAATTTAAACAACCAAGCATGTATCTAATCCCTGTTGTCGAATGTCCATACATACTCTTCCTATTCATAGTTCAATTCGAATTAAAGCATGGTGTATACTCTTAATTCAAACCAAGATAGCTAACATGCAAGCCTAAATGGTGATCAATCATTCAAACTAGCCTATTAACTTATAAGCATAATGAATAAGAACAAAAACCATAACTGAAACTTGGAAACTAATTAAACTTGAATAGTTAAGAAAGAATGTACATGACAAATAAAATTAAAGTAAAACTTGAAGGAAAATTTAGCAAAATCATATTGCTACAACAATTGACAACTTGAAAGGAAACTAAGATAATTTGAGGGAGAGAAGGGAAGGGAGCTCTAGAGAAGTGTTTGAGAGCTCCCCCCCTTGGGGTGTGTTTTGAAGCTTGAAGGCTTCTCTATTTATAGGGCTAAGAGGGAGGAACATCATGATGAAATTCAACACCACCATTCCTTCTTTAATACAACCCATAACTCCCACCTCATCTTGTCTATGTTAGTGTGGTTGGAAACAATTCCATCCCATACTTCTTTTGCTGCACTCCAAGCTTTCTTCACATGGGTTCAAAGGTGATCAGTTTTGTTGCCAACCCATGTGGTTGCCTTTTGGTTGCTGAAAAAACGAGTTTTCTGAACCAGGCTTGGTGTAGGAAGGCCAGAGGTTTCAAAACTTATCCAATGGGGCTCAAATTTGGATATGTTATACTAGACACCCATTGGAACAACTTCTATGAAGAAAGTATTCCCATCGGAGCAGTAGAAGTGTGCGTTTTGGGCCTTGAAAGTTGGCTGCCGAACAGAGACTGGAATTGACTTCATTTCTTTTCTTTTCTTTCTTTTTGCTTTACATGCATGCACATGATTTCTCTATAATAGCTCCAGCATATACCAACTTGCTTCCTTCAGAAATTCATAGCTGGAAAGCCTCCCAACTTCACTCATTATGTTGGGTACAAAGCAAGTTGCAGCTGGGGTGAGGCACATGGCTAAAAGGAGGCACATGGCTAAAAGCTGGCAGCAGCAAATCCTGCTGAGCAAGGTTGAGTGTTGGACGGGCTAAGCACTCCACATATGTCCAATTGGGCTGATATTTGGATATGTTGTACTAGACACCCGTTGGAACAAGTTTCAAGAAGATCTTCACCTCATCCAAGCCCCATAGCATGCTGATCCAAGGCCAAGAAGCTGACCTACGAAATTGGGCTGGAAAGGAGTTGTAGCCAAAATGTGTTTGTCTCTAAGCCCTTCTTCCATTCACCCAAATCAAGCCTTAACATGCATGGATTGCATCATTTCCTATCCAAAGTCATCATTGTTACCTAAATGTCAATTAACTGAAAGATAAACACAAAAAGGATTAAAAAGCACAAGTTTAACCCAAAAACATAACCAAATCATAAGCTAGAAGGGTACAAAATGATATACAATTATGAACCGATCAAAATCAATAGGGGTAAGAAATTGGGCAATTCAGTCTCAAAGGCAGTTCGTTCCTTATAGGAGTGGTTGGTGTATTCCGTAGTTCTAGCGATTGGATTTCACTCAAAACTCTCCAAATGACTCCTCCCACCATATTATGACGATGCCCAAGTTTTGGTCTCGATCGGAAATCAATAGGGGTAAGAAATAGGACAATTCAAGTTCAAAGGCAGTTCGTTCCATATTGGAGTGGTTGGTGGATTCTGTAGTTCTAGCGATTGGATTTCACTCAAAACTCACCAAATGACTCCTCCCACCATATCATCATGATGCCCAAGTTTTGGGCTCGATCGGAAATCAATAGGGGTAAGAAATTGGACAATTCAAGTTGGAAGGCAGTCCGTTCCTTCCTTATAGGAGTGGTTGGTGTATTCCGTAGTTCTAGTGATTGGATTTCACTCAAAACTCACTAAATGACTCCTCCTACCATATTACGATGACGCAAAAGTTTTGGGCTCGATCGGAAATCAATAGGAGTAAGAAATTGGACAATTCAGGTTCAAAGGCAGTTCGTTCCTTATAGGAGTGGTTGGTGTATTCCGTAGTTCTAGCGATTGGATTTCACTAAAACCTCACCAAATGACTCCCCCCACCATATTATGATGATGCCCAAGCTTTGGGCTCGATCGGAAATCAATAGGGGTAAGAAATTGCACAATTCAGTTTCGAAGGCAGTTCGTTCCTTATTGGAGTGGTTGGTGTATTCCGTAGTTCTAGCGATTGGATTTCACTCAAAACTCACCAAATGATTCCTCCCACCATATTATGATGATGCCCAAGTTTTGGGCTCGATCGGAAATCAATAGCTGTAAGAAATTGGACAATTCAGGTTCAAAGGCAGTTCGTTCCTTATAAGAGTGGTTGGTGTATTGCGTAGTTCTAGCGATTGGATTTCACTCAAAACTCACCAAATGACTCCTCCCACCGTTTTATAATGATGCCCAAGTTTTGGGCTCGATCGGAAATCCTAACGTGTAAGAAATTGGACAGTTCAGGTTCAAAGGCAGTTCGTTCTGAATTGGAGTGGTTGGTGTATTGCGTAGTTCTAGCGATTGGATTTCACTCAAAACTCTCCAAATCACTCCTCCCTCTGTAATATGATGATGTCCAAGTTTTGAGCTCGATCGGAAATCAATAGGGGTAAGAAATTGGACAATTCAGGTTCAAAGGCAGTTCGTTCCGAATTGGAATGGTTGGTGTATTGCATAGTTCTAGCGATTGGATTTCACTCAAAACTCACCAAATGACTCCACCCACCATATTATGATGATGCCCCAGTTTTGGGATCGATCGGAAATCAATAGGGGTAAGAAATTGGACAATTCAGGTTCAAAGGCAGTTCGTTCCTTATCGGAGTGGTTGGTGTATTCCGTAGTTCTAGCGATTGGATTTAACTCAAAACTCACCAAATGACAACTCCCACCATATTATGATGACGCCCAAGTTTCGGGCTCGATCTTAAATCCATAGGGGTAAGAAATTGGACAATTCAAGTTGAAAGGCAGTCCGTTCCTTCCTTATAGGAGTGGTTGGTGTATTCCGTAGTTCTAGCGATTGGATTTCACTCAAAACTTTCCAAATGACTCCTCCCACCATATTAGGATGATGCCCAAGTTTTGGGCTCGATCGGAAATCATTAGGGGTAAGAAATTGGACAATTCAGGTTCAAAGGCAGTTCGTTCCTTATAGGGGTGGTTGGTGTATTCCGTAGTTCTAGCGATCGGATTTCACTCAAAACTCACCAAATGACTCCTCCCACAATATTATGGTGATGCCCAAGTTTTGGGCTCGATCGGAAATCAATAGGGGTAAGAAATTGGACAATTAAAGTTCGAAGACAGTTCGTTCCGAATTGGAGTGGTTGGTGCATTGCATAATTCTAGCGATTGGATTTCGCTCAAAACTCACCAAATGACTCCTCCCACCATATTATGAAGATGCCCAAGTTTTGGGCTCGATCAGAAATCAATAGGGGTAAGAAATTGGACAATTCAAGTTCATAGGCTGTTCGTTCCTTATAGGAGTGGTTGGTGTATTCCGTAGTTCTAGCGATTGGATTTCACTCAAAACTTACCAAATGACTCCTCCCACCATATTATGATGATGCCCAAGTTTTGGGCTCGATCGGAAATCAATAGGAGAAAGAAATTGGACAATTCAATTTCGAAGGCAGTTCGTTCCAAAATTGGAGTGGTTGGTGTATTACATAGTTCTAGCGATTGGATTTCACTCAAAACTCACCCAATAACTCCTCCCACCATATTATGATGATGCCCAAGTTTTGGGCACGATCGGAAGACCAATGGGGTAAGAAATTGGACAATTCAAGTTCGAAGACAGTTCGTTCCGAATTGGATTGGTTTATGTATTGCATAGGTCTTGCAATTGGATTTCCCCCAAAACACACCAAATGACTCCTCCCACCATATTACGATGATGGCCAAGTTTTGGGCTGGATCGGAAATCAATAGGGGTGAGAAATTGGACAATTCAGGTTGAAAGGCAGTTCGTTCCTTATAGGAGTGGTTGGTGTATTCCGTAGTTCTAGCGATTGGATTTCACTCAAAACTCACCAAGTGACTCCTCCCACCATATTATGTTGATGCCCAAGTTTTGGGCTCGATCGGAAATCCATAGGGGTATGAAATTGGACAATTAAAGTTCGAAGACAGTTCGTTCCGAGTTGGAGTGGTTGGTGCATTGCATAGTTCTAGCGATGGGATTTCACTCAAAACTCACCAAATGACTCCTCCCACCATATTATGATAATGCCCAAGTTTTGGGCTAGATCGGAAATCAATAGGGGTAAGAAATTGGACAATTCAGGTTCAAAGGCTGTTCATTCCATATATGAGTGGTTGGTGTATTCCGTAGTTCTAGTGATTGGATTTCACTCAAAACTCACCAAGTGACTCCTCCCATTATATTATGATGATGCCCAAGTTTTGGGCTCGATCGGAAATCATTAGGGGTAAGAAATTGGACAATTCAGGTTCAAAGGCAGTTCGTTCCTTATAGGAGTGGTTGGTGTATTCCGTAGTTCTAGCGATTGGATGTCACTCAAAACTCACCAAATGACTCCTCCAACCATATTATGATAATGCCCAAGTTGTGGGCCCGATCGGAGATCCATAGGGGTAAGAAATTGGACAATTCAAGTTCGTAGGTAGTTCGTTCCGAATTGGAGTGGTTAGTGTATTGCATAGTTCTGGCGATTGGATTTCACTCAAAACTCACCAAATGACTCCTCCCGCCATATTATGATGATGCCCAAGTTTTCGGCTCGTTCGGAAATCAATAGGGGTAAGAAATTGGACAATTCAGGTTCAAAGGCAGTTCGTTCCTTATAGGAGTGGTTGGTGTATTCCGTAGTTCTAGCTATTGGATTTTACTCAAAACCCACCAAATGACTCCCCCCACCATATTATGATGATGGCCAAGTTTTGGGATGGATCGGAAATCAATTGGGGTGAGAAATTGGACAATTCAGGTTGAAAGGCAGTTCGTTCCTTATAGGAGTAGTTGGTGTATTCCGTAGTTCTAACGAATGGATTTCACTCAAAACTCACCAAATGACTCCTCCCACCATATTATGATGATGCCCAAGTTTTGGGCTCGATCGGAAATCCATAGGGGTAAGAAATTGGACAATTAAAGTTCGAAGACAGTTCGTTCCGAGTTGGAGTGGTTGGTGCATTGCATAGTTCTAGCGATTTGATTTCACTCAAAACCCTCCAAATGACTCCTCCCACCATATTATGATGATGCCCAAGTTTTGGGAAGGATCGGAAATCAATAGGAGTAAGAATTTGGACAATTCAGGTTCAAAGGCAGTTCGTTCCTTCTAGGAGTGGTTGGTGTATTCCGTACTTCTAGTGGTTGGATTTCACTCAAAACTCACCAAATGACTCCTCCCACCATATTATGATGATGCCCAAGTTTTGGGCTCGATCGGAAATCTATTGGGGTAAGAAATTGGACAATTAATGTTCGAAGGCAGTTCGTTCCTTATAGGAGTGGCTGGTGTATTCCGTAGTTCCAGTGATTGGATTTCACTCAAAACTCGCCAAATGACTCCTCCCACCATATTATGATGATGCCCAAGTTTTGGGCAGGACCGGAAATCAATAGGGGTAAGAATTTGGACAATTCAGGTTCAAAGGCAGTTCGTTCCTTATAGGAGTGGTTGGTGTATTCCGTAGTTCTAGAGAATGGATTTCACTCAAAACTCAATAAATGACTCCTCCCACCATACTATGATGATGCCCAAGTTTTGGGCTCAATCGGAAATCCATAGGGGTAAGAAATTGGACAATTCAAGTTCGAAGGCTGTTCGTTCCTTATAGGAGTGGTTGGTGTATTCCGTAGTTCTAGCGATTGGATTTCACTCAAAACTTACCGAATGACTCCTCCACCATATTATGATGATGCCCAAGTTTTGGGCTCCATCGGAAATCAATAGGGGTAAGAAGTTGGACAATTCAGGTTCAAAGGCAGTTCGTTCCTTATAGGAGTAGTTGGTGTATTCCGTAGTTCTAGCGAATGGATTTCACTAAAAACTCACCACATGACTCCTCCCACCACATTATGATGATGCCCAAGTTTTGGGCTCGATCGGAAATCAATAGGGATAAGAAATTGGACAATTCAGGTTCAAAGGTAGTTCGTTCCTTATAGGGGTGGTTGGTGTAGTACGTAGTTCTAGCGATCGGATTTCACTCAAAACTCACCAAATGACTCCTCCCACCATATTATGATGATGCCTAAGTTTTGGGCTCGATCGGAATTCCATAGGGGTAAGAAATTGGACAATTAAAGTTCGAAGATAGTTCGTTCCGAATTGTAGTGGTTGGTGTATTGCATAGTTCTAGCGATTGGATTTCACTCAAAACTCACCAAATGAATCTTCCCACCATATTATGATGATGCCCAAGTTTTGGGCTCGATCGGAAATCAATAGGGGTAAGAAATTGGACAATTCAAGTTCAAAGGCTGTTCGTTCCTTATAGGAGTGGTTGGTGTATTCCGTAGTTCTAGCGATTGGATTTCACTCAAAACTTACCAAATGACTCCTCCCCCCATATTATGATGATGCCCAAGTTTTGGGCTCGATCGGAAATCAATAGGGGAAAGAAATTGGACAATTCCAGTTCGAAGGCAGTTCGTTCCAAATTGGAGTGGTTGGTGTATTACATAGTTCTAGCGATTGGATTTCACTCAAAACTCACCAAATAACTCCTCCCACCATATTAGGATGATGCCCAAGTTTTGGGCACGATCGGAAGTCCAATGGGGTAAGAAATTGGACAATTCAAGTTCGAAGACAATTCGTTCCGAATTGGAGTGGTTTATGTATTGCATAGTTCTTGCAACTGGATTTCCCCCAAAACACACCAAATGACTCCTCCCACCATATTATGATGATGCCCAAGTTTTGGGCACGATCGGAAATCAATAGGGGTAAGAAATTGGACAATTCAAGTTCAAAGGCTGTTCGTTCCTTATAGGAGTGGTTGGTGTATTCCGTAGTTCTAGCGATTGGATTTCACTCAAAACTCACCAAATGACTCCTCCCACCATATTATGATGATGCCCAAGTTTTGGGCTCGCTCGGAAATCCATAGGGGTAAGAAATTGGACAATTCAAGTTCGAAGGCAGTTCGTTCCGAATTGGAGTGGTTGGTGTATTGCATAGTTCTAGCGATTGGATTTCACTCAAAACTCACCAAATGACTCCTCCCACCATATTATGATGATGCCCAAGTTTTGGGAAGGATCGGAAATGAATAGGAGTAAGAATTTGGACAATTCAGGTTCAAAGGCAGTTCGTTCCTTCTAGGAGTGGTTTGTGTATTCCGTAGTTCTAGCGATTGGATTTCACTCAAAACTCACCAAATGAATCTTCCCACCATATTATGATGATGCCCAAGTTTTGGGCTCGATCGGAAATCAATAGGGGTAAGAAATTGGACAATTCAAGTTCAAAGGCTGTTCGTTCCTTATAGGAGTGGTTGGTGTATTCCGTAGTTCTAGCGATTGGATTTCACTCAAAACTTACCAAATGACTCCTCCCACCATATTATGATGACGCCCAAGTTTTGGGCTCGATCGGAAATCAATAGGGGTAAGAAATTGGACAATTCAGGTTCAAAGGCATTTCGTTCCTTATAGGAGTGGCTGGTGTATTCCGTAGTTCCAGTGATTGGATTTCACTCAAAACTCACCAAATGACTCCTCCCACCATATTATGATGATGCCCAAGTTTTGGGGAGGATCGGAAATCAATAGGGGTAAGAATTTGGACAATTCATGTTCAAAGGCAGTTCGTTCCTTATAGGAGTGGTTGGTGTATTCCGTAGTTCTAGAGAATGGATTTCACTCAAAACTCACCAAATGACTCCTCCCACCATACTATGATGATGCCCAAGTTTTGGGCTCGATCGGAAAACAATAGGGGTAAGAAAATGGACAATTCAGGTTCAAAGGATGTTCATTCCTTATAGGAGTGGTTGGTGTATTCCGTAGTTCTAGCGATTGGATTTCACTCAAAACTTACCAAATGACTCCTCCCACCATATTATGATGGTGCCCAAGTTTTGGGCTCGATCGGAAATCAATAGGTGTAAGAAATTGGACAATTCAGGTTCAAAGGCAGTTCGTTCCTTATAGGAGTAGTTGGTGTATTCCGTAGTTCTAGCGAATGGATTTCACTCAAAACTCACCAAATGACTCCTCCCACCATATTATGATGATGCCCAAGTTTTGGGCTCGTTCGGAAATCAATAGGGATAAGAAATTGGACAATTCAGGTTCAAAGGCAGTTCGTTCCTTATAGGGGTGGTTGGTGTATTCCGTAGTTCTAGCGATTGGATTTCACTCAAAACTCGCCAAATGATTCCTCCCACCATATTATGATGATGTCCAAGTTTTGGGCTCGATCGGAATTCCATAGGGGTAAGAAATTGTACAATTAAAGTTCGAAGATAGTTCGTTCTGAATTGTAGTGGTTGGTGTATTGCATAGTTCTAGCGATTGTATTTCACTCAAAACTCACCAAATGACTCCTCCCACCATATTATAATGATGCCCAAGTTTTGGGCTCGATCGGAAATCAATAGGGGTAAGAAATTGGACAATTCAAGTTCAAAGGCTGTTCGTTCCTTATAGGAGTGGTTGGTGTATTCCGTAGTTCCAGCGATTGGATTTCACTCAAAACTAACCAAATGACTCCTCCCACCATATTATGATGATGCCCAAGTTTTGGGCTCGATCGGAAATCAATAGGGGTAAGAAATTGGACAATTCAGGTTCAAAGGCAGTTCGTTCCTTATAGGAGTGGTTGGTGTATTCCGTAGTTCTAGCGATTGAATTTCACTCAAAACTCACCAAATGACTCCTTCCACCATATTATGTTGATGCCCAAGTTTTGGGCTCGATCGGAAATCAATAGGGGTAAGAAATTGGACAATCCAGGTTCAAAGGCAGTTCGTTCCATATAGGAGTGGTTGGTGTATTCCGTAGTTCTAGCTATTGGATTTCACTCAAAACTCACCAAATGACTCCTCCCACCGTATTATGATGATGCCCAAGTTTTGGGCAATATCGGAAATCCATAGGGGTAAGAAATTGGACAATTCAAGTTCAAATGCAGTTCGTTCCTTATAGGAGTGGTTGGTGTATTCCGTAGTTCTAGCGATTGGATTTCACTCAAAACTCACCAAATGACTCCTCCCACCATATTATGATGATGCCCAAGTTTTGGGCTCGATCGGAAATCAATAGGGGTAAGAAATTGGACAATTCAGGTTCAAAGGCAGTTTGTTCCTTACAGGAGTGGTTGGTGTATTCCGTAGTTCTAGCTGTTTGATTTCACTCAAAACACACCAAATGACTCCTCCCACCATATTTTGATGATGCCCAAGTTTTGGGCTCGATCGGAAATCAATATGGGTAAGAAATTAGGCAATTCTGGTTGAAAGGCAGTTCGTTCCTTATAGGAGTGGCTGGTGTATTCTGTAGTTCTAGCGATTGGATTTCACTCAAAACTCACCAAATGACTCTTCCCACCATATTATGATGACGCCCAAGTTTTGGGCTCGATCGGAAATCAATAGGGGTAAGAAATTGGACAATTCAGGTTAAAAGGCACTTCGTTCCTTATGGGAGTGGCTTGTGTATTCCGTAGTTCTAGCGATTGGATTTCACACAAAACTCACCAAATGACTTCTACCACCATATTATGATGATGCCCAAGTCCTGGGATCAATCGGAAATCAACAGGGGTAAGAAATTGGACAATTCATGTTCGAAGGCAGTTCGTTCCTTATAGGAGTGGTTGGTGTATTCTATAGTTCTAGCGGTTGGATTGCACTCAAAACTAACCAAATGACTCCTCCCACAATCTTATGATGATGCCCAGGTTTTTGGCTCGATCGGAAATCAATAGGGGTAAGAAATTGTACAATTCAGGTTCAAAGGCAGTTCGTTCCTTATAGGAGTGGTTGGTGTATTCCGTTGTTCTAGCGATTGGATTTTACTCAAAACTCACCAAATGACTCCTCCCACCATATTATGATGATGCCCAAGTTTTGGGCTCGATCGGAAGTCCAATGGGATAAAAAATTGGACAATTCAAGATCGAAGACAGTTCGTTCCGAGTTAGAGTGGTTGGTGTATTGCATAGTTCTAGCCATTGGATTTCACCCAAAACTCTCCAAATGACTCCTCCCACCATATTATGATGATGCCCAAGTTTTGGGCTCGATCAGAATTCAATAGGGGTAAGAAATTGGACAATTCAGGTTCAAAGGCAGTTCGTTCCTTATAGGAGGGGTTGGTGAATTTCGTACTTCTAGCGATTGGATTTCACTCTAAACTCACCAAATGACTCATCCCACCATATTGTGATGACGCCCAAGTTTTGGGTTCGATCGGAAATCAATAGGGGTAAGAAATTGGACAATTCAGGTTAAAAGGCAGTTCGTTCCTTATGGGAGTGGCTTGTGTATTCCGTAGTTCTAGCGATTGGATTTCACTCAATACTCATGAAATGACTCCTCCCACCATATTATGATGATGCACAAGTTTTGGTCTCGATCGGAAATCAATAGGGGTAAGAAATTGGACAATCCAGGTTCAAAGGCAGTTTGTTCCTTACATGAGTGGTTGGTGTATTCCGTAGTTCTAGCTGTTGGATTTCACTCAAAACTCACCAAATGACTCCTCCCACCATATTATGATGATGCCCAAGTTTTGGGCTCGATCGGAAATCAATAGGGGTAAGAAATTGGACAATCCAGGTTCAAAGGCAGTTCGTTCCTTATAGGAGTGGTTGGTGTATTCCGTAGTTCTAGCTATTGGATTTCACTCAAAACTCACCAAATGACTCCTCCCACCATATTATGATGATGCCCAAGTTTTGGGCTATATCGGAAATCCATAGGGGTAAGAAATTGGACAATTCAAGTTCAAATGCAGTTCGTTCCTTATAGGAGTGGTTGGTGTATTTCGTAGTTCTAGCGATTGGATTTCACTCAAAACTCACCAAATGACTCCTCCCACCATATTATGATGATGCCCAAGTTTTGGGCTCGATCGGAAATCAATAGGGGTAAGAAATTGGACAATTCAGGTTCAAAGGCAGTTTGTTCCTTACAGGAGTGGTTGGTGTATTCCGTAGTTCTAGCTGTTTGATTTCACTCAAAACACACCAAATGACTCCTCCCACCATATTTTGATGATGCCCAAGTTTTGGGCTCGATCGGAAATCAATATGGGTAAGAAATTAGGCAATTCTGGTTGAAAGGCAGTTCGTTCCTTATAGGAGTGGCTGGTGTATTCTGTAGTTCTAGCGTTTGGATTTCACTCAAAACTCACCAAATGACTCCTCCCACCATATTATGATGATGCCCAGGTTTTGGGCTCGATTGGAAATCAATAGGGGTAAGAAATTGGACAATTCAAGTTAAAAGCCAGTTCGTTCCGTATGGGAGTGGCTGGTGTATTCCGTAGTTCTAGCGATTGGATTTCACTCAAAACTCACCAAATGACTCTTCCCACCATATTATGATGACGCCCAAGTTTTGGGCTCGATCGGAAATCAATAGGGGTAAGAAATTGGACAATTCAGGTTAAAAGGCACTTCGTTCCTTATGGGAGTGGCTTGTGTATTCCGTAGTTCTAGCGATTGGATTTCACACAACACTCACCAAATGACTTCTACCACCATATTATGATGATGCCCAAGTCCTGGGATCAATCGGAAATCAACAGGGGTAAGAAATTGGACAATTCATGTTCGAAGGCAGTTCGTTCCTTATAGGAGTGGTTGGTGTATTCTATAGTTCTAGCGATTGGATTGCACTCAAAACTCACCAAATGACTCCACCCACCATCTTATGATGATGCCCAAGTTTTTAGCTCGATCAGAATTCAATAGGGGTAAGAAATTGGACAATCCAGGTTCAAAGGCAGTTCGTTCCTTATAGGAGTGGTTGGTGTATTCCGTAGTTCTAGCTATTGGATTTCACTCAAAACTCACCAAATGACTCCTCCCACCATATTATGATGATGCCCAAGTTTTGGGCTTGATCGGAAATCGATAGGGGTAAGAAATTGGACAATTGAATTTCAAAGGCAGTTCGTTCCTCACAGGAGTGGTTGGTGTATTCCGTACTTCTAGCAATTGGATTTCACTCTAAACTCACCAAATGACTCATCCCACCATATTATGATAATGCCCAAGTTTTGGGCTCGATCGGAAATCAATAGGGGTAAGAAATTGGACAATTCAGGTTCAGAGGCAGTTCGTTCCTTATAGGAGTGGTTGGTGTATTCCGTAGTTCTAGCGATTGGATTTCACTGAAAACTCACCAAATGACTCCTCCCACCATATTATGATGCTGCCCAAGTTTTGGGCTCGAACGGAAATCCATAGGGGTAAGAAATTGGACAATTCAAGTTCGAAGACAGTTCGTTTCGAATTGGAGTGGTTGGTGTATTGCATAGTTCTAGCGATTGGATTTCACTCAAAACTCACCAACTGACTCCTCCCACCATATTATGATTATGCCCAAGTTTTGGGCTCGATCCGAAATCATTAGGGGTAAGAAATTGGACAATTCAGGTTCAAAGGCAGTTTGTTCCTTATAGGAGTGGCTGGTGTATTCCGTAGTTCTAGCTGTTGGATTTCACTGAAAACTCTCCAAATGACTCCTCCCACCATATTATGATGATGCCCAAGTTTTGGGCTCGATCGGAAATCAATAGGGGTAAGAAATTGGACAATTCAGGTTCAAAGGCAGTTTGTTCCTTATAATAGTGCTTGGTGTATTCCGTAGTTCTAGCAATTGGATTTCACTCAAAACTCACCAAATGACTCCTCCCACCATATTATGATGATGCCCGAGTTTTTGGCTCGATCGGAAATCAATAGGGGAAAGAAATTGGACAATTCAGGTTCAAAGGCAGTTCGTTCCTTATAGGAGTTGTTGGTGTATTCCGTAGTTCTAGCGATTGGATTTCACTCAAAACTCACAAAACAACTCCTCCCACCATATTATGATGATGCCCAAGTTTTGGGCTCGATCGGAAATCCATAGGGGTAAGAAATTGGACAATTCAAGTTCGAAGGCAGTTCGTTCCGAATTGGAGTGGTTGGTGTATTGCATAGTTCTAGCGATTGGATTTCACTCAAAACTCACCAAATGACTACTCCCACCATATTATGATGATGCCGAAGTTTGGGGCTCGATCAGAAATCAATAGGGGTAAGAAATTGGACAATTCATGTTCGAAGGCAGTTCGTTCCGAATTGGAGTGATTGGTGTATTGCATAATTCTAGCAATTGGATTTCACTCAAAACTCACCAAATGACTCCTCCCACCATATTATCATAATGCCCAAGTTTTGGGCTCGATCGGAAATCCATAGGGGTAATAAATTGGACAATTCAAGTTCGAAGGCAGTTCGTTCCGAATTGGAGTGGTTGGTGTATTGCATAGTTCTAGCGATTGGATTTCACTCAAAACTCACGAAATGACTCCTCCCACCATATTATGATGATGGCCAAGTTTTGGGCTCGATCGGAAATCAATAGGGGTAAGAAATTGGACAATTCAGGTTCAAAGGCGTTCATTCCTTATAGGAGTTGTTGGTGTATTCCGTACTTCTAGCGATTGGATTTCACTTAAAACTCACCAAATGACTCCTCCCACCATATTATGATGATGCCCAAGTTTTGGGCTCGATCGGAAATCAATAGGGGTAAGAAATTGGACAATTCAGGTTCAAAGGCAGTTCGTTCCTTATAGGAGTGGTTGGTGTATTCCGTAGTTCTAGCGATTGAATTTCACTCAAAACTCACTAAATGACTCCTTCCACCATATTATGATGATGCCCAAGTTTTGGGCTCGATCGGAAATCAATAGGGGTAAGAAATTGGGCAATTCAGGTTCAAAGACAGTTCGTTCCTTATAGGAGTGGTTGGTGTATTCCGTAGTTCTAGCGATTGAATTTCACTCAAAACTCACTAAATGACTCCTTCCACCATATTATGATGATGCCCAAGTTTTGGGCTCGATCGGAAATCAATAGGGGTAAGAAATTGGACAATTCAGGTTCAAAGACAGTTCGTTCCTTATAGGAGTGGTTGGTGTATTCCGTAGTTCTGGCGATTGGATTTCCTTCAAAGCTCACCAAATGACTCCTCCCACCATATTATGATGATGCCCAAGTTTTGGGCTCGATCGGAAATGAATAGGGGTAAGAAATTGGACAATTCAAGTTCGAAGGCGTTCGTTCCTTATAGGAGTTGTTGGTGTATTCCGTAGTTCTAGCGATTGGATTTCTCTCAAAACTCACCAAATGACTCCTCCCACCATATTATGATGATGCCCTAGTTTTGGGCTCGATCGGAAATCAATAGGGGTAAGAAATTGGACAATTCAGGTTCAAAGGCAGTTCTTTCCTTATAGGAGTGGTTGGTGTATTCCACTGTTCTAGCGATTGGATTTCACTCAAAACTCACCAAATGACTCCTCCCACCATATTATGCTGATGCCCAAGTTTTGGGCTCGGTCGGAAATCAATAGGGGTTAGAAATTGGACAATTCAGGTTCAAAGGTAGTTCGTTCCTTATAGGAGTGGTCGGTGTATTCCGTACTTCTAGCGATTGGATTTCACTCTAAACTCACCAAATGACTCATCCCACCATATTATAATGATGCCCAAGTTTTGGGCTCGATCGGAAATCAATAGGGGTAAGAAATTGGACAATTCAGGTTCAAATGCTGTTCGTTCCTTATAGGAGTGGTTGGTGTATTCCGTAGTTGTAGCGTTTGAATTTCACTCAAAACTCACCAAATGACTCCTCCCACCATACTATGATGATGCCCAAGTTTTGGGCTCGATCGGAAATCAATAGGGGTAAGAAATTGGACAATTCAGGTTCAAAGGCAGTTCGTTCCTTATAGGAGTGGTTGGTGTATTCCGTAGTTCTAGCGATTGGATTTCACTCAAAACTCACCAAATGACTCCTCCCACCATATTATGATGATGCCCAAGTTTTGGGCTCGATCGGAAATCCATAGGGGTAAGAAATTGGACAATTCAAGTTCGAAGGCAATTCGTTACGAATTGGAGTGGTTGGTGTATTGCATAGTTCTAGCGATTGGATTTCACTCAAAACTCACCAAATGACTCCTCCCACCATATTATGCTGATGCCCAAGTTTTGGGCTCGATCGGAAATCAATAGGGGTTAGAAATTGGACAATTCAGGTTCAAAGGCAGTTCGTTCCTTATAGGAGTGGTTGGTGTATTCTGTACTTCTAGCGATTGGATTTCACTCTAAACTCACCAAATGACTCCTCCCACCATATTATGATGATGCCCAAGTTTTGGGCTTGATCGGAAATCGATAGGGGTAAGAAATTGGACAATTGAATTTCAAAGGCAGTTCGTTCCTCACAGGAGTGGTTGGTGTATTCCGTACTTCTAGCAATTGGATTTCACTCTAAACTCACCAAATGACTCCTCCCACCATATTATGAGGATGTCCAAGTTTTGGGCACGATCGGAAATGAATAGGGGTAAGAAATTGGACAATTCAGGTTCAGAGGCAGTTTGTTCCTTATAGGAGTGGTTGGTGTATTCCGTCGTTCTAGCGATTGGATTTCACTCAAGACTCACCAAATGACTCCTCCCACCAAATTATGATGATACCCAAGTTTTGGGCTCGATCGGAAATCAACAGAGGTAAGAAATTGGACAATTCAGGTTCAAAGGCAGTTCATTCCACATAGGAGTGGTTGGTGTATTCCGTAGTTCTAGCGTTTGAATTTCCCTCAAAACTCACCAAATGACTCCTCCCACCATACTGTGTTGATGCCCAAGTTTTGGTCTGGATCGGAAATCAATAGGGGTAAGAAATTGGACAATTCATGTTCAAAGGCAGTTCGTTCCTTATAGGAGTGGTTGGTGTATTCCGTAGTTCTTGCGATTGGATTTCACTCAAAACTCACCAAATGACTCCTCCCACCATATTATGATGATGACCAAGTTATGGGCTCAATCAGAAGTCAATAGGGGTATGAAATTGGACAATTCAGTTTACAAGGCAGTTCGTTCGTTATAGGAGTGGTTGGTGTATTCCGTACTTCTAGCGATTGGATTTCACTCTAAACTCACCAAATGACTCATCCCACCATATTATGATGATGCCCAAGTTTTGGGCTCGATCGGAAATCAATAGGGGTAAGAAATTGGACAATTCAGGTTCGAAGGCAGGTCGTTCCTTATAGGTGGTTGGTGTATTCCGTAGTTCTAGCGATTGGATTTCACCCAAAACTCACCAAATGACTCATCCCACCATATTATGATGATGTCCAAGTTTTAGGCTCGATAGGAAATCAATAGGGGTAAAAAGTTGGACAATTCAAGTTCAAAGAAAGTTCGTTCCTTATAGGAGTGGTTGGTGTATTCCGTAGTTCTAGCGATTCGATTTCACTCAAAACTCACCAAATGACTCCTACCACCATATTATAATGATGCCCAAGTTTTGGGCTCGATCGGAAATCAATAGGGGCAAGAAATTGGACAATTCAGGTTCAAAGGCAGTTCGTTCCATATAGGAGTGGTTGGTGTATTCCGTAGTTTTGGCGTTTGAATTTCACTCAAAACTCACCAAATAACTCCTCCCACCATACTGTGATGATGCCCAAGTTTTGGGCTCGATCGGAAATCAATAGGGGTAAGAAATTGGACAATTCAGGTTCAAAGGCTGTTCGTTCCTTATAGGAGTGGTTGGCGTATTACGTAGTTCTAGCAATTGGATTTCACTCAAGAATCACCAAATGACTCCTCCCACCATATTATGATGATGCCCAAGTTATGGGGTCGATCGGAAATCAATAGGGGTTAGAAATTGGACAATTCAGGTTCAAAGGCAGTTCGTTCCTTATGGGAGTGGTTGGTGTATTCCGTACTTCTAGCGATTGGATTCCACTCTAAACTCACCAAATGTCTCATCCCACCATATTATGAGGATGCCCAAGTTTTGGGCTCGATCGGAAATCGATAGGGGTAAGAAATTGGACAATTTAAGTTCAAAGGCAGTTCGTTCCTTATAGGAGTGGTTGGTGTATTCCGTAGTTCTAGCCTTTGCATTTCTCTCCAAACTCACCAAATGACTCCTCCCACCATACTATGATGATGCCCAAGTGTTGGGCTCGATCGGAAATCAATACGGGTAAGAAATTGGACAATTCAGGTTCGAAGGCAGTTCGTTCCGAATTGGAGTGGTTGGTGTATTGCATAGTTCTAGCGATTGGATTTCACTCTAAACCCACCAAATGAGTCCTCCCACCATATTATGATGATGCCCAAGTTTTGGGCTCGATCGGAAATCAATAGGGGTAAGAAATTGGACAATTCAGGTTCAAAGGCAGTTCGTTCCTTATAGGAGTGGTTGGTGTATTCCGTAGTTCTAGCGTTTGAATTTCACTCAAAACTCACCAAATGAATCCTCCCACCATACTATGATGATGCCCAAGTTTTGGGCTCGATCGGAAATCAATAGGGGTAAGAAATTGGACAATTCAAGTTCAAAGGCAGTTCGTTCCTTATAGGAGTGGTTGGTGTATTCCGTAGTTCTAGCGATTGGATTTCACTCAAAACTCACCAAATGACTCCTCCCACCATATTTTGATGATGCCCAAGTTTTGGGCTGGATCGGAAATCCATAGGGGTAAGAAATTGGACAATTCAAGTTCGAAGGCAATTCGTTCCGAATTGGAGTGGTTGGTGTATTGCATAGTTCTAGCGATTGGATTTCACTCAAAACTCACCAAATGACTCTTCCCACCATATTATGATGATGCCCAAGTTTTAGGCTTGATCGGAAATCCATAGGGGTAATAAATTGGACAATTCAAGTTCGAAGGCAGTTCGTTCCGAATTGGAGTGGTTGGTGTATTGCATAGTTCTAGCGATTGGATTTCACTCAAAACTAACCAAATGACTCCTCCCACCATATTATGATGATGCCCAAGTTTTGGGCTCGATCGGAAATCAATAGGGGTAAGAAATTGGACAATTCAGGTTCAAAGGCAGTTCGTTCCTTATAGGGGTGGTTGGTGTATTCCGTAGTTCTAGCGATTGGATTTCACTCTAAACTCACCAAATGTCTCATCCCACCATATTATGATGATGCCCAAGTTTTGGGCTCGATCGGAAATTAATAGGGGTAAGAAATTGGACAATTCAAGGTCAAAGGCAGTTCGTTCCTTATAGGAGTGGTTGGTGTATTCCGTAGTTCTAGCCTTTGCATTTCACTCCAAACTCACCAAATGACTCCTCCCACCATACTATGATAATGCCCAAGTTTTGGGCTCGATCGGAAATCAATACGGGAAAGAAATTGGACAATTCAGGTTCGAAGGCAGTTCGTTCCGAATTGGAGTGGTTGGTGTATTGCATAGTTCTAGCGATTGGATTTCACTCTAAACTCACCAAATGACTCCTCCCACCATATTATGATGATGCCCAAGTTTTGGGCTCGATCAGAAATAAATAGGGTAAGAAATTGGACAATTCAGGTTCAAAGGCAGTTCGTTCCTTATAGGAGTGGTTGGTGTATTCCGTAGTTCTAGCGATTGGATTTCACTCAAAACTCACCAGATAACTCCTCCCACCAGATTATGATGATGCCCCAGTTTTGGGCTCAATCGGAAATCAATAGGGGTAAGAAATTGGACAATTCAGGTTCAAAGGGAGTTCGTGCCTTATAGGAGTGGTTGGTGTATTTCGTAGTTCTAGTGATTGGATTTCACCCAACACTCACCAAATGACTCCTCCCACCATATTATGATGATGCCCAAGTTTTGGGCTCGATCGGAAATCCATAGGGGTAAGAAATTGGACAATTCATGTTCGAAGGCAATTCGTTCCGAATTGGAGTGGTTGGTGTATTGCATAGTTCTAGCGATTGGATTTCATTCAAAACTCACCAAATGACTCCTCCCACCATATTATGATGATGCCCAAGTTTTGGGCTCGATCAGAAATCAAAAGGGGAAAGAAATTGGACAATTCATGTTCGAATGCAGTTCGTTCCTTATAGGAGTGGTTGGTGTATTCCGTAGTTCTAGCGATTGGATTTCACTCAAGACTCACCAAATGACTCCTCCCACCATATTATGATGATGCACAAGTTTTGGACTCGATCGGAAATCAATAGGGGTAAGAAATTGGACAATTCAGGTTCAAAGGCGTTCGTTCCTTATAGGAGTTGTTGGTGTATTCCGTAGTTCTAGCGATTGGATTTCACTCAAAACTCACCAAATGACTCCTCCCACCATATTATGATGATGCCCAAGTTTTGGGCTCGATCGGAAATCAATAGGGGTAAGAAATTGGACAATTCAGGTTCAAAGGCAGTTCGTTCCTTATAGGAGTGGTTGGTGTATTCCGTACTTCTAGCGATTGGATTTCACTCTAAATTCACCAATTGACTCATCTGATCAGTTCATAATTGTATATCATTTTGTACCTCTCTAGCTTATGATTTGGTTATGTTATTGAGTTAAACTTGTGCTTTTAATCCCTTTTCTGTTTGTCATTCAGTTCATTGGGCCTTAGGTAGCAATGGTGGCTTTGGATAAGAAGATTTGCAAAGGGGTGCAAAAACGAGCAGACTGAGTTAGCAATTCATTTCGGACTTATCTTTTTCATCTGAGCTTGGATTGGGCCAAATCACTTGTGGTTGGAAAGAGGAGATTCTGAACTACAGGATGGACTACTCAAACATATCAATTGATGAAGCCAAGCCCAATCCGTGAGCCCATCAAATTGCACACCATGCTCAGGTTTGCAGCTGCCAACTGTTTTCCAGCAACCAAAAGAAAACCCATGTGAAGAAAGCTGGAGGTGCAGCAGCAAAAGAAGTATGGGATGAAAGTGATTCCAACCACACTACCATAGACAAGATGAAGTGAGAGTTATGGGTTGTATTAAAGGAGGAATGGTGGTGTTGGAATTCATCATGATGTTCCTCCCTCTTAGCCCTATAAATAGAGAAGTCCACAACCCCAAACACCATCAACCCCCACACAATTCACTCCAGCCATCCTCCACACTTCCATCATTCCATCAACACATCCAGAAATCATCCCCAAACATTCCCACAACCCCAAACACTCCAGAAATCAACCCAAGACTCTAAACTGCCCCAAATCCCCAAAATAGCTCCAGAAAGCCTCCCTTCCATTTCCCTACGAATTTCCTCTTTCTCAGCCATCATCACTCACCCAAACTCATCCCAAATCACCTCCATATCCTTCGTACATCCTTCTAGACGTGGAGAAGCTCTTGAAGAAGCATTGGACACCACAAGAACTTCAGAAAAGGGTTTCTTTTACTCTTATGGCCTTCATTATGTTTTCCCATTTTTGTTTTAGTTTCTTTTCCATTATGAGTAGCTAAATCCATAACTAGGGCTTCGATGTAACCTAACATGAATATTCTGGGTTTATAAGTTTGGAGTTTCAAGTTTGATTCATGATTCATGTTCTTATTCATTATGCTTATAAGTTAACATGCTTGTTTGAATGATTGATCACCATTAGAACTTGTTTGTTAACTATCTTCGTTTGAATTAAGAGTAGACACCATGCTTTAATTCGAATTGAACTATGAATAGGAAGAGTATGTATGGACATTCGACAACAGGGATTAGATACATGCTTGGTTGTTTAAATTGTTCTTCTATGCTTATTGGGTTCCTAATGCTTAATTTTAGGTTAGACAACAAATGATCAAATTAGGGAATTAGAAACACAAGGTTAGGACCAAACACCATGGCCTAATCATACTTTAGCTAGAATCAATCTTTGAATCTGAATTAGACTTGTTACTTGACTCCTTATAACCCAGAGTTGAATTGTTATGGTGATTCGAATGCCCTAGTCTCCAAATCCGTTTTCCAGCCCTTCAAAATCACTCTTTGTTACACTTATTTATTTGCTTTCATTTGCAATTTCAGTTTGCTCACTTCCTTTCACAATCACAATCACTCTCACTTTAATTTCTGTTTTAGACTTAACTTCCTAACTTCTTGAATTCGGTAATCTACGTACATAACTAATTTGAACTTCTCAGTCTTCGTGGGTACGACCTCGTACTTGTCTTGCTATACTACTAATTGCCCCGTACAATTGCGAGTTAACACAATATTAACAACATCATCCCACCATATTATGACGATGCCCAAGTTTTGGGCTCGATCGGAAATCAATAGGGGTAAGAAATTGGACAATTCAGGTTCAAAGGCAGTTCGTTCCTTATAGGAGTGGTTGGTGTATTCCGTAGTTCTAGCGATTGAATTTCACTCAAAACTCACCAAATGACTCCTTCCACCATATTATGATGATGCCCAAGTTTTGGGCTCGATCAGAAATCAATAGGGGAAAGAAATTGGACAATTCATGTTCGAATGCAGTTCGTTCCTTATAGGAGTGGTTGGTGTATTCCGTAGTTCTAGCGATTGGATTTCACTCAAAACTCACCAAATGACTCCTCCCACCATATTATGATGATGCCCAAGTTTTGGGCTCAATCGGAAATCCATAGGGGTAATAAATTGGATAATTCAAGTTCGAAGGCAGTTCGTTCCTTATAGGAGTGGTTGGTATATTCCGTACTTCTAGCGATTGGATTTCACTCAAAACTCACCAAATGACTCCTCCCACCATATTAAGATGATGCCCAAGTTTTGGGCTCGATCGGAAATCAATAGGGGTAAGAAATTGGACAATTCAGGTTCAAAGGCAGTTTGTTCCTCACAGGAGTGGTTGGTGTATTCCGTAGTTCTAGCTATTGGATTTCACTCAAAACTCACCAAATGACTCCTCCCACCATATTATGATGATGCCCAAGTTTTGGGCGCGATCGGAAATCAATAGGGGTAAGAAATTGGTTAATTCAGGTTAAAAGGCAGTTCGTTCCTTATGGGAGTGGCTTGTGTATTCCATAGTTCTAGCGATTGGATTTCACTCAAAACTCACCAAATGACTCCTCCCACCATATTATGACGATGCCCAAGTTTTGGGCGCGATCGGAAATAAATAGGGGTAAGAAATTGGTTAATTCAGGTTAAAAGGCAGTTCGTTCCTTATGGGAGTGGCTTGTGTATTCCATAGTTCTAGCGATTGGATTTCACTCAAAACTCATCAAATGACTCCTCCCACCATATTAAGATGATGCACAAGTTTTGGGCTCGATCGGAAATCAATAGGGGTAAGAAATTGGACAATCCAGGTTCAAAGGCAGTTCGTTCCTTATAGGAGTGGTTGGTGTATTCCGTAGTTCTATCTATTGGATTTCACTCAAAACTCACCAAATGACTCCTCCCACCATATTATGATGATGCCCAAGTTTTGGGCTATATCGGAAATCCATAGGGGTAAGAAATTGGACAATTCAAGTTCGAAGGTAGTTCGTTCCGAATTGGAGTGGTTGGTGTATTGCACAGTTCTAGCGATTGGATTTCACTCAAAACACACCAAATGACTCCTCCCACCATATTATGATGATGCCCAAGTTTTGGGCTCGATCGGAAATCAATAGGGGTAAGAAATTAGGCAATTCTGGTTGAAAGACAGTTCGTTCCTTATAGGAGTGGCTGGTGTATTCCGTAGTTCTAGCGATTGGATTTCAGTCAAAACTCACCAATGACTCCTCCCACCATATTATGATGATGCCCAACTCTTGGGCTCGATCGGAAATCAATACGGGTAACAAATTGGTTAATTCAGGTTAAAAGGCAGTTCGTTCGTTATGGGAGTGGCTTGTGTATTCCGCAGTTCTAGCGATTGGATTTCACTCAAAACTCACCAAATGAATCCTCCCACCATATTATGACGATGCCCAACTTTTGGGCTCGATCGGAAATCAATAGGGGTAAGAAATTGGACAATTCAGGTTCAAAGGCAGTTCGTTCCTTATAGGAGTGGTTGGTGTATTCCGTAGTTCTAGGGATTGGATTTCACTCAAAACTAACCAAATAACTCCTCCCACCATATTATGATGATGTCCAAGTTCTGGGCACGATCAGAAATCAATAGGGGTAAGAAATTGGACAATTCAGGATCAAAGGAAGTTCGTTCCTTATAGGAGTGGCTGGTGTATTCCGTAGTTCTAGCGATTGGATTTCACTCAAAACACACCAAATGACTCCTCCCACCATATTATGATGATGCCCAGGTTTTGGGCTCGATTGGAAATCAATAGGGGTAAGAAATTGGACAATTCAAGTTAAAAGCCAGTTCGTTCCTTATGGGAGTGGCTGGTGTATTCCGTAGTTCTAGCGATTGGATTTCACTCAAAACTCACCAAATGACTCTTCCCACCATATTATGATGATGCCCAAGTTTTGGGCTCGATCGGAAATCAATAGGGGTAAGAAATTGGACAATTCAGGTTAAAAGGCACTTCGTTCCTTATGGGAGTGGCTTGTGTATTCCGCAGTTCTAGCGATTGGATTTCACACAAAACTCGCTAAATGACTTCTCCCACCATATTATGATGATTCCCAATTCTTGGGATCAATCGGAAATCAACAGGGGTAAGAAATTGGACAATTCATGTTCGAAGGCAGTTCGTTCCTTATAGGAGTGGTTGGTGTATTCTATAGTTCTAGCGATTGGATTGCATTAAAAACTCACCAAATGACTCCTCCCACCATCTTATGATGATGCCCATGTTTTTGGCTCGATCGGAAATAAATATGGGTAAGAAATTGGACAATTCAGGTTCAGAGGCAGTTCGTTCCTTATAGGAGTGGTTGGTGTATTCCGTTGTTCTAGCGATTGGATTTCACTCAAAACTCACCAAATGACTCCTCCCACCATATTATGATGATGCCCAGGTTTTGGGCTCGATCGGAAGTCCAATGGGGTAAAAAATTGGACAATTCAAGTTCGAACACAGTTCGTTCCGAGTTAGAGTGGTTGGTGTATAGCATAGTTCTACCATTGGATTTCACCCAAAACTCTCCAAATGACTCCTCCCACCATATTATGATGATGCCCAAGTTTTGGGCTCGATCAGAATTCAATAGGGGTAAGAAATTGGACAATTCAGGTTCAAAGGCAGTTCGTTCCTTATAGGAGTGGTTGGTGTATTCCGTACTTCTAGCAATTGGATTTCACTCTAAACTCACCAAATGACTCATCCCACCATATTATGATGATGCCCAACTTTTGGGCTCGATCGGAAATCAATAGGGGTAAGAAATTGGACAATTCATGTTCAAAGGCAGTTCGTTCCTTATAGGAGTGGTTAGTGTATTCCGTAGTTCTAGCGATTGGATTTCACTCAAAACTCACCAAATGACTCCTCCCACCATATTATGACGATGCCCAAGTTTTGGGCTCGATCGGAAATCAATAGGGGTAAGAAATTGGACAATTCAAGTTCGAAGGCAGTTCGTTCCGAATTGGAGTGGTTGGTGTATTGCATAGTTCTGGCGATTGGATTTCACTCAAAACTCACCAAATGACTACTCCCACCATATTATGATGATGCCCAAGTTTAGGGCTCGATCGGAAATCGATAGGGGTAAGAAATTGGACAATTCAATTTCAAAGGCCGTTCGTTCCTTACAGGAGTGGTTGGTGTATTCCGTACTTCTAGCAATTGAATGTCACTCAAAACTCACCAAATGTTTCATCACACCATATTGTGATGATGCCCAAGTTTTGGGCTCGATCGGAAATCAATAGGGGTAAGAAATTGGACAATTCAGGTTCAAAGGCAGTTCGTTCCTTATAGGAGTGGTTGGTGTATTCCGTAGTTCTAGCGATTGGAGTTCACTCAAAACTCACCAAATGACTCCTCCCACCATATTATGATGATGCCCAAGTTTTTGGCTCGATCGGAAATAAATATGGTTAAGAAATTGGACAATTCATGTTCAAAGGCAGTTCGTTCCTTATAGGAGTGGTTGGTGTATTTCGTTGTTCTAGCGATTGGATTTTACTCAAAACTCACCAAATGACTCCTCCCACCATATTATGATGATGCCCAAGTTTTGGGCTCGATCGGAAGTCCAATGGGGTAAAAAATTGGACAATTCAAGTTCGAACACAGTTCGTTCCGAGTTAGAGTGGTTGGTGTATAGCATAGTTCTACCATTGGATTTCACCCAAAACTCTCCAAATGACTCCTCCCACCATATTATGATGATGCCCAAGTTTTGGGCTCGATCAGAATTCAATAGGGGTAAGAAATTGGACAATTCAGGTTCAAAGGCAGTTCGTTCCTTATAGGAGTGGTTGGTGTATTCCGTAGTTCTAGCGATTGGAGTTCACTCAAAACTCACCAAATGACTCATCCCACCATATTATGATGATGCCCAAGTTTTGGGCTCGATCGGAAATCAATAGGGGTAAGAAATTGGACAATTCATGTTCAAAGGCAGTTCGTTCCTTATAGGAGTGCTTGGGGTGTTCCGTAGTTCTAACGATTGGATTTCACTCAAAACTCACCAAATGACTCCTCCCACCATATTATGACGATGCCCAAGTTTTGGGCTCGATCGGAAATCAATAGGGGTAAGAAATTGGACAATTCAAGTTCGAAGGCAGTTCGTTCCGAATTGGAGTGGTTGGTGTATTGCATAGTTCTGGCGATTGGATTTCACTCAAAACTCACCAAATGACTACTCCCACCATATTATGGTGATGCCCAAGTTTTGGGCTCGATCGGAAAACGATAGGGGTAAGAAATTGGACAATTCAATTTCGAAGGCCGTTCGTTCCTTACAGGAGTGGTTGGTGTATTCCGTACTTCTAGCAATTGGATTTCACTCAAAACTCACCAAATGACTCATCCCACCATATTATGATGATGCCCAAGTTTTGGGCTTGATCGGAAATCAATAGGGGTAAGAAATTGGACAATTCAGGTTCAAAGGCAGTTCGTTCCTTATAGGAGTGGTTGGTGTATTCCGTAGTTCTAGCGATTGGATTTCACTCAAAACTCACCAAATGACTCCTCCCACCATATTATGATGATGCCCAAGTTTTGGGCTTGATCGGAAATCCATAGGGGTAAGAATTTGACGATCCAGGTTCGAATCCAGTTCGTTCCGAATTGGAGTGGTTGGTGTATTGCATAGTTCTAGTGATTGGATTTCACTCAAAACTCGCCAAATGACTCCTCCCACCATATTATGATGATGCCCAAGTTTTGGGCCTGATCGGAAACCAATTGCGGTAAGAAATTGGACAATTCAGGTTCAAACGCAGTTCGTTCCTTATAGGCGTGGTTGGTGTATTCCGTAGTTCTAGTGATTGGATTTCACTCAAAACTCACCAAACGACTCCTCCCACCATATTATGATTATGCCCAAGTTTTGGGCTCGATCGGAAATCAATAGGGGTAAGAAATTGGACAATTCAGGTTCAAAGTCAGTTCGTTCCTTATAGTAGTAACTGGTGTATTCCGTAGTTTAGCGATTGGATTTCACTCAAAACTCACCAAATGACTCCTCCTACCATATTATAATGATGCCCAAGTTTTGGGCTCGATCGGAAATCAATAGAAGTAAGAAATTGGACAATTTAAGTTCAAAGGCAGTTCGTTCTTTATTGGAGTGGTTGGTGTATTCTGTAGTTCTAGCGATCGGATTTCACTCAAAAGTCACCAAATGACTCCTCCCACCATATTATGATGATGCCCAAGTTTTGGGCTCGATCGGAAATCAATAGGGGTAAGAAATTGGACAATTCAGGTTCAAAGGCAGTTCGTTCCTTATAGGAGTGGATGGTGTATTCCGTAGTTCTAGCGATTGGATTTCACTCAAAACTCACCAAATGACTCCTCCCAGCATATTATGATGATGCCCAAGTTTTGGGCTTGATCGGAAATCCATAGGGGTAAAAATTTTACGATCCAAGTTCGAATCCAGTTCTTTCCGAATTGGAGTGGTTGGTGTATTGCATAGTTCTAGTGATTGGATTTCACTCAAAACTCACCAAAAGACTCCTCCCACCATATTATGATGATGCCCATGTTTTGGGCTCGATCGGAAATCAATAGGGGTAACAAAATTGGACAATTCAGGTTCAAAGTCAGTTCGTTCCTTATAGGCGTGGTTGGTGTATGCCGTAGATCCAGCGATTGGATTTCACTCAAAACTCACCAAATGACTCCTCCTACCATATTATGATGATGCCCAAGTTTTGGGATCGATCGTAAATCAATAGGGGTAAGAAATTGGACAATTCAGGTCCAAAGGCAGTTCGTTCCTTATAGGAGTGGTTGGTGTATTCCGTAGTTCTAGCGATAGGATTTCACTCAAAACTCACCAAATGACTCCACCCACCATATTATGATGATGCCAACTTTTGGGCCTGATCGGAAACCAATTGCGGTAAGAAATTGGACAAGTCAGGTTCAAACGCAGTTCGTTCCTTATAGGCGTGGTTGGTGTATTCCGTAGTTCTAGAGATTGGATTTCACTCAAAACTCACCAAATTACTTCTCCCACCATATTATGATGATGCCCAAGTTTTGGTCTCGATCGGAAATCAATAGGGGTAAGAAATTGGACAATTCAGGTTCAAAGGCAGTTTGTTCTTTATAGGAGTGGTTGGTGTATTCCGTAGTTCTAGCGATTGGATTTCACTCAAAACTCACCAAATGACTGCTCCCACCATATTATGATGATGCCCAAGTTTTGGGCTCGATCGGAAATCAATAGGGGTAAGAAATTGGACAATTCAAGTTCGAAGGCAGTTCGTTCCGAATTGGAGTGGTTGGTGTATTGCATAGTTCTAGCGATTGGATTTCACTCAAAACTCACCAAATGACTCCTCCCACCGTATTATGAAGATGCCCAACTTTTGGGCTCGATCGGAAATCCGTAAGGGTAAGAAATTGGACAATTCAAGTTCGAAGGCAGTTCGTTCCGAATTGGAGCGGTTGGTGTATTGCATAGTTCTAGCTATTGGATTTCACTCAAAACTCACGAAATGACTCCTCCCACCATATTATGATGATGCCCAAGTTTTGGGCTCGATCGGAAATCCATAGGTGCAACGAATTGGACAATTCAGGTTCGAAGGTAGTTTTTTCCTTATAGGAGTGGCTGGTGTATTCCGTAGTTCTAGCAATTGGACTTCACTCAAAACTCACCAAATGACTCCTCCCACCATATTATGATGATGCCCAAGTTTTGGGCTCGATCGGAAATCCATAGGTGCAAGGAATTGGACAATTCAGGTTCGAAGGTAGTTTTTTCCTTATCGGAGTGGCTGGTGTATTCCGTAGTTCTAGCGATTGGACTTCACTCAAAACTCACCAAATGACTCCTCCCACCATATTATGATGATGCCCAAGTTTTGGGCTCGATCGGAAATCCATAGGGGTAAGAAATTGGACAATTCAGGTTCAAAGTCAGTTCGTTCCTTATAGTAGTAACTGGTGTATTCCGTAGTTCTAGCGATTGGACTTCACTCAAAACTCACCAAATGACTCCTCCCACCATATTATGATGATGCCCAAGTTTTGGGCTCGATCGGAAATCCATAGGGGTAAGAAATTGAACGATTCAAGTTCGAAGGCAGTTCATTTCGAATTGGAGTGGTTGGTGTATTGCATAGTTCTAGCGACTGGATTTCACTCAAAACTCACCAAATGACTCCTCCCACCATATTATGATGATGCCCAAGTTTTGGGCTCGATCGGATATCACTAGGGTTAAGAAATTGGACAATTCAGGTTCAAAGGAAGTTCGTTCCTTATAGGAGTGGCTAGTGTATTCCGTAGTTCTAGCGATTGATAGGAGTATGAAATTTTACAATTCAGGTTCAAATGCATTTCGTTCCGTAGAGGAGCGGTTGGTGTATTCCGTAGTTCTAGCGATTGGATTTCACTCAAAACTCACCAAATGACTCCTCCCACCATATTATGATGATGCCCAAGTTTTGGGCTCGATCGGATATCAATAGGGTTAAGAAATTGGACAATTCAGGTTCAAAGGAAGTTCGTTCCTTATAGGAGTGGCTAGTGTATTCCGTAGTTCTAGCGATTGGATTTCACTCAAAACTCACCAAATGACTCCTCCTACCATATTATAATGATGCCCAAGTTTTGGGCTCGATCGGAAATCAATAGAAGTAAGAAATTAGACAATTTAAGTTCAAAGGCAGTTCGTTCTTTATTGGAGTGGTTGGTGTATTCTGTAGTTCTAGCGATCGGATTTCACTCAAAAGTCACCAAATGACTCCTCCCACCATATTATGATGATGCCCAAGTTTTGGGCTCGATCGGAAATCAATAGGGGTAAGAAATTGGACAATTCAGGTTCAAAGGCAGTTCGTTCCTTATAGGAGTGGATGGTGTATTCCGTAGTTCTAGCGATTGGATTTCGCTCAAAACTCACCAAATGACTCCTCCCAGCATATTATGATGATGCCCAAGTTTTGGGCTCGATCGGAAATCAATAGGGGTAAGAAATTGGACAATTCAGGTTCAATGGCAGTTCGTTCCTTATAGGAGTGGGAAGTGTATTCCGTAGTTCTAGCGATTGGATTTCACTCAAAACTCACCAAATGACTCGTCCCACCATATTACGATGATGCCCAAGTTCTGGGCTCGATCGGATATCAATAGGGGTAAGAAATTGGACAATTCAGGTTCAAAGGAAGTTCTTTCCTTATAGGAGTGGCTAGTGTATTCCGTAGTTCTAGCGATTGGATTTCACTCAAAACTCGCCAAATGACTCTTCCCACCATATTACGACGATGCCCAAGTTCTAGGCTTGATCGGAAATCAATAGGGGTAAGAAATTGGACAATTCAGTTTCAAAGGCAGTTCGTTCCTTATAGGAGTGGTTGGTGTATTCCGTAGTTCTAGCGATTGGATTTCACTCAAAACTCACCAAATGACTCCTCCCACCATATTATGATGATGCCCAAGTTTTGGGTTCGATCAGAAATCAATAGGGGTAAGAAATTGGACGATTCAGGTTCAAAGGCATTTCGTTCCTTAGAGGAGCGGTTGGGATATTCCGTAGTTCTAGCGATTGGATTTCTCTCAAAACCCACCAAATGACTACTCCCACCATATTATGATGATGCCCACGTTTTGGGTTCGATCGGAAATCAATAGGGGTAAGAAATTTGACAATTCAGGTTCAAAGGCATTTCGTTCCTTAGAGGAGCGGTTGGTGTATTTCTTAGTTCTAGCGATTGGATTTCACTTAAAACTCACCAAATGACTACTCCCACCATATTATGATGATGCCAAAGTTTTGGGCTCGATCAGATATCCATAGGGGTAAAAAATTGGACAATTCAGGTTCAAAGGCAGTTCGTTCCTTACAGGAGTGGCCGGTGTATTCCGTAGTTCTAGCAATTGGATTTCACTCAAAACTTACCAAATGACTCCTCCCACCATATTATGATGATGCCCAAGTTTTGGGCTCGATCGGAAATCAATAGGAGTAAGAAATTGGACAATTCAGGTTCAATGGCAGTTCGTTCCTTATAGGAGTGGCTGGTGTATTCCGTAGTTCTAGCAATTGGATTTCACTCAAAACTCACCAAATGACTTTTCCCACCATATTATGATAATGCCCAAGTTTTGGGCTCGATCGAAAATCCATAGGGGTAAGAAATTGGACAATTCAAGTTCGAAGGCAGTTCGTTCCGAATTGGAGTGGTTGGTGTATTGCATAGTTCTAGCGACTAGATTTCACTCAAAACTCACCAAATCACTACTACAAAAATGGAAAAAGACGACGGCATAACATAAAACCGTCGTTGTATTTAAATCGACGACGGTATAAAAAAAAATCGTCGTGGATAAGTGATTTACTGTTCAATATTTTTAAAAGACGACGCATACAAATAAAAAAACCGTCGTTTTTAAAAAAGGATTTCTTCAGAGTTAAAATCTGACCAAAAAACAACGACAGCAGGTATGAATACACTGACGTAGAAAATAAAGACGACAGTTCACCAAAAAACCTGCCGTGTTAACTCCTAACTAAACACGACCAACTGTTCTTAATCCACGTCATATAATATAGTGGAATCAACGTCAGTATACTACGACGGTGCATTCTCTGTAAACCGCCGACTTATTATTTTGGAGTATACTACGACGGTACCTTCAACACTACTGTCGTTTTTATTTACCACGTCCTAAGTTCAAATTACCGTCGTATTTTTTCAATTTATACGTCTGCCCTCTCTGTAAACCGCCGTCTTATGTTTATAGCTTTTTAAAATTAATTAATTTTTCTTTTATTTTGGTAATATCTTTCTTAACACAAAACAAAATTTAATTCTCAATCCTCAACAACATTTTCATCTTAAAAGGCAAAATCTCTTCGTGTTAAATATTGATCAATATTTACACAATATATGTACACAAATTTGGCAAATACATCGTGGTTTCTTTTCTGCCTTCACCCTCAGCTTGTTCAGCTGGGCCCTCTCCTTCCTCTTGTTCTCAAGCTCCTGCACAGCCACATGCAGATGAATATCTAATAATTTCAGAAAATCAAAATCAACAAAGTGTGAAATGCTCACTCCTCGATTCCTGGTTACATTGTAGTCCCCTTTTCCACAGTGATCAACTTCAAAACTCCTGTGTAGCAAGGTGGAACCAGCCTTAGAACCTGTTGTGGGTTGTGCTTTTGGGGTGAAGCTGGGAGTGGGCTTGAGGTTCAGAATGAATAGACACCACCTACTCATTCTGAACCTCAAGCCCACTCCCAGCTACAGCCACCACCTGAGTCCGTCTCTGCGAGCATCAGGAACACCCACGCGGGTTCTCAAGCTGGTTTCACCCTTGCTACACAGGAGGATGTAGCAAACCCATGCTTGGTCTTGTGAGGAATCATTCTGCAAACCCATTTGCTTTCAGAAAGACAATTTCTGCAACCCTAATTGAAAACTGAGAGTTAAAAAACGCGTAAAAAAATCCTATTTAAACAAAATGGAGTAAATATCCACGTCAGTTCTAATATACATAGCGACGTCATATTTGACTAATCAACGTCAGTTTAGATATAACTACATCGGAAATCCAAAAGTCATTTCGCGCGTATTAAAAAGATAACTACATCGGAAATCCAAAAGTCATTTGGCGAGTATTAAAAAGAGAACAGAACCAAAGTAACCACGTCGGTTTATTAAAATACACAGTCGTTGAATTTATAAGTACAACGTCAGTTTAGAGAAACAAAGCGCCGTCATGACCACGTCGGAAATCCAAAAGTCATTTGGCGCGTATTAAAAAGAGAACGACGTCGTTTTCAGAACCGCAAAGTAACCACGTCGGTTTATTAAAATACACAGTCGTTGAACTTACAAGTACAACGTCAGTTTCGAGAAAAAAAGCGCCGTCATAACCACATCGGAATTCCAAAAGTCTTTCGGCAGTTGTGATAACCACGTCATTTATGAATTCTCTACCGTCGTTATAACTAAATAATACGGCGGTTTTTTAATAACAACGTCGTTGTATTGAACTCTGGGAAAATATATAAACTTTTCGTCACCTGACCTAATATTTTACGGTTTTCACTTCCCGATAAAGTATCGTAGTTTCCCTCTCATTTCCCAAATCACCATTTTCGTCACCTGACCTAGCATCATCGTCTGAATCATCGTCTTCATCGTCCAAATCACCATTTTGGTCTTCGTCTTCGTCGGAAGGAAACATTTCTTTGCACGCCGGTGTTATTCAAGGTTTTTTCTCACTCTCTTCCCTTTTTTTACTTTTCATTTGCATGCCGTAGTTGTCTGGAAACAAGATTCTGTCAAATTGAAGAAATCTTTCACTGGTTTTGATTAAATACATAAGTAGATACTCTCAAGACGCCAAAAGACGACAGTTCTGTCTTGTTTTCGACGATGGAATGGACACACCACGACGGCCGTAATGCAAACTGCACGACGGTGGCTAAAAACCGTCATGGTGTGACAATTAATACGTCGGAAACAAGATAAAACCGTCGTCTAGTGAGAGAAGAACACTCGTTTTGTAATTTTAAACCACGTCGGTTATTGTTAATAACCGACGTGTTTTATGCACATTTACGTCATGAAATATATAAAACCGTCGTCTTATTTTCATTCATGATCTAAGAGATCGTTTAATAGGACGTCACTTTTTTAGTGTTACCGTCGTTGTTTTGTATTATTACGTCGTTTATTTTTAATAACCGACGTTGTTTTTCTGGCAGATTAATCAAAAATGGTTTCGAAATCTCAAAACAAGGAAGCTGAAGCGTCAAAGGCCACAGCAGGTTCAATGGCACAAGGGGATGAACCCAAAACAGGTTTAGTGGAAGTTGAAAAATCAACTCAAAGCAAACCCTCGAAGAGGATGAGATATTCCTCAACCTCAGAGAAAGACTCGAGCACAGCCACATTTGTTGAGGAGCCAAAATCTGGCCGTGGTATCAGCACAATGAGCCGTGTTGTGAAGAGGAAAATTGAGAAGGTTAAGCCTGTGGTTGAGTTCAATAAAGATGGCAAACCACATGGCGAGGCTGCTGTTGAGATGCAGTCTTACATTGGTGTTTTGGCACGCACCAGAGTCCCTCTTGTGGACAAGAAATGGAAACAATTACCCAAGGACGTGAAGGAGCAGATTTGGGAAGCTGTTCAAATGTCCTATGTTATTGGGGATAGTTACAAGAACTTGGTCTTGTCATCTGCCGCCAAAAAATGGAAGGATTTCAAGTATAACGTAACTAAGCAATATATCCTTCCATTCGCACATGACAAGGAGAAATTAAAAGAAATCCCATTGCTTTATAAGTTCATAGATAAATCGCAATGGGATGCCTTCGTAGCTTCAAGGTTAACCCCAGATTTTGAAGCTAAGCATGCTGAGCAGAAGGAGAGGAGGGAGAAATTGGAGTACAACCATAGGTTGTCTAGAAAAGGGTATGTTGGTTTGACGGACCAATTGGTAGAAACCATGCCCGAAGGTCAAGAAATCGATCGAGCTGTTCTGTGGAGAAAGCAAGAGAAGATAAAACAGGAAACATCCCTGATCCAAAGGCTGCCGAGAAGGCAAAACTAATCGTAAGTCTCACTAACTCTGTTCTAAATTTGAAAAACAGAGTGTTTTATTTTGGTATAGACGTCGTTTATATTTACATAAGCGACGTTATAAAGTGAACACCACGACGGGCTTAATTTACGGACGTTTAAAAGTGAATAGGACGTCGGTTTTTGAATAAAGTAGACGTCTAGATAGAATTAATACGACGGATTAAATTATTCTATGAACTGCATTTTCGTTTTAAGTTTACTCACGCACACACTCTCCCTCTCTCTGTCTATTTCACTGAATTTTGTGGTGCACAATTTCTGGAAAAGAATGCATATTTCAATCGAGTTTTTTCACTTCTTCATTAAAAATTACGACGGTTTTATCTTCTCTAGACGTTAGAATGATTATACAACGACGGTAATTTTGTGCAGCCGTATGGAATTGTACATCTACGTCTGTTTGTTTAATAATCCGTCGTCTTACTTTGAATACTACGACGGTTTTTTATTTATGTCTTAATCTGTTTTATTTTGAATATACGACGTATTTTTATATACCGACGTTGTAAAGTATAAACAATGACGGTATTTATATACAGACGTTTTAAATTAATACCACGTCTGTCATTTAATAAACACCGTCGTTGTTTATAATTTACAACGTCGGTATATGTATCTGTCATACACCCTGCTCAGGTTCTAACAATCTCTCTTTCTCTCTTTTAGGATGATTTGCAAAAGCAAGTCTCCGAAGGCACTCTGACTGTCTCCGGGAGCAATGATATATTGACTCTGGCTTTGGGAACCCCGGAGCATGGTGGGAGAGTCAGAGGAGCTGGTGCTGGCGTTACCCCGACTCAGTTCTTCAATTTGCCGAAGCAGCAGAGAGTGAAATTTGGTGACAAATTGAAGGAAAGTGTGAGGAAGGCAGTCAGAGAAGAGACCTTGAGGATTGAGGCGAAGTCAAGGGAAACTATAATGGAAGCAGTCAGAGCAGAGAGGGAGGCTTTGTTGGCATACATCCGTCAACTAGTTCCTAATTTTGATCCCAGCCAGATGCTCCAAACCCCAATTTCTCCAAGGACTCCAATTCCTCCAATTATTTTACCCCCTCAAGATCAAAGCCCAAAAAATCCAATGTCTGATAAGGCAAGCTGCTCTGGGGCCACTAATATCAGACCCCTAGCTTTGGAATTAGAAGATCCGAAGCCTGAAGCTGATACTGCTGCAAAAGAGAAAGAGGACACGGTAAAATCTCTGCTATTTTCTATATCTGCTTTTTAAATTTTAAAAAGACGTCGCTCCTTTTAATAGCCGACGTTAAAATTTAAAATAACGACGGTATATACGTCTGTTTCTTACAAGACACGTCGTGTTTCGTTAAATACCACGACGCTTTTATAAACCGTCGTCTATTTCATGATTTCATTAACTGTATTTATATTAGACGACCTTTCTATAGAATAGCGACGTTATAAATTCAACACAACGACGGTTATCTATTTACCGACGTGTATAACCTTTCCACCGTCAGTATTAACTAGAAACCATCGTTTATATTATATACCACGTCTGTTTTTTGTGTTTAGTTAGAGTCGTTTATTTTAGTTCACACACAAACTAACTTATATTTCTTTATTAATTTCTTTAAACAGGATCTCTCAAAGCTAGACATGCCACGTCCTCTTTTAGCCTTATGCCAACATTTCCAGACCAAGTTGTTGCCTAATGGTAACGAGGCTCTAACAATTCACATGCCCAAGGAAGTGTTTGGCATTGAGCATGATACCTTCCTCTTCACTGAAGATGTTTTGCAGTTTGGTTCCATGGTTGAGATAGGAACCACAGTGATATCAGTATACATGAGGTAATTCTCCCTAATCCCATTTTGTTTTACATTTTCCTTTCTTTTAAATTAAAATCTCATTTAATTGACTTTCATATATTTAGGTTCCTATTTGACTATTTAAAAATGGTAAATCTTGTAAACCTTGTTGGCCTCGTGGACCCTGGGCTAGTGAGCTCTGGAGCTGGATCAATATCAGACCGAATAAAAAACCTGTCAAACCGCCTGAATACAGCAGATGGGAATCAATTTTTCTTGGTCCCTTATAATCCAGGGTTAGTACCATTTAAAGTATTTTCCTGAGCTTCTAATATTTTTCTTTCTAATATGAATCATTATGTGCAGGGGTCATTGGGTGATGGTAATTGTGAGACCATTAACGGAGACTGCCTATTACATGAATTCACTGCCAAAACGCATGGTTGACGACGAAATGAAAAATATAGTGAATACGTAAGTTGATTTCTTCTGATTTATGATTTTTCCTATAAAGTATTTAAATAAACGACGGTTTTTACTAATACCGACGTTATTATAAAATATAACGACGGGAAGATATTACCGACGTTTTAATTTAACTACCACGTCAGTATTTTCTTAAAAACGTCGTTTTAATTTAACTACCACGTCCTTTGCGTTTTATTTAAGAACGTTTTAATTTTTTCTGCTCAATTTTTTGTCATACGACGTTTTTTACTCTTACCGACGTTATAACGTTACACAACGACGGTTAGGTTTTACCGCCGTTTTAAACAAAATATAACGTCTTGGTTTAAAAAACTCCGTCGTTTTGACTGATTTACCACGACGGTTACTATTTGTATTTAAATTTTTTGTTTTATCATTAACACCCTTTGTTTTCTTGTAACAGGTCAATTAAAATGTTTAACATTCATATAAACAAAAATTCACGTAAACAGCAGGCCATTTGGAAAAATCTACACGGCACTCCTGAACAACCAACAAGTGTAGAGTGTGGCTATTACGTGATGCGATTCATGAGAGATATAATTCATGATCCAGACCTAAATTTCGAGAAGAAGGTAAAACGCAACATTTTAGATATACTTTCTTTATTTTACTACGTCATATTTTTGTTTAACCGTCGTTTGTATCCTTATAACACGTCGGTTTTTTGGTTTATTTTGCAGTTTGACAAGAAAAAAGATAAACTTCAGTATAAACAAGAGGATATTGACGAAGTTAGGCATGAATGAGCAGAATTCGTGAACAAGCAATTACCGAAGGATAATTGATGTAGATAAATATTTATGAACAATGTTCAGGTTTAATTTAGTTTATTTAAAATGTACATAAATATTTAAAATTTGTTTAGTTCCCAAACACCGACGTCTGATTCTAATTTACACGTCTCATACGTGTACACAATGGTCGTCTTGCAGTAAATGGAAATATAACATCGACGGTAATTATTAAAAACGACGTGTAATAGTCAAAACAACGACGGTTTATAATTAATTCATCCTGCATAAATGAATTTGTACTCATATACTACGTCCGTTAGTATAACCTTATCGACGTCTAAATAATATACAAAGGCGGATATTTCTAAATATCCGCCTTTGTATAAATAAACAACGTCAGTTATATACAACAAAATGACGTGTAATAGACATAACAACGACGGTATATAATTAATTCATCCTGTATAAATGAATTTGTATTCATATACTACGTCGGTTAGTATAACCTTAACGACGTTATAATAATATACAAAGGCGGATATTGTTAAATATCCGCCTTTATATATTTAAACAATGTCCGTTACATACACTAAAATGACGTTTAATACTATAACAACGACGGTTTATAATTAATTCATCCTGTGTATATTCTTAAATATAGTTTCAACGTCGGTTTATTATGTTTAAAGTCGTTGTAAAGGGATACAACGTCGGCTAAGTCATTTTTAATTTAATTGTTATTGACTTTTATATTTTATTTAAATCCATATTAAATTCATAACTATATCCAAAAATTATACTGAAAACTACCAAGCATTGGAATATTGTTTCTATCCTAAAGCTTTAAAAAATATAATTTTGGAAATATTTTTTTATTGTATTTAATTACTAATATTAATAATATATTCAAAACAAAATCCGAAAAATATATCGGCAAATTCTATGCACTGATTGAGACAATATCTTGCCCGTTAAGGCCTGAAAAATGTAATTTTAGTTTTCAAAGTTCAAATGATAACAAAATTCAAACAAATTTAGAGACAAAGCATTGTACTCCTTATACTTTACATAACTTAACCCTAAGGTTTATGTGATCCATTGGTGCCCATAAATTCAAAATTATGAAATCCATATTTTAGCCTACTATTGTAGAAGGCAATGTTGTAAGGAATCCATAGCAATTTTCGGTTCATTTTTCTCGTACTTGTGTCTTTTTTAAAAATTATTTTAAAATTTAGGGTTTAGGGTTTAGGGTTTAGGGTTTTTTGAAACGACGCCGGTTTTCTCCCGCTGTTTTTGGTCAACTACATTAACAAAGACTAATTGAATTCGGTTGACGACGTCAGTTATAAAATAGCGACGTCTTTAGTGTTTACAACGTCGGAAATTTATTATAACCGCCGTTGTAAGTAATTATTAGACGTCATTATAAGTGTTGACCGTCGTGGTTGAAAAACGCGGTACTTAAAAAATTTTGACCGCGACCTAAAATTTTCAGAATTTCCCTTTAACCCTCAAATAGTTCATTCTCTCTCTTCAACATAAATTTGTCTGAAAGTTTTCGTTCTCCAAGCTCTCTCTCAATATCCATGTAAGTACAACTCTAGTCCCAAGATCACTCTCAAAGCATTTGTTATATTCTCTCAGCTCTGTCTCAAGCTTTTGTTATATTCTCTCAGCTCTCTCTCAAAGCATTGGGTATGTAGATTCTCCAAGATCACTCTCAAAGCATTTGGTACGTAGATTCTCCAAGATCTCTCATTGGGTACGTAGATTCTCCAAGCTCTCTCTCAAAGCATTGGGTACGTAGATTCTCCAAGCTCTCTCTGAAGCAGTTGTTATATTCTCGCAGCTCTCTCTCAATATCCATGTAAGTACAACCCTAATCTCTTCTTAAATCCATAAATGTTTTCGTTGGTAGCTATATTAGGGTTTTGGTGTTTGCAATCTTGTAATAATTGCTCTCTGTTTGGGTTCTTTTATGTTTGTTTGGCCATGGGTTCTTGGAAAAGGAATGGGGATGGGAGATTTAAGCTGTTTTTTTTAACTACGACGACGGTTGAAGGATCAAACCGTCGTCCAAATGTTTATTATACGTCGGTTGTTCATTTACTCCCGTCGTCTGCGTTTTAAGCCGCAACTGGTAGCCTAAAGACGACTGTTTCTCCATTAAACGTCGTCTTTAGGCTACCAGAACTCAAATTTCTGGGTTTGGGTATCTTAATGACGACGGTGACTATAGATGCCGTCGTCGGAATGTATATTAAACGACGATTATTTTTATAAACCGTCGTCTTTTCCATGTTTTATATTTAATTTTCATTTTGTTCTCTGCTATTTGAATGAGGTAGTGTTTCATTGCTGGTCTTTCCACTTTAATATATATATATTTATATGAATTTGATAGAGTGTGAGATGGATAAGTCATGGATGCATGCGGATAGAAGATCGAAGGCATATGAGTTAGGGGTGGAAGGATTTTTGAATTTTGCGTTACAAAATCTTGGAAATACAACTGAGATTCGTTGTCCATGTGTTAAATGTGGGAATATTCGATTGTTTGGGGTTGGAATTATAAGGGAACACTTATACTTTAATGGAATTGACCAAAGCTATAAGATTTGGAGATGGCACGGAGAACCTTGGGAATGGACTACCAATGCTAGTAGAAATGTGGAAGAAGATGAGCAAAGTAGATTTAGTTATGTTTCTGAGGAATTAGGGATGGATGATAATGATTTTGCCAATATTGGATCTGATCCTTATGAGTTTGCCAATGTGATTGGGGATGGCGATGAACCCTTGTACCCTGGTTGCAGTAAGTACACGAAGTTGTCGGCTTTGGTGAAGTTATATAATTTGAAAGCAAAACATGGGATGAGTGATGTTTGCTTTACAGAATTATTGATACTTCAAGGAGAATTTCTTCCAGAAGGAAATACACTACCTTCCTCTATGTACGAGGCAAAAAAGACTTTGTCTGCTTTAGGGATGAGTTATGAGAAAATCCACGCATGTTCCAATGACTGCATTTTGTATCGGAAGGAGTATGAGAATGCAACTAATTGTCCTACTTGTGGTATCTCAAGGTGGAAGGAAACCAAGGATGGGTTCTTGAAAGAGGGTGTGGCAGCGAAGGTGGTGTGGTATTTTCCTCCAATTCCAAGGTTTAAAAGGATGTTTCAATCACATAAGACAGCTAAGAGTTTGACTTGGCATGCTGCAAGAAAATCAGTTGACGGTTATATGTCTCATCCAGCTGATTCCCCGTCTTGGAAACTTGTTGATGAAAAATGGCCCGACTTTGGTAATGAGCCAAGAAACTTGAGATTGGCTCTCTCATCTGATGGATTCAATCCCCACAGTTCTTTAAGTAGCAGATACAGTTGTTGGCCAGTTATGTTAGTTACATATAATCTCCCACCATGGCTATGCATGAAGCGGAAGTTCATGATGTTGACTATACTGATTTCCGGTCCTAAACAGCCCGGAAATGATATAGACGTCTACTTAGAGCCTTTGATTGATGATTTGAAATCTCTGTGGGATGGGATTAGAGGAGTGTATGATGCCCACATAGGAGAATACTTTACACTCAGAGCTGCATTACTGTGGACAATTAATGATTTTCTCGCTTATGGAAACTTATCTGGTTGTGTTGTTAAAGGATATAAAGCTTGTCCAATATGCGGCGATGATACACCTAGTCACAGGTTGAAAAATGGCCACAAAATTTGTTACATTGGGCATAGAAAGTGGTTACCAATCAATCATCCATATAGGAGGCAACGTGCAGCTTTTAATGGGAAACCTGAATATGGCATGCCCCCTGAGCCATTAACAGGAGAAGAAGTGCTGCATATGGTTGAAGATATTAATTACATATGGGGCTCGAAAAATGGGGGAAGTGTTGGTGAGAATGATGGTGACAGAGTTTGTTGGAAGAAGAAATCAAAATTCTTTGATCTCGAGTATTGGAAATACCTCCCTGTGAGGCATGCCTTAGATGTTATGCACATTGAGAAGAATGTTTGCGATAGTATCATTGGTACATTACTAGAGATCCCTGGAAAAAATAAAGATGGGATTGCTGCTCGGTTAGACTTATTGAACATGGGGGTAAAAATTGATTTGCAACTCGAGTATGGAGAAAGACGTACTCGCTTGCCTCCAGGGCCTTGGAATTTGTCAAGAGCAGAGAAGAGAGCGGTTTGCAATTCTTTTTATGGTATGAAGGTTCCTGAAGGTTATTCTTCAAATATAAAAAATCTTGTATCTTTAAAAGATTCAAGACTTCTTGGCCTTAAATCTCATGATTGTCATACCTTGATGCAACAATTGCTCCCTGTGGCAATTCGTTCTGTTTTGGAGAAGCCTGCAAGGTATGCAATAACTCGATTGTGCTTCTTCTTCAATGCTATATGTGCAAAGACGGTAGATGTTTCCAAGCTAGATAAGTTGGAAGAAGATGTAGTAGTTACTTTATGTTTGCTTGAGAAGTACTTTCCCCCTTCATTCTTTGATATCATGGTTCATCTAGTAGTACATCTTGTCAGAGAAGTTCGTCTATGTGGGCCAGTATATTTTAGATGGATGTATCCGTTTGAAAGATATATGAAAGTGCTAAAGGGGTATGTTCAGAATCGTACTCGTCCCGAAGGTTGCATTGCTGAGCGGTATATAGCTGAAGAAGCTGTAGAGTTTTGTACCGAGCATTTATCTGATGTTAGTACAGTTGGAGTGCCTTCAAGCCAGAATATGGGAGTTTCAAAGCCATTATCAGGTTGCACAGTGAGCTTAGTTGATATGGACTTGTTGAACCAGGCACATCTATATGTCTTGGAGAATACGGAGGAAGTCCTACCTTATATCGAGTACGTATGAGTTTAATTTTTCATATATATGTAGCCATGTTAAATATTATTACTCCTTATATTTATCTTATATATAAGGGACCGTAATGCGTGTTTTTTTCGTGTCAATTGTAGGGAACATATGATCCACATCAAGACCACTTATCCGAAATTTAGAAAGAGAACAAAGTGGCTACAAGATAAGCACAATAGCACTTTCATTCAATGGCTACGTGTTAAGGTATATATGTTATTGAATGACATATTCAACTTATTATTTTAATTTTCTTTCTTTCTATATATATGTTAGATTGAATTAATATATATGTTTAATTTGTAGGTTCAAAGTGAATTTAATGGGGAAGATTATAATGGCATATCAGAAAATTTGAGATGGTTAGCAGCTGGTCCAAGCATGGTAGTGCCATCATATAGGAGCTATCTTATTAATGGTGTCAAATTTAGCACCAAGGCACAAGATGATGTGCGAACTGTCCAAAATAGTGGAGTTTATTTACTTGCACATACTATGCAAGTTGCTAGTGCCAAGGATAAAAACCCTATTGTCTCCAATATGGGTTTTTATGGGGTTATTCAAGAAATTTGGGATCTTGACTACCAAAAGTTTAGAATCCCAGTCTTGAGGTGTGATTGGATAGATAACACTTCGGGCCTTGTAGTCGACGAACTTGGATTTACCCTTGTAGATCTGAGTAAAATTGGACATAGGAATGACCAATTTGTTATGGCTTCTCAAGTCAAACAAGTATTTTATGTTGACGACCCAATGCATCGTGGTTGGTCGGTAGTGTTATCAATGCCTAATAGAGAATATAATGATGTTATTGGTGATGATGTGCTAGGTGATATTAGAATTGAGTGTGAGCCATTTTCTAGAGGGATACCAAATGTTGACACATTTGATAACCTAGTGGGTGAGTTTGGGAGTGAGAACATTAGAGATGGGTGTGAAGATATATGGATTGATTGATTGTTGTAATGTATGACATTAGTTATGCAGTTAATTGTATGACATTAATTCATAGCTCTGTATATCATTTTAATTCCGATCACATTTTCATTTTGCAAGCTTTGGGCACAACAAATCAAAAATTAAAAAATAATCGGTTAAAGCTGAAAATACGACGGTCAAGTTACAAAAATCGCAAAACGAGACGTCTTAAAAACAACCAACGTCGGGTTTTCACAACCGACGTGGAATGACAACGCAAAAATGAAATAAAAACCGCCATTTTAAAAAGAAAACACGTCGGTTAATTATAATTCATTTGAACCGTCGTCTATTATAGTCGAAAGGTCTCTTTTTTATGCGTTTATGTACCAAATCGACGTCGGTTTTAGTTTTTTTGTGACGTGTACTATATTAACCACGTCGTTTTTTTGTGTTCAAGCCGTCAAAATCATTTTCAACGTCTGTGGTGATATAAAGGGTCGTGGTTATTGTTGTTTTTACGTCTGTTCAAGTAAATATATGCCATGTTATATGTTTAAGACGTCAGTTTTTTCATTTAGTGAACGTAGTATTTATTAACCACGGCGGTTTCTAAGTTTGACACGTCGGTTTTGTTTGATTTAGAGACGTTGATAAATCTATTTACGTCGGTTTGTAAGTTTTTTTTGACATTTAAAATTATTTAAACGTCTGTGTTTTAATACAACCGTCGTCTATTACAGTCGAAAGGTCTCTTTTTTATGCGTTTATGTACCAAATCGACGTCAGTTTTAGTTCTTTTGTGACGTGTACTATATTAACCACGTCGTTTTTTTTGTGTTCAAGCCGTCAAAATCATTTTCAACGTCTGTGGTCATATAAAGGGTCGTGGTTATTGTTGTTTTTACGTCTGTTCATGTAAATATATGCCATGTTATATGTTTAAGACGTCAGTTTTTTCATTTAGTGAACGTAGTATTTATTAACCACGGCGCTTTCTAAGTTTTCCACGTCGGTTTTATTTAATTTAGAGACGTTGATAAAACTATTTACGTCGGTTTTATAGTTGTTTTTGACATTTAAAATTATTTAAACGTCTGTGTTTTAATACAACCGTCGTCTATTATAGTCGAAAGGTCTCTTTTTTATGCGTATATGTACCAAATCGACGTCGGTTTTAGTTCTTTTGTGACGTGTACTATATTAACCACGTCGTTTTTTTTGTGTTCAAGCCGTCAAAATCATTTTCAACGTCTGTGGTTATATAAAGGGTCGTGGTTATTGTTGTTTTTACGTCTGTTCAAGTAAATATATGCCATGTTATATGTTTAAAACGTCAGTTTTTTCATTTAGTGAACGTAGTATTTATTAACCACGGCGCTTTCTAAGTTTGACACGTCGGTTTTATTTAATTTAGAGACGTTGATAAAACTATTTACGTCGGTTTTATAGTTGTTTTTGACATTTAAAATTATTTAAACCTCTGTGTTTTAATACAACCGTCGTCTATTATAGTCGAAAGGTCTCTTTTTTATGCGTTTATGTACCAAATCGACGTCGGTTTTAGTTCTTTTGTGACGTGTACTATATTAACCACGTCGTTTTTTTTGTGTTCAAGCCGTCAAAATCATTTTCAACGTCTGTGGTCATATAAAGGGTCGTGGTTATTGTTGTTTTTACGTCTGTTTAAGTAAATATATGCCATGTTATATGTTTAAGACGTCGGTTTTTTTCATTTAGTGAACGTAGTATTTATTAACCAAGACGGTTTCTAAGTTTTACACGTCGGTTTTTGTGTATTTAGAGACGTTGATAATAATATTTACGTCGGTTTTGTAGTTGTTTTTGACATTTAACATTATTTCAACGTCTGTGTTTTACTAAAACCGTCGTCTATTATAGTCGAAAGGTCTCTTTTTAAGCTTTTATGTATGAAATCTACGTCGGTTTTAGTATTTTACTGACGTGTACTATATTAACTACGTCGGTTATTTGCCGTCGTTATTTCATGTATGAAAAGACGGCGGTCGATTTCTCGTCGGTTGTAAACCATGATACACGACGGTGGATTACCGTCGTCTATTTCGTTTTTTGTAGTAGTGAATGACTCCTCCCACCATATTATGATGATGCCAAAGTTCTGGGCTAGATCGGAAATCAATAGGGGTAAGAAATTGGACAATTCAGGTTCAAAGGCAGTTCGTTCCGAATTGGAGTGGTTGGTGTATTGCATAGTTCTAGCGATTGGATTTCACTCAAAACTCACCAAATGACTCCTTCCACCATATTATGATGATGCCCAAGTTTTGGGCTCGATCGGAATTCCATAGGTGTAAGAAATTGGACAATTCATGTTCGAAGGCAGGTCGTTCCGAATTGGAGTGGTTGGTGTATTGCATAGTTCTAGCGATTGGATTTCACTCAAAACTCACCAAATGACTCCTCCCACCATATTATGATGATGTCCAAGTTTTGGGTTCGATCGGAAATCAATAGGGGTAAGAAATTGGACAATTCAGGTTCAAAGGCAGTTCGTTCCTTATAGAAGTGGCTGGTGTATTCCGTAGTTCTAGCGATTGGATTTCACTCAAAACTCACCAAATGACTCCTGCCACCATATTATGATGATGCCCAACTTTTGGGTTCGATCGGAAATCAATAGGGGTAAGAAATTGGACAATTCAGGTTCAAAGGCATTTCGTTCCTTAGAGGAGCGGTTGGGGTATTCCGTAGTTCTAGCGATTGGATTTCACTCAAAACCCACCAAATGACTACTCCAACCATATTATGATGATGCCCAAGTTTTGGATTCGATCGGAAATCAATAGGGGTAAGAAATTGGACAATTCAGGTTCAAAGGCATTTCGTTCCTTAGAGGAGCGGTTGGTGTATTTCTTAGTTCTAGCGATTGGATTTCACTTAAAACTCACCAAATGACTACTCCCACCATATTATGATGATGCCAAAGTTTGGGGCTCGATCGGATATCCATAGGGGTAAAAAATTGAACAATTCAGGTTCAAAGGCAGTTCGCTCCTTACAGGAGTGGCCGGTGTATTCCGTAGTTCTAGCAATTGGATTTCACTCAAAACTCACCAAATGACTCCTCCCACCATATTATGATGATGCCCAAGTTTTGGGCTCGATCGGAAATCAATAGGGGTAAGAAATTGGACAATTCAGGTTCAAAGGCAGTTCGTTCCTTATAGGAGTGGTTGGTATATTCCGTAGTTCTAGCGATTAAATTTCACTCAAAACTCACCAAATGACTCCTCCCACCATATTATGATGATGCCCAACTTTTGGGTTCGATCGGAAATCAATAGGGGTAAGAAATTGGACAATTCAGGTTCAAAGGCATTTCGTTCCTTAGAGGAGCGGTTGGTGTATTCCATAGTTCTAGCGATTGGATTTCACTCAAAACTCACCAAACGACTCCTCCCACCATATTATGATGATTCCCAAGTTTTGGGTTCGATCGGAAATCGATTGGGTTAAGAAATTAGACAATTCAGGTTCAAAGGCAGTTCGTTCCTTATAGAAGTGGCTGGTGTATTCCGTAGTTCTAGCGATTGGATTTCACTCGAAACTCACCAAATGACTCCTCCCACCATATTACGATGATGCCCAAGTTCTGGGCTCGATCGGAAATCAATAGGGGTAAGAAATTGGACAATTCAGGTTCAAAGGCAGTTCGTTCCTTATATGAGTGGTTGGTGTATTCCGTAGTTCTAGCGATTGGATTTCACTCAAAACTCACCAAATGACTCCTCCCCCCATATTATGATGATGCCCAAGTTTTGGGCTCGATCGGAAATCAATAGGGGTAAGAAATTGGACAATTCAGGTTCAATGGCATTTCGTTCCTTATAGGAGTGGATGGTGTATTCCGTAGTTCTAGCAATTGGATTTCACTCAAAACTCACCAAATGACTCTTCCCACCATATTATGATGATGCCAAAGTTTTGGGCTCGATCGGATATCCATAGGGGAAAAAAATTGGACAATTCAGGTTCAAAGGCAGTTCGTTCCTTACAGGAGTGGCCGGTGTATTCCATAGTTATAGCAATTGGATTTCACTCAAAACTCACCAAATGACTCCTCCCACCATATTATGATGATGCCCAAGTTTTGGGCTCGATCGGAAAACAATAGGGGTAAGAAATTGGACAATTCAGGTTCAAAGGCTGTTCGTTCCTTATAGGAGTGGTTCTTGTATTCCGTAGTTCTAGCGATTGGATTTCACTCAAAACTCGCCACACGACTCCTCCCACCATATTATGATGATGCCCATGTTTTGGGCTCAATCGGAAATCCATAGGGGTAAGGAATTGGACAATTCATGTTCGAAGGCAGTTCGTTCCGAATTGGAGTGGTTGGTGTATTGCATAGTACTAGCGACTGGATTTCACTCAAAACTCACCAAATGACTCCTCCCACCATATTATGATGATGCCCAAGTTTTGGGCTCGATCGGAAATCCGTAGGGGTAAGAAATTGGACAATTCAGGTTCAAAGGCAGTTCGTTCCGAATTGGAGTGGTTGGTGTATTGCATAGTTCTAACGACTAGATTTCACTCAAAACTCACCAAATGACTCCTCCCACCATATTATGATGATTCCCAAGTTCTGGGCTCGATCGGAAATCAATAGGGGTAAGAAATTGGGGAATTCAGGTTCAAAGGCAGTTCGTTCCGAATTGGAGCGGCTGGTGTATTGCATAGTTTTAGTGATTGGATTTCACTGAAAACTCACCAAATGACTCCTCCCACCATATTATGATGATGCCCAAGTTTTGGGTTCGATCGGAAATCAATAGGGGTAAGAAATTGGCCAATTCAGGTTCAATGGCAGTTCGTTCCTTATACGAGTGGCGAGTGTATTCCGTAGTTCAAGCGATTGGATTTCACTCAAAACTCACCAAATGACTCCTCCCACCATATTATGATGATGCCCAACTTTTGGGTTCGATCGGAAATCAATAGGGGTAAGAAATTGGACAATTCAGGTTCAAAGGCATTTCGTTCCTCAGAGGAGCGGTTGGGGTATTCCGTAGTTCTAGTGATTGGATTTCACTCAAAACCCACCAAATGACTACTCCCACCATATTATGATGATGCCCAAGTTTTGGGTTCGATCGGAAATCAATAGGGGTAAGAAATTGGACAATTCAGGTTCAAAGGCATTTCGTTCCTTAGAGGAGCGGTTGATGTATTTCGTTGTTCTAGCGATTGGATATCACTTAAAACTCACCAAATGACTACTCCCACCATATTATGATGATGCCCAAGTTTTGGGCTCGATCGGAAATCCGTAGGGGTAAGAAATTGGACAATTCAGGTTCAAAGGCAGTTCGTTCCGAATTGGAGTGGCTGGTGTATTGCATAGTTTTAGTGATTGGATTTCTCTAAAAAATCACCAAAGGACTCCTCCCTCCATATTATGATGATGCCCAAGTTTTGGGCTCGATCGGAAATCCACAGGTGTAAGAAATTGGACAATTCATGTTCGAAGGCAGTTCGTTCCGAATTGGAGTGGTTGGTGTATTGCATAGTTCTAGCGATTGGATTTCACTCAAAACTCACCAAATGACTCCTCCCACCATATTATGATGATGCCCAGGTTTTGGGCTCGATCGGAAATCAATAGGGGTAAGAAAGTTGACAATTCAGGTTGAAAGGCAGTTCGTTCCGTATAGAAGTGGCTGGTGTATTCCGTAGTTCTAGCGATTGGATTTCACTCAAAACTAACCAAATGACTCCTCCCACCATATTATGATGATGCCCAACTTTTGGGTTCGATCGGAAACCAATAGGGGTAAGAAATTGGACAATTCAGGTTCAAAGGCAGTTCGTTCCTTATAGAAGTGGCTGGTGTATTCCGTAGTTCTAGCGATTGGATTTCACTCAAAACTCACCAAATGACTCGTCCCACCATATTACGATGATGCCCAAGTTCTGGGCTCGATCGGAAATAAATTGGGTAAGAAATTGGACAATTCAGGTTCAAAGGCAGTTCGTTATTTATAGGAGTGGCTGGTGTATTCCGTAGTTTTAGCGATTGGATTTCACTGAAAACTCACCAAATGACTCCTCCCACCATACTATGATGATGCCTAAGTTTTGGGCTCGATCGGAAATCAATTGGGGTAAGAAATTGGACAATTCTGGTTCAATGGCAGTTCGTTCCGAATTGGAGTGGTTGGTGTATTGCATAGTTCTAGCGATTGGATTTCACTCAAAACTCACCAAATGACTCCGCCCACCATATTATGATGATGATCAAGTCTTGGGTTCGATCGGAAATCAATAGGGGTAAGAAATTGGCAAATTCAGGTTCAAAGGCAGTTCGTTCCTTATATGAGTGGCGGGTGTATTTCGTAGTTCTAGTGATTGGATTTCACTCAAAACTCTCCAAATGACTCTTCCCACCATATTATGATGATGCTCAAGTTTTGGGATCGATCGGAAATCCATAGGGGTAAGAAATTGAACAATTCAAGTTCGAAGGCAGTTCGTTTCGAATTGGAGTGGTTGGTGTATTGCATAGTTCTAGCGACTGGATTTCACTCAAAACTCACCAAATGACTCCTCCCACCATATTCTGATGATGCCCAAGTTTTCGGCTCGATCGGAAATCAATAGGGTTAAGAAATTGGACAATTCAAGTTCAGAGGCAGTTCGTTCCTTACAGGTGTGGCCGGTGTATTCCGTAGTTTTAGCGATTGGATTTCACTCAAAACTCACCAAATGACTCTTCCCACCATATTATGATGATGCCCAAGTTTTGGGATCGATCAGAAATCCATAGGGGTAAGAAATTGAACAATTCAGGTTCAAAGGCAGTTCGTTCCGAATTGGAGTGGTTGGTGTATTGCATAGTTCTAGCGATTGGATTTCACTCAAAACTCACCAAATGACTCCTCCCACCATATTATGATGATGTCCAAGTTTTGGGCTCGATCGGAAATCAATAGGGGTAAGAAATTGGACAATACAGGTTCAAAGGCAGTTCGTTCCTTATAGAAGTGGCTGGTGTATTCCGTAGTTCTAGCGATGGGATTTCACTCAAAACTCACCAAATGACTCGTCCCACCATATTACGATGATGCCCAAGTTCTGGGCTCGATCGGAAATCAATAGGGGTAAGAAATTGGACAATTCAAGTTCAAAGGCAGTTCGTTCCTTATAGGAGTGGCTGGTGTATTTCGTAGTTCTAGTGATTGGATTTCACTCAAAACTCGCCAAACGACTCTTCCCACCATATTACGATGATGCCCAAGTTTTGGGCTCGATCGGAAATCAATAGGGGTAAGAAATTGGACAATTCAGGTTCAAAGGCAGTTCGTTCCGTATAGGAGTGGTTGGTGTATTCCGTAGTTCTAGCGATTGGATTTCACTCAAAACTCACGAAATGACTCCTCCCACCATGTTATGAGGATCCCCAAGTTTTGGGCTCGATCGGAAATCCATAGGGGTAAGAAATTGGACAATTCAGGTTCAAACGCAGTTCGTTCCTTATAGGAGTTGCTGGTGTATTCCGTAGTTCTAGTGTTTGGGTTTCACTCAAAACTCACCAAATGACTCCTGCCACCATATTATGGTGATGCCCAAGTTTTGGGCTCGATCGGAGATCAGTAGGGGTAAGAAATTGGACAATTCAGGTTCAAAGGCAGTTCGTTCCTTATAGGAGTGGTTGGTGTATTCCATAGTTCTAGCAATTGGATTTCACTCAAAACTCACCAAATGACTCCTCCCACCATATTATGATGATGCCCAAGTTTTGGGCTCGATCGGAAATCCATAGGGGTAAGAAATTTGACAATTCAGGTTCAAAGGCAGTTCATTCCTTATAGGAGTGGCTGGTGTATTCCGTAGTTCTAGCGATTGGATTTCACTCAAAACTCACGAATTGACTACTCCCACCATATTATGATGATGCCCAAGTTTTGGGCTCGATCGGAAATCAATAGGGGTAAGAAAGTAGACAATTCAGGTTCATAGGCACTTCGTTCCTTATAGGAGTGGTTGGTGTATTCCGTAGTTCTAGCGATTGGGTTTCACTCAAAACTCACCAAATGACTCCTCCCCCCATATTATGATGATGCCCAAGTTTTGGGCTCGATCGAAAATCAATAGTGGTAAGAAATTCGACAATTGAGGTTCAGAGGCAGTTCGTTCCTTATAGGAGAGGTTGGTGTATTCCGTAGTTCTAGCGATTGGATTTCACTCAAAACTCACCAAATGACTCCTCCCACCATATTATGTTGATGCCCAAGTTTTGGGCTCTATTGGAAATCAATAGGGGTAAGAAATTGGACAATTCAGGTTCAAAGGCTGTTCGTTCCTTATAGGAGTGGTTGGTGTATTCCGTAGTTCTAGCGTTTGGATTTCACTCAAAACTCACCAAATGACTCCTCCCACCATGTTATGATGATGCCCAAGTTTTGGGCTCGATCGGAAATCCATAGGGGTAAGAAATTGGACAATTTAAGTTCGAAGGCAGTTCGTTCCGAGTTGGAGTGGTTGGTGTATTGCATAGTTCTAGCGATTGGTTTTCACTCAAAACTCACCAAATGCTCCTCCCACCATATTATGATTATGCCCAAGTTTTGGGCTCGTTCGGAAATCAATAGGGGTAAGAAATTGGCCAATTCAGGTTCAAAGCCGGTTCGTTCCTTATAGGAGTGGCTGGTGTATTCCGTAGTTCTAGCGATTGGATTTCACTCAAAACTCACCAAATGAAACCTCCCACCGTATGATGATGATGCCCAAGTTTTGGGATCGATCGGAAATCAATAGGGGTAAGAAATTGGACAATTCAGGTTCAAAGGCAGTTCGTTCCTTATAGGAATGGTTGGTGTATTCCGTAGTTCTAGCATTGGATTTCCCTCAAAACTCCCCAAATGACTCCGCCCACCATATTAAGATGATGCACACGTTTTGGGCTCGATCGGAAATCCATAGGGGTAAGAAATTGGACAATTCAAGTTCGACGGCGGTTCGTTCCGAATTGGAGTGGTTGGTGTATTGCATAGTTCTAGCGATTGGATTTGACTCAAAACTCACCAAATGACTCCTCCCACCATATTATGATGATGCCCAAGTTTTGGGCTCGATGTGAAATCCATAGGGGTAAGAAATTGGACAATTCAAGTTTGGAGGCAGTTCGTTCCGAATTGGAGTGGTTGGTGTATTGCACAGTTCTAGCGATTGGATTCTACTCAAAACTCACCAAATGACTTCTCCCATCATATTATGATGATACCCAAGTTTTAGGCTCGATCGGAAATCAATAGGGGTAAGAAATTGGACAATTCAGGTTCAGAGGCAGTTCGTTCCTTATAGGAGTGGTTGGTGTATTCCGTAGTTCTAGCGATTGGGTTTCACTCAAAACTCACCAAATGCCTCCTCCCACCATATTATGATGATGCCCAAGTTTTGGGCTCGATCGGAAATCAAAACGGGTAAGAAATTGGACAATTCAGGTTCAAAGGAAGTTCGTTACATATAGTAGTGGCTGGTGTATTCCGTAGTTCTAGCAATTGGATTTTGCTAAAAACTCACCAAATGACTCCTCCCACCATATTATGATGATGCCCAAGTTTTGGGCTCGATCGGAAATCAATAGGGGTATGAAATTGGACAATTCAGGTTCAAAGGCAGTTCGTTCCTTATTGGAGTCGTTGGTGTATTCCGTAGTTCTAGCGACTGGATTTCACTCAAAACTCACCAAATGACTACTCCCACCATATTATGATGATGCCCCTATTTTGGGCACAATCGGAAATCAATAGGGGTAAGAAATTGGACAATTCAGGTTCAAAGGCAGTTCGTTCCTTATAGGAGTGGCTGGTGTATTCCGTAGTTCTAGTGATTGGATTTCACTCAAAACTCACCGATTGACTCCTCCCTCCATATGATGATGATACCCAAGTTTTGGGCTCGATCGGAAATCAATAGGGGTAAGAAATTGGGCAATTCTGGTTCAAAGGCGGTTCGTTCCTTGTAGGAGTGGTTGGTGTATTTCGTAGTTCTAGCGATTGGATTTCACTCAAAACTCACCAAATGACTCCTCCCACCATATTATGATGATGCCCAAGTTTTGGGCTCGATCGGAAATCAATTGGGGTAAGAAATTGGACAATTCAGGTTCAAAGGCAGTTCGTTCCTTAGAGGAGTGGCTGGTGTATTCCGTAGTTCTAGGGAATGGATTTCGCTAAAAACTCACCAAATGACTCCTCCCACCACATTATGATGATGCCCAAGTTTTGGGCTCGATCGGAAATCAATAGGGGTAAGAAATTGGATAATCCAAGTTCGAAGGCAGTTCGTTCCGAATTGGAGTGGTTGGTGTATTGCATAGTTCTAGCGATTGGATTTCACTCAAAACTCACCAAATGACTCCTCCCACCATATTATGATGATTGCCAAGTTTTGGGCACGATCGGAAATCAATAGGGGTATGAAATTGGACAATTCAAGTTCAAAGGCAGTTCGTTCCATATAGGAGTGGTTGGTGTATTCCGTAGTTCTAGCGATTGGATTTCACTCCAAACTCTCCAAATGACTCCTCCCACCATATTATGATGATGCCCAAGTTTTGGGCTCGATTGGAAATCCATAGGGGTAAGAAATTGGATAATCCAAGTTCGAAGGCAATTCGTTCCGAATTGGAGTGGTTGGTGTATTGCATAGTTCTAGCAATTGGATTTCACTCAAAACTCACCAAATGACTACTCCCACCATATTATGATGATTGCCAAGTTTTGGGCACGATCGGAATTCAATAGGGGTATGAAATTGGACAATTCAAGTTCAAAGGCAGTTCGTTCCATATAGGAGTGGTTGTAGTATTCCGTAGTTCTAGCGATTGGATTTCACTCAAAACTCACCAAATGACTCCTCCCACCATATTATGATGATGCCCAAGTTTTGGGCTCGATCGGAAATCAATTGGGGTAAGAAATTGGACAATTCAGGTTCAAAGGCAGTTCGTTCCTTATAGGAGTGGCTGGTGTATTCCGTAGTTCTAGCGATTGGATTTCACTCAAAACTCACCAAATGACTCCTCCCACCATATTATGATGATGCCCAAGTTTTGGGCTCGATCGGAAATCAATAGGGGTAAGAAATTGGATAATCCAAGTTCGAAGGCAGTTCGTTCCGAATTGGAGTGGTTGGTGTATTGCATAGTTCTAGCGATTGGATTTCACTCAAAACTCACCAAATAACTCCTCCCACCATATTATGATGATTGCCAAGTTTTGGGCACGATCGGAAATCAATAGGGGTATGAAATTGGACAATTCAAGTTCAAAGGCAGTTCGTTCCATATAGGAGTGGTTGTAGTATTCCGTAGTTCTAGCGATTGGATTTCACTCAAAACTCACCAAATGACTCCTCCCACATATTATGATGATGCCCCTGTTTTGGGCTCGATCGGAAATCAGTAGGGGTAAGAAATTGGACAATTCAGGTTCAAAGGCAGTTCGTTCCTTATAGTAGTGGCTCGTGTATTCCGTAGTTCTAGCGATTGGATTTCACTCAAAACTCAACAAATGACTGCTCCCAACATATTATGATGATGCCCAAGTTTTGGGCTCGATCGGAAATCAATAGGGGTTAGAAAGTGGACAATTCAGGTTCAAAGGCAGTTCGTTCCATATAGGAGTGGTTGGTGTACTCCGTAGTTCTAGCGATTGGATTTCACTCAAAACTTACCAAATGAGTCCTCCCACCATATTATGATGATTTCCATGTTTTGGGCACGATCGGAAATCAATAGGGGTATGAAATTGGACAATTCAAGTTCAAAGGCAGTTCGTTCCATGTAGGAGTGGTTGGTGTATTCCGTAGTTCTAGCGATTGGATTTCACTCAAAACTCACCAAATGACTCCTCCCACCATATTATGATGATGCCTAAGTTTTGGGCTCGATCGGAAATCAATAGGGGTAAGAAATTGGACAATTCAGGTTCAAAGGCAGTTCGTTCCTTATAGGAGTGGTTGGTGTATTCCATAGTTCTAGCAATTGGATTTCACTCAAAACTCACCAAATGACTCCTCCCACCATATTATGATGATGCCCAAGTTTTGGGCTCGATCGGAAATCCATAGGGGTAAGAAATTTGACAATTCAGGTTCAAAGGCAGTTCATTCCTTATAGGAGTGGCTGGTGTATTCCGTAGTTCTAGCGATTGGATTTCACTCAAAACTCACGAATTGACTACTCCCACCATATTATGATGATGCCCAAGTTTTGGGCTCGATCGGAAATCAATAGGGGTAAGAAAGTGGACAATTCAGGTTCAGAGGCACTTCGTTCCTTATAGGAGTGGTTGGTGTATTCCGTAGTTCTAGCGATTGGGTTTCACTCAAAACTCACCAAATGACTCCTCCCCCCATATTATGATGATGCCCAAGTTTTGGGCTCGATCGAAAATCAATAGTGGTAAGAAATTCGACAATTGAGGTTCAGAGGCAGTTCGTTCCTTATAGGAGAGGTTGGTGTATTCCGTAGTTCTAGCGATTGGATTTCACTCAAAACTCACCAAATGACTCCTCCCACCATATTATGTTGATGCCCAAGTTTTGGGCTCTATTGGAAATCAATAGGGGTAAGAAATTGGACAATTCAGGTTCAAAGGCTGTTCGTTCCTTATAGGAGTGGTTGCTGTATTCCGTAGTTCTAGCTATTGGATTTCACTCAAAACTCATCAAATGACTCCTCCCACCATATTATGATGATGCCCAAGTTTTGGGCTCGATCGGAAATCAATAGGGGTAAGAAATTGGACAATTCAGGTTGAAAGGCAGTTCGTTCCTTATAGGATTGGTTAGTGTAATCCGTAGTTCTAGCAATTGGATTTCACTCAAAACTCACCAAATGAGTCCTCCCACCATATTATGATGATGCCCAAGTGTAGGGGCTTTTTCCTTCCGGCAGCAAGTGGGCTGAACTGATGAAGTTGTCCCCGTTGTTTGAGTTCGAAATTAACCCCCAAAATGCTTCGAAAGGGCAGCAAAGCCTTAGGAAGTATTTTGGTTATCTTCTCCAACAAAGCAACAGCAGTTTTACAGATAATTTCTTCACGTTCACAAATAGATTTTTGGGCTTGGCTTGAGGGGCATGTGGCATGAGAGCAAAGTTATCATGGGTTTAGCACTTTAAGAAAGAGAAAGTCATGGGTTCCTATGGAGGTCAGAGGTTCTAATGGAAGGGAAGTTTTGGGTAATTTTCGTAGCTTCCGGCAGCTTGACAGTGTCTCCGTTAGAACTGTAGCAATCTGCCAAAGCAGGGGAGATGGGGAAAATGGGCAAGCAAAGCACGAAAATTGCTGGGTTTGCAAGTGAGAGAGAGGAAGCTTGCTCTCTGAAGGTTGGGTTGTTTTTGTGTTGGGTAGAAGAGGCCCTATTTATAGTTGCTGGGGTTTGCTCTTCTTCAAGAAACCCTAATGGTTTCTTCCTAACTTAGCTAGGCTTTCTTCTTCCTTTCTTCTCTTCCCTCTTGGACTTACCTCATAGTGGAAAGGTCAGTTCTGCCCAATCCCACAAAATCAGAGATTTTGGTGCTCCAAGCTTCTTCCAGCGGCGGCCTCAGAAGGGAGCTTCCCCTTTTCACCCATCTTCTTCCTCCTCTTTCTTCCTCCTTCCATGGCCCAGTCTGATGAAGGAAAGAAAGTGGCTGTACCCGTTGGTTTAAGAGATGGCATCCTCCCTTGCATGCCAAAATCCCTTGGTTTCTTGAATTCTTATACTTGGAACTAGTTCCCAGCAGCCACCTATGTGTAGATTTCCAACGTTGGTTTTGTTTTCAAACTAAGTGCTAGGCCTGATGCTGCCCTTTTATTCTAATTTCATAGGCTTTTTAAGTCCACCACATTATTCATCCAATGGATGGGATATTTTGATCAAGTGTTGGGCCTTTTAGTTGGCTTACTTTAATTGGGGCAATGGGCTTATTTTGGTTGGGCTATTCTAATTGAGGCAATGGGTTACTTCCTTCTCTTGTGCTTACCCATGTTTGGGCCTAAGAAAATGGGCTTGAGTACCGAGGCCCCCAATCGACTCGAGACTTCCATTTCTTGACCCATCGATGGGCCCCGTGATAACTTGTTAGCATCCATACCACAACCCACTCAAGCAAGCCCCGGGCATTTGAGTGGCTTGGGCCCACTTAAGCTTGTAGCGCGACGTGTTGCTTATTTGCTTGGCGTGGCATGTGTGCAAGCGGGTATGACGAACTTTCGCGTGCCCTAATCGGGCTTCTCCTCGATAAGGTATTGCATTGGGCCGAGAATTTATTTGGGCCGAACCGTGGATTTTTTGGGCCTCAACACCAAGTTTTGGGCTCGATCGGTAATCCATAGGGGTAAGAAATTGGACAATTCAAGTTCGAAGGCAGTTCATTCCGAATTGGAGTGGTTGATGTATTGCACAGTTCTAGCGATTGGATTTCACTCAAAACTCACCAAATGACTCGTCCCTCCATATTATGATGATGCCCAAGTTTTGGGCTGGATCGGAAATCCATAGGGGTAAGAAATTGGACAATTCAAGTTCGAAGGCAGTTCGTTCCGAATTGGAGTGGTTGGTCTGTTGCAAAGTTCTAGCTATTGGATTTCACTCAAAACTCACCAAATGGGTCGTCCCACCATATTATGACGATGCCCCTGTTTTGGGCTCGATCGGAAATCAATAGGGGTAAGAAATTGGACAATTCAGGTTCAAAGGCAGTTCGTTCCTTATAGGAGTGGCTGGTGTATTCCGTAGTTCTAGCGATTGGATTTCACTCAAAACAAAACAAACGACTCCTCCCACCATATTATGATGATGCCCAAGTTTTGGGTTCGATCGGAAATCCATAGGGGTAAGAAATTGGACAATTCAAGTTCGAAGGCAGTTCGTTCCGAATTGGAGTGGTTGGTGTATTGCATAGTTCTAGCGATTGGATTTCACTCAAAACTCACCAAATGACTCCTCCCACCATATTATGATGATGCCCAAGTTTTGGGCTCGATCGGAAATCAATAGGGGTAAGAAATTGGACAATTCAGGTTCAAAGGCAGTTCGTTCCTTATAGGAGTCGTTGGTGTATTCCGTAGTTCTAGCGATTGGATTTCACTCAAAACTCACCAAATGACTCGTCCAACCATATTATGATGATGCCCAAGTTGGGGCTCGATCGGAAATCAATAGGGGTAAGAAATTGGACAATTCAGGTTCAAAGGCAGTTCGTTGCTTATAGGAGTAGCTGGTGTATTCCGTTGCTCTAGAGATTGGATTTCACTCAAAACTCACCAAATGACTCCTCCCTCCATATTATGATGATGCCCAAGTTTTGGGCTGGATCGGAAATCCATAGGGGTAAGAAATTGGACAATTCAAGTTCGAAGGCAGTTCGTTCCGAATTGGAGTGGTTGGTGTATTGCATAGTTCTAGCTATTGGATTTCACTCAAAACTCACCAAATGACTCCTCCCACCGTAGTATGATGATGCCCAAGTTTTGGGCTAAATCGGAAATTAATAGGGGTAAGAAATTGGACAATTCAGGTTCAAAGGTTGTTCGTTCCGAATTGGAGTGGTTGGTGTATTGCACAGTTCTAGCAATCGGATTTCACTCAAAACTCACCAAATGACTCCTCCCACCATATTATGATGATGCCTAAGTTTTGGGCTCTATCGGAAATCAATAGGGGTAAGAAATTGGACAATACAGGTTCAAAGGAAGTTCGTTCCTTATAGGAGTGGTTGGTGTATTCCGTAGTTCTAGCGATTGGATTTCTCTCAAAACTCACCAAATGACTCCTCCCACCATATTATGATGATGCCCAAGTTTTGGGCTCGATCGGAAATCAATAGGGGTAAGAAATTGGACAATTCAGGTTCAAAGGCAATTCGTTCCTTATAGGAGTGGTTGGTGTATTCTGTAGTTATAGCGATTGGATTTCACTCAAAACTCACCAAATGACTCCTCCCACCATATTATGATGATGCCCAAGTTTTGGGCTCGATCGAAAATCAATAGGGGTAAGAAATTGGACAATACAGGTTCAAAGGAAGTTCATTCCTTATAGGAGTGGTTGGTGGATTCCGTAGTTCTAGCAATTGGATTTCACTCAAAACTCACCAAATGACTCCTCCCACCATATTATGATGATGCCCAAGTTTTGGGCTCGATCGGAAATCAATAGGGGTAAGAAATTGGACAATTCAGGTTCAAAGGCAATTCGTTCCTTATAGGAGAGGTTGGTTTATTTTGTAGTTCTAGCGATTGGATTTCACTCAAAACTCACCAAATGACTCCTCCCACCATATTATGATGATGACCAGGTTTTGGGCTCGATCGGAAATCAGTAGGTGTAATTAATTGGACAATTCAGGTTCAAAGGCAGTTCGTTCCTAATAGGAGTGGCTGGTGTATTTCGTATTTCTAGCATTTGGATTTCACTCAAAACTCACCAAATGACTCCTCCCACCATATTATGATGATGCCCAAGTTTTGGGCTCGATCAGAAGTCCATAGGTGTAAGAAATTGGACAATTCAAGTTGAAAGGCGGTTCGTTTCGAATTGGAGTCGCTGGTGTAATGCATAGTTCTGGCAATTGGATTTCAGTCAAAACACACCAAATGACTCCTCCCACTATATTTTGACAATGCCCAAGTTTTGGGCTCGATCCGAAATCCAGAGGTGTCAGAAAGTGGACAATTCATGTTCAACGGCAGTTCGTTACGAATTGGGGTGGTTGGTGTGTGGCATAGTTCTGGCGATTGGATTTCACTAAAACTCACCAAATGACTCCTCCCACCATATTATGATGTTGCCCAAGTTTTGGTCTCGATTGGAAATCAATAGGGGTAAGAAATTGGACAATTCATGTTGAAAGGCAGTTCGTTCCTTGTAGGAGTGACTGGTGTATGCCGTAGTTCTAGCGATTGGATTTCACTCAAAACTCACCGAATAACTCTCCCACCATATTATGCTGATGACCAGGTTTTGGGCTCGATCGGAAATCAGTAGGGGTAATTAATTGGACAATTCAGGTTCAAAGGCAGTTCGTTCCTAATAGGAGTGGCTGGTGTATTTCGTATTTCTAGCATTTGGATTTCACTCAAAACTCACCAAATGACTCCTCCCACCATATTATGATGATGCCCAAGTTTTGGGCTCGATCGGAAGTCCATAGGTGTAAGAAATTGGACAATTCAAGTTGAAAGGCGGTTCGTTTCGAATTGGAGTCGCTGGTGTAATGCATAGTTCTGGCAATTGGATTTCAGTCAAAACACACCAAATGACTCCTCCCACTATATTTTGACAATGCCCAAGTTTTGGGCTCGATCCGAAATCCAGAGGTGTCAGAAAATGGACAATTCATATTCAACGGCAGTTCGTTACGAATTGGGGTGGTTGGTGTGTGGCATAGTTCTGGCGATTGGATTTCACTAAAACTCACCAAATGACTCCTCCCACCATATTATGATGTTGCCCAAGTTTTGGCCTCGATTGGAAATCAATAGGGGTAAGAAATTGGACAATTTAGGTTCAAAGGCAGTTCATTCCTTATAGGAGTGGTTGGTGTATTTTGTAGTTCTAGCAATTGGATTTCACTCAAAACTCACCAAATGAATCCTCCCACCACATTATGATGATGCCCAAGTTTTGGGCTCGATCGGAAATCAATAGGGGTAAGAAATTGGACAATTCAGGTTCAAAGGGAATTCGTTCCTTATAGGAGTGGTTGGTGTATTTTGTAGTTCTAGCAATTGAATTTCACTCAAAACTTACCAAATGACTCCTCCCACCATATTATGATGATGCCCAAGTTTTGGTCTCGATTGGAAATCCATAGGTGTAAGAAATGGGACAATCCAAGTTCAACGGTAGTTCGTTACGAATTGGGGTGGTTGGTGTGTGGCATAGTTCTGGCGATTGGATTTCACTCAAAACTCACCAAATGACTCCTCCCACCATATTATGATGATGCCCAAGTTTTGGTCTCGATTGGAAATCAGTAGGGGTAAGAAATTGGACAATTCATGTTGAAAGGCAGTTCGTTCCTTACAGGAGTGACTGGTGTATTCCGTAGTTCTAGCGATGGGATTTCACTCAAAACTCAACGAATAACCCCTCCCACCATATTATGCTGATGACCAGGTTTTGGGCTCGATCGGAAATCAGTAGGGGTAATTAATTGGACAATTCAGGTTCAAAGGCAGTTCGTTCCTGATAGGAGTGGCTGGTGTATTCCGTAGTTCTAGCATTTGGATTTCACTCAAAACACACCAAATGACTCCTCCCACCATATTATGATGATGTCCAAATTTTGGGCTCGATCGGAAGTCCATAGGTGTAAGAAATTGGACAATTCAAGTTGAAAGGCGGTTCGTTTCGAATTGGGGTGGTTGGTGTGTGGCATAGTTCTGGCGATTGGATTTCACTCAAAACTCACCAAACGAATCCTCCCACCACATTATGATGATGCCCAAGTTTTGGGCTCGATCGGAAATCAATAGGGGTAAGAAATTGGACAATTCAGGTTCAAAGGCAATTCGTTCCTTACAGGAGTGGTTGGTGTATTCTGTAGTTCTAGCGATTGGATTTCACTCAAAACTCACCAAATGACTCCTCCCACCATATTATGATGATGCCCAAGTTTTGGGCTCTATCGAAAATCAATAGGGGTAAGAAATTGGACAATACAGGTTCAAAGGAAGTTCATTCCTTATAGGAGTGGTTGGTGGATTCCGTAGTTCTAGCGATTGGATTTCACTCAAAACTCTCCAAATGACTCCTCCCACCATATTATGATGATGCCCAAGTTTTGGGCTCGATCGGAAATCCATAGGTGGAAGAAATTGGACAATTCAATTTCAAAGGCCGTTCGTTCCGAATTGGAGTGGTTGGTGCATTGCATAGTTCTAGCTATTGGATTTCACTCAAAACTGACCAAATGGCTCCTCCCACCATATTATGATGATGCCCCTGGTTTGGGCTCGATCGGAAATCAATAGGGGTAAGAAATTGGACAATTCAGGTTCAAAGGCAGTTCGTTGCTTATAGAAGTGGCTGGTGTATTCCGTAGTTCTAGCCATTGGATTTCACTCAAAACTCGCCAGATGACTCCTCCCACCGTATTATGTTGATTCCCAAGTTTTGGGCTCTATCGGAAATCAATAGGGGTAAGAAATTGGACAATTCAGGTTCAGAGGCAGTTCGTTCCTTATAGGAGTGGTTGGTGTATTCCGTAGTTCTAGCGATTGGATTTCACTCAAAACTCACCAAATGACCCCTCCCACCATATTATGATGATGCCCAAGTTTTGGGCTCTATCGGAAATCAATATGGGCCAGAAATTGGACAATTCAGGTTCAAAGGCCGTTCGTTCCTTATATGAGGGGTTGGTGTATTCCGTAGTTCTAGCGATTGGATTTCACTCAAAACTCACCAAACGACTCCTCCCACCATATTATAATGATGCCCAAGTTTTGGCCTCGATCGGAAATCCATAGGTGTAAGAAATTGGACAATTGAATTTCAAAGGCAGTTCGTTCCGAATTGGAGTCGTTGGTGTATTGCATAGTTCTAGGTGTAAGAAAGTGGACAATTAATGTTGAAACGCAGTTCGTTCCGAATTGGGGAGGTTGGTGTATTGCACAGTTCTAGCGATTGGATTTCACTCAAAACTCACCAAATGACTCCTCCCACCATATTATGATGATGCCCAACTTCTGGGCTCGATTGGAATTCCATAGGGGTAAGAAATTGGACAATTCAAGTTCGCAGGCAGTTCGTTCCTTACAGGAGTGATTGGTGTATTCCGTAGTTCTACAGATTGGATTTCACTCAAAACTCCCCAAATGACTCCTCCCACCATATTATGATGATGCCCAAGTTTTGTGCTCGATCGGATATCAATAGGGGTAAGAAATTGGACAATTCAGGTTCAAAGGCAGTTAGTTCCTTATAGGAGTGGATGGTGTATTCCGTAGTTCTAGCGATTGGATTTCCCTCAAAACTCACCAGATGACTCCTCCCACCGTATTATGTTGATGCCCAAGTTTTGGGCTCGATCGGAAATATATAGGGTTAAGAAATTGGACAATTCAGGTTCAAACGCAGTTCGTTCCTTATGGGAGTGGTTGGTGTATTCTGTAGTTCTAGCTATTGGATTTCACTCAAAACTCATCAAATGACCCCTCCCACCATATTATGATGATGCCCAAGTTTTGGGCTCGATCGGAAATCAATAGGGGTAAGAAATTGGACAATTCAGGTTCAAAGGCAGTTCGTTCCTTATAGGAGTGGTTGGTGTATTCTGTAGTTCTAGCAATTGAATTTCACTCAAAACTTACCAAATGACTCCTCCCACCATATTATGATGATGCCCAAGTTTTGGTCTCGATTGGAAATCCATAGGTGTGAGAAATGGGACAATCCAAGTTCAACGGTAGTTCGTTACGAATTGGGGTGGTTGGTGTGTGGCATAGTTCTGGCGATTGGATTTCACTCAAAACTCACCAAATGACTCCTCCCACCATATTATGATGATGCCCAAGTTTTGGTCTCGATTGGAAATCAATAGGGGTAAGAAATTGGACAATTCATGTTGAAAGGCAGTTCGTTCCTTACAGGAGTGACTGGTGTATTCCGTAGTTCTAGCGATGGGATTTCACTCAAAACTCAACGAATAACTCCTCCCACCATATTATGCTGATGACCAGGTTTTGGGCTCGATCGGAAATCAGTAGGGGTAATTAATTGGACAATTCAGGTTCAAAGGCAGTTCGTTCCTGATAGGAGTGGCTGGTGTATTCCGTAGTTCTAGCATTTGGATTTCACTCAAAACACACCAAATGACTCCTCCCACCATATTATGATGATGCCCAAATTTTGGGCTCGATCGGAAGTCAATAGGTGTAAGAAATTGGACAATTCAAGTTGAAAGGCGGTTCGTTTCGAATTGGGGTGGTTGGTGTGTGGCATAGTTCTGGCGATTGGATTTCACTCAAAACTCACCAAATGAATCCTCCCACCACATTATGATGATGCCCAAGTTTTGGGCTCGATCGGAAATCAATAGGGGTAAGAAATTGGACAATTCAGGTTCAAAGGCAATTCGTTCCTTACAGGAGTGGTTGGTGTATTCTGTAGTTCTAGCGATTGGATTTCACTCAAAACTCACCAAATGACTCCTCCCACCATATTATGATGATGCCCAAGTTTTGGGCTCTATCGAAAATCAATAGGGGTAAGAAATTGGACAATACAGGTTCAAAGGAAGTTCATTCCTTATAGGAGTGGTTGGTGGATTCCGTAGTTCTAGCGATTGGATTTCACTCAAAACTCTCCAAATGACTCCTCCCACCATATTATGATGATGCCCAAGTTTTGGGCTCGATCGGAAATCCATAGGTGGAAGAAATTGGACAATTCAATTTCAAAGGCCGTTCGTTCCGAATTGGAGTGGTTGGTGCATTGCATAGTTCTAGCTATTGGATTTCACTCAAAACTGACCAAATGGCTCCTCCCACCATATTATGATGATGCCCCTGGTTTGGGCTCGATCGGAAATCAATAGGGGTAAGAAATTGGACAATTCAGGTTCAAAGGCAGTTCGTTGCTTATAGAAGTGGCTGGTGTATTCCGTAGTTCTAGCCATTGGATTTCACTCAAAACTCGCCAGATGACTCCTCCCACCGTATTATGTTGATTCCCAAGTTTTGGGCTCTATCGGAAATCAATAGGGGTAAGAAATTGGACAATTCAGGTTCAGAGGCAGTTCGTTCCTTATAGGAGTGGTTGGTGTATTCCGTAGTTCTAGCGATTGGATTTCACTCAAAACTCACCAAATGACCCCTCCCACCATATTATGATGATGCCCAAGTTTTGGGCTCTATCGGAAATCAATATGGGCCAGAAATTGGACAATTCAGGTTCAAAGGCCGTTCGTTCCTTATATGAGGGGTTGGTGTATTCCGTAGTTCTAGCGATTGGATTTCACTCAAAACTCACCAAACGACTCCTCCCACCATATTATAATGATGCCCAAGTTTTGGCCTCGATCGAAAATCCATAGGTGTAAGAAATTGGACAATTGAATTTCAAAGGCAGTTCGTTCCGAATTGGAGTCGTTGGTGTATTGCATAGTTCTAGGTGTAAGAAAGTGGACAATTAATGTTGAAACGCAGTTCGTTCCGAATTGGGGAGGTTGGTGTATTGCACAGTTCTAGCGATTGGATTTCACTCAAAACTCACCAAATGACTCCTCCCACCATATTATGATGATGCCCAACTTCTGGGCTCGATTGGAATTCCATAGGGGTAAGAAATTGGACAATTCAAGTTCGCAGGCAGTTCGTTCCTTACAGGAGTGATTGGTGTATTCCGTAGTTCTACAGATTGGATTTCACTCAAAACTCTCCAAATGACTCCTCCCACCATATTATGATGATGCCCAAGTTTTGTGCTCGATCGGATATCAATAGGGGTAAGAAATTGGACAATTCAGGTTCAAAGGCAGTTAGTTCCTTATAGGAGTGGATGGTGTATTCCGTAGTTCTAGCGATTGGATTTCCCTCAAAACCCACCAGATGACTCCTCCCACCGTATTATGTTGATGCCCAAGTTTTGGGCTCGATCGGAAATATATAGGGTTAAGAAATTGGACAATTCAGGTTCAAACGCAGTTCGTTCCTTATGGGAGTGGTTGGTGTATTCTGTAGTTCTAGCTATTGGATTTCACTCAAAACTCATCAAATGACCCCTCCCACCATATTATGATGATGCCCAAGTTTTGGGCTCGATCGGAAATCAATAGGGGTAAGAAATTGGACAATTCAGGTTCAAAGGCAGTTCGTTCCTTATAGGAGTGGTTGGTGTATTCTGTAGTTCTAGTGATTGGATTTCACTCAAAACTCACCAAATGACTCCTCCCACCATCTTATGATGATGCCCAAGTTTTGGGCTCAATCGGAAATCAATAGGGGTAAGAATTCTGACAATTCAGGTTCATAGGCTGTTCATTACTTATAGGAGTGGTTGCTGTATTCCGTAGTTCTAGTGATTGGAATTCACTCAAAACTCACAAAATGACTCCTCCCACCATATTATGATGATGCCCAAGATTTGGGCTCGATCGGGAATCAATAGGGGTAAGAAATTGGACAATTCAGGTTCAAAGAAAGTTCGTTCCTTATAAGAGTGGTTGGTGTATTCCGTAGTTCTTGCGATTGGATTTCACTCAAAACTCACCAAATGACTCCTCCCACCATATTATGATGATGCCCAAGTTTTGGGCTCGATCGTAGATCCATAGGGGTAAGAAATTGGACAATTCAAGTTCGAAGGCAGTTCGTTCCGAATTGGAGTGGTTGGTGTATTGCATAGTTCTAGCTATTGGATTTCATTCAAAACTCACCAAATGGCTCCTCCCACCATCATATGATGATGCCCCTGTTTTGGGCTCGATCGGAAATCAATTGGGTAAGAAATTGGACAATTCAGGTTCAAAAGCAGTTCGTTGCTTATAGGAGTGGCCAATGTATTCCGTAGTTCTAGCTATTGGATTTCACTCAAAACTCACCAGATGACGCCTCCCACCGTATTATGTTGATGCCCAAGTTTTGGGCCCGATCGGAAATTAATAGGGGTAAGAAATTGGACAATTCAGGTTCAAAGGCAGTTCGTTCCTTATAGGAGTGGTTGGTGTATTCCGTAGTTCTAGCGATTGGATTTCACTCAAAACTCACCAAATGACTCCTCCCACCATATTATGATGATGCCCAAGTTTTGGGCTCGATTGGAATTCCATAGGGGTAAGAAATTGGACAATTCAAGTTCGCAGGCAGTTCGTTCCTTATAGGAGTGGTTGGTGTATTCCGTAGTTCTTGCGATTGGATTTCACTCAAAACTCACCAAATGACTCCTCCCACCATATTATGATGATGCCCAAGTTTTGGGCTCGATCGTAGATCCATAGGGGTAAGAAATTGGACAATTCCAGTTCGAAGGCAGTTCGTTCCGAATTGGAGTGGTTGGTGTATTGCATAGTTCTAGCTATTGGATTTCACTCAAAACTGACCAAATGGGTCCTCCCACCATATTATGATGATGCCCCTGGTTTGGGCTCGATCGGAAATCAATAGGGGTAAGAAATTGGACAATTCAGGTTCAAAGGCAGTTCGTTGCTTATAGAAGTGGCTGGTGTATTCCGTAGTTCTAGCGATTGGATTTCACTCAAAACTCGCCAGATGACTCCTCCCACCGTATTATGTTGATTCCCAAGTTTTGGGCTCTATCGGAAATCAATTGGGGTAAGAAATTGGACAATTCAGGTTCAGAGGCAGTTCGTTCCTTATAGGAGTGGTTGGTGTATTCCGTAGTTCTAGCGATTGGATTTCACTCAAAACTCACCAAATGACTCCTCCCACCATATTATGATGATGCCCAAGTTTTGGGCTCGATCGGAAATCCATAGGGTTAAGAAATTGGACAATTGAAGTTCGAAGGCAGTTCGTTCCGAATTGGAGTGGTTGGTGTATTGCATAGTTCTAGCTATTGGATTTCACTCAAAACTCACCAAATGGCTCCTCTTACCATATTATGATGATGCCCCTGTTTTGGGCTCGATCGGAAATCAATAGGGGTAAGAAATTGGACATTCAGGTTCAAAGGCAGTTCGTTGCTTACAGGAGTGGCCGGTGTATTCCGTAGTTCTAGCGATTGGATTTCACTCAAAACTCACCAGATGACTCCTCCCACCGTATTATGTTGATTCCCAAGTTTTGGGCTCGATCGGAAATCAATCGGGCCAAGAAATTGGACAATTCAGGTTCAAAGGCAGTTCGTTACTTATAGGAGTGGTTGGTGTATTCCGTAGTTCTAGCGATTGGATTTCACTCAAAACTCACCAAATGACTCCTCCCACCATATTATGCTGATGCCCAAGTTTTGGGCTCGATTGGAAATTCATAGGGTTAAGAAATTGGACAACTCAAGTTCGAAGGCAGTTCGTTCCGAATTGGAGTTGTTGGTGTATTGCATTGTTCTAGCTATTGGATTACACTCAAAACTCACCAAATGGCTCCTCCCACCATATTATGATGATGCCCCTGTTTTGGGCTCGATCGGAAATCAATAGGGGTAAGAAATTGGACAATTCAGGTTCAGAGGCAGTTCGTTCCTTATAGGAGTGGTTGGTGTATTCCGTAGTTCTAGCGATTGGATTTCACTCAAAACTCACCAAATCAGTCCTCCCACCATATTATGATGATGCCCACGTTTTGGACTCCATCGGAAATCCATAGGGGTAAGAAATTGGACAATTCAAGTTCGAAGGCAGTTCGTTCCGAATTGGAGTGGTTGATGTATTGCATAGTTCTAGAGATTGGATTTCACTCAAAACTCACCAAATGACTCCTCCCTCCATATTATGATGATGCCCAAGTTTTGAGGTGGATCGGAAATCCATACGGGTAAGAAATTGGACAATTCAAGTTCGAAGGAAGTTCTTTCCGAATTGGAGTGATTGGTGTATTGCATATTTCTAGCTATTGGATTTCACTCAAAACTCACCAAATGGCTCCTCCCACCATATTATGATGATGCCCCTATTTTGGGCTCGCTCGGAAATCAATAGGGGTAAGAAATTGGACAATTTAGGTTCAATGGCAGTTCGTTGCTTATAGGAGTGGCTGGTGTATTCTGTAGTTCTAGCGATTGGATTTCACTCAAAACTCACCAAATGAGTCCTCCCACCATATTATGATGATGCCCAAGTTTTGGGCTCGATCGGAAATCAATAGGGGTAAGAAATTGGACAATTCAAGTTCGAAGGCAGTTCGTTCCGAATTGGAGTGGTTGATTTATTGCATAGTTCAGGAGATTGGATTTCACTCAAAACTCACCAAATCACTCCTCCCTCCATATTATGATGATGCCCAAGTTTTGGGCTGGATCGGAAATCCATACGGGTAAGAAACTGGACAATTCAAGTTCGAAGGAAGTTCGTTCCGAATTGGAGTGGTTGGTGTATTGCATAGTTCTAGCTATTGGATTTCACTCAAAACTTACCAAATGGCTCCTCCCAACTTATTATGATGATTCCCCTGTTTGGAGCTCGATCGGAAATCAATAGGGGTAAGAAATTGGACAATTCAGGTTCAAAGGCAGTTCGTTGCTTATAGGAGTGGCTGGTGTATTCCGTAGTTCAAGCGATTGGATTTCACTCAAAACTCACCAAATGACACCTCCAACCATATTATGATGATGCCCAAGTTGGGGCTCAATCGGAAATCAATAGGGGTAAGAAATTGGACAATTCAGGTTCAAAGGCAGTTCGTTGCATATAGGAGTGGCTGGTGTATTCCGTAGTTCTAGCGATTGGATTTCACTCAAAACTCACAAAATGAGTCCTCCCACCATATTATTATGATGCCCAAGTTTTGGGCTCGATCGGAAATCCATAGGGGTAAGAAATTGGACAATTCAAGTTCGAAGGCAGTTCGTTTCGAATTGGAGTGCTTGGTGTATTGCATAGTTCTAGCGATTGGATTTCACTCAAAACTCACCAAATGACTCCTCCCACCATATTATGATGATGCCCAAGTTTTGGGCTCGATTTGAAATCCATAGGGGTAAGAAATTTGACAATTCAAGTTCGAAGGCAGTTCGTTCCGAATTGGAGTGGTTGGTGTATTGCATAGTTCTAGCGATTGGATTTCACTCAAAACTCACCAAATGACTCCCACCACCATATTATGATGTTGCCCAAGTTTTGGCCTCGATCGGAAATAAATAGGGGTAAGAAATTGGACAATTCAGGTTCAAAGGAAGTTCGATCCTTATAGGAGTGGTTGGTGTATTCCGTAGTTCTAGCGATTGGATTTCACTTAAAACTCACCAAATGACTCCTCCCACCACATTATGATGATGCCCATGTTTTGCGCTCGATCGGAAATCAATAGGGGTAAGAAATTGGAAAATTCAGGTTCAAAGGCAGTTCGATCCTTATAGGAGTGGTTGGTGTATTCCGTAGTTCTAGCGATTGGATTTCTCTCAAAACTCACCAAATTACTCCTCCCACCATATTATGATGATGCCCAAGTTTTGCGCTCGATCGGAAGTCCATATGTGTAAGAAATTGGACAATTGAAGTTCGAAGGCAGTTCATTCCGAATTGGAGTGGTTGGTTTATTGCATAGTTCTAGCGATTGGATTTCACTCAAAACTCACCAAATGACTCCTCCCACCATATTATGATGTTGCCCAAGTTTTGGGCTCGATCGGAAATCATTAGGGGTAAGAAATGGGACAATTCAAGTTCGATCCTTATAGGAGTGGTTGGTGTATTCCGTAGTTCTTGCGATTGGATTTCACTCAAAACTCACCAAATGACTCCTCCCACCATATTATGATGATGCCCAAGTTTTGCGCTCGATCGGAAATCCATAGGGGAAAGAATATGGACAATTCAGGTTCAAAGGCAGTTCGTTCCTTATAGGGTTGGTTGGTGTATTTCGTAATTCTAGCGTTCGGATTTCACTCAAAACTCACCAAATGACTCCTCCCACCATATTATGATGATGCCCAAGTTTTGGGCTCGATCTGAAATCAATAGGGGAAAGAATTTGGACAATTCAGGTTCAAAGGCAGTTCGTTCCTTATAGGGGTGGTTGGTGTATTTCATAATTCTAGCGATCGGATTTCACTCAAAACTCACCAAATGACTCCTCCCACCATATTATGATGATGCCCAAGTTTTGGGCTCGATCGAAAATCAATAGTGGTAAGAAATTCGACAATTGAGGTTCAGAGGCAGTTCGTTCCTTATAGGGGTGGCTGGTGTATTCCGTAGTTCTAGCGATTGGACTTCACTCAATTCTCACCAAATGACTCCTCCCACCATATTATAATGCTGCCCAAGTATTGGGCTCGATCGGAAGTCCAACGGGGTAAGAAATTGGCCAATTCAAGTTCGAAGACAGTTCATTCCGAATTGGAGTGGTTGGTTTATTGCATAGTTCTAGCGACTGGATTTCTCGCAAAACTCAACAAATGACTCCTCCCACCATATTATGATGATGCCCAAGTTTTGGGCTCGATCGGAAACCAATAGGGGTAAGAAATTGGACAATTCAGGTTCAAAGGCAGTTCGTTCCTTATAGGAATGGTTGGTGTATTCCGTACTTCTAGCGATTGGATTTCACTCAAAACTCTCCAAATGACTCATCCCACCATGTTATGATGATGCCCAAGTTTTGGGATCTATCGGAAATCATGGGGTAAGAAATTGGACAATTCAGGTTGAAAGGCAGTTCGTTCCTTATAGGACTGGTTGGTGTATTCCGTAGTTCTAGCGATTGGATTTCACTCAAAACTCACCAAATGACTCCTCCCACCATGTTATGATGATGCCCAAGTTTTAGGCTCGATTGGAAGTCCATAGGGGTAAGAAATTGTACAATTCAAGTTCGAAGGCAGTTCGTTCTGAATTGGGGTCGTTGGTGTATTGCATAGTTCTAGCAATTGGATTTCACTCAAAACCCACCAAATGACTCCTCCCACCATATTATGATGATACCCAAGTTTTGGAATCGATCGGAAATCAATAGGGGTAAGAAATTGGGCAATTCAGGTTCAAACGCAGTTCGTTCCTTATAGGAGTGGTTGGTGTATTCCGTAGTTCTAGCATTTGGATTTCACACAAAACTCACCAAATGACTCCTCCCACTATATTTTGACAATGCCCAAGTTTTGGGCTCGATCCGAAATCCATAGGTGTCAGAAAGTGGACAATTCAAGTTCAAAGGCAGTTCGTTCCTTCCTTATAGGAGTGGTTGGTGTATTCCATAGTTCTAGCGATTGGATTTCACTCAAAACTCACCAAATGACTCCTCCAACCATATTATGACGATGCCCAAGTTTTGGGCTCGATCGGAAATCAATAGGGGTAAGAAATTGGACAATTCAAGTTCAAAGGCAGTTCGTTCCTTCCTTATAGGAGTGGTCGGTGTATTCCGTAGTTCTAGCGATTGGATTTCACTCAAAACTCACCAAGTGACTCTTCCCACCATATTATGATGATGCCCAAGTTTTGGGCTCGATCGGAAGTCCAATGGGGTAAGAAATTGGACAATTTAGGTTCAGAGGCAGTTCGTTCCTTATAGGAGTGGTTGGTGTATTCCGTAGTTCTAGCGATTGTATTTCACTCAAAACTCAACAAATGACTCCTCCCACCATATTATGATGATGCCCAAGTTTTGGGCCCAATCGGAAATCAGTAGGGGTAAGAGATTGGACAATTCAGGTTCAAAGGCAGTTCGTTTCTTATAGGAGTGGTTGGTGTATTTCGTAATTCTAGCGATCGGATTTCACTCAAAACTCACCAAATGACTCCTCCCACCATATTATGATGATGCCCAAGTTTTGGGCACGATCGGAAATCAATAGGGGAAAGAATTTGAACAATTCAGGTTCAAAGGCAGTTCGTTCCTTATAGGGGTGGCTGGGGTATTCCGTAGTTCTAGCGATTGGATTTCACTCAAAACTCAGCCAATGAATCCTCCCACCATATTATGATGATGCCCAAGTTTTGGGCACGATCGGAAATCAATAGGGGAAAGAATTTGAACAATTCAGGTTCAAAGGCAGTTCGTTCCTTATAGGGGTGGCTGGGGTATTCCGTAGTTCTAGCGATTGGATTTCACTCAAAACTCAGCCAATGAATCCTCCCACCATATTATGATGATGCCCAAGTTTTGGGCTCGATCGGAAACCAATAGGGGTAAGAAATTGGCCAATTCAGGTTCAAAGGCAGTTCGTTCCTTATAGGAGTGGTTGGTGTATTCCGTAGTTCTAGCGATTAGATTTCACTCAAAACTCACCAAATGACTCCTCCCACCGTATTATGATGATGCCCAGGCTTTGGGCTCGATCGGAAATCAATAGGGGTAAGAAATTGGGCAATTCAGTCTCATAGTCAGTTCGTTCCTTATAGGAGTTGTTGGTGTATTCCGTAGTTCTACCAATTGGATTTCACTCAAAACTCACCAAATGACTCCTCCCACCATATTATGATGATGCCCAAGTATTGGGCTCGATCGGAAATCAATAGGGCTAAGAAATTGGACTATTCAGGTTCACAGGCAATTCGTTCCTTATAGGAGTGGTTGGTGTATTCTGTAGTTCTAGCGATTGGATTTCACTCAATTCTCACCAAATGACTCCTCCCCCTATGTTATGATGATGTCCAAGTTTTGGGCTCGATCGGAAATCAATAGGGGTAAGAAATTGGACAATTCAGGTTCAAAGGCAATTCGTTGTATATAGGAGTGGTTGGTGTATTCTGTAGTTCTTGCGATTGGATTTCACTCAATTCTCTCCAAATGACTACTCCCACCATATTATGATGCTTCCCAAGTTTTGAGCTCGATCGGAAGTCCAATGGGGTTAGAAATTGGACAATTCTAGTTCGATGACAGTTCGTTCCGAATTGGAGTGGTTGGTTTATTGCATAGTTCTAGCGAATGGATTTCTCTCAAAACTCACCAAATGACTCCTCCCACCATATTATGATGATGCCCAAGTTTTGGGCTCGTTCAGAAATATATAGGGGTAAGAAATTGGACAATTCAGGTTCAAAGGCAGTTCGTTCCTTATAGGAGTGGCTGGTGTATTCCGTAGTTCTAGCGATTTTATTTCACTCAAAACTCACCAAATGATTCCTCCGACCATATTATGCTGATGGCCAAGTTTTGGGCTCGATCGGAAATCAATAGGGGTAAGAAATTGGACAATTCACGTTCAAAGGCAATTCGTTCCTTATAGGAGTGGCTGGTGTATTCCGTAGTTCTAGCGATTGTATTTCCCTCAAAACTCACCAAATGACTCCTCCCACCATATTATGATGATGCCCAAGTTTTGGGCTCGATCAGAAATCCGTAGGGGTAAGAAATTGGACAATTCAAGTTTGAAGGCAGTTCATTACGAATTGGAGTAGTTGGTGTATTGCATAGTTCTAGCGATTGGATTTCACTCAAAACTCACTAAATGATTCCTCCCACGAAATTATGATGATGCCCAAGTTTTGGGCTCGATCGGAAATCAATAGGTGTAAGAAATTGGACAATTCAGGTTCAAAGGCAGTTCGTTCCTTATAGGAGTGGTTGGTGTATTCCGTAGTTCTAGCGATTGGATTTCACTCAAAACTCACCAAATGACTCCCACCATATTATGATGATGCCCAAGTTTTGGGCACGATCGGAAATCAATAGGGGTAAGAAATTGTACAATTCATGTTCAAACGCAGCTCGTTCCTTATAGGAGTGGTTGGTGTATTCCGTAGTTCTAGCATTTGGATTTCACACAAAACTCACCAAATGACTCCTCCCACTATATTTTGACAATGCCCAAGTTTTGGGCTCGATCCGAAATCCATAGGTGTCAGAAAGTGGACAATTCAAGTTCAAAGGCAGTTCGTTCCTTCCTTATAGGAGTGGTTGGTGTATTCTGTAGTTCTAGCGATTGGATTTCACTCAAAACTCACCAAATGACTCCTCCAACCATATTATGACGATGCCCAAGTTTTGGGCTCGATCGGAAATCAATAGGGGTAAGAAATTGGACAATTCAAGTTCAAAGGCAGTTCGTTCCTTCCTTATAGGAGTGGTCGGTGTATTTCGTAGTTCTAGCGATTGGATTTCACTCAAAACTCACCAAATGACTCCTCCCACCATATTATGATGATGCCAAAGTTTTGGGCTCGATCGGAAATCAATAGGGGTAAGAAATTGGACAATTCAGGTTCAAAGGCAGTTCGTTCCTTATAGGGATGGTTGGTGTATTTCGTAATTCTAGCGAACGGATTTCACTCAAAAATTACCAAATGACTCCTCCCATCATATTATGATGATGCAAAAGTTTTGGGCTCGATCGGAAATCAATAGGGGAAAGAATTTGGACAACTCAGGTTCAAAGGAAGTTCGTTCCTTATAGGGGTGGTTGGTGTATTTCGTAATTCTAGCGATCGGATTTCGCTCAAAACTCACCAAATGACTCCTCCCACCATATCATGATGATGCCCAAGTTTTGGGCACGATCGGAAATCAATAGGGGAAAGAATTTGTACAATTCAGGTTCAAAGGCAGTTCGTTCCTTATAGGGGTGGCTGGTGTATTCCGTAGTTCTAGCGATTGGATTTCACTCAAAACTCAGCCAATGAATCCTCCCACCATATTATGATGATGCCCAAGTTTTGGGCTCGATCGGAAGTTAATAGGGGTAAGAAACTGCCCAATTCAGGTTCAAAGGAAGTTCGTTCCTTATAGGAGTGGTTGGTGTATTCCGTAGTTCTAGCGATTGGATTTCACTCAAAACTCAGCCAATGAATCCTCCCACCATATTATGATGATGCCCAAGTATTGGGCTCGATCAGAAATCCATAGGGGTAAGAAATTGGACAATTCAAGTTTGAAGGCAGTTCGTTCCGAATTGGAGTAGTTGGTGTATTGCATAGTTCTAGCGACTGGATTTCACTCAAAACTCACTAAATGATTCCTCCCACGAAATTATGATTATGCCCAAGTTTTGGGCTCGATCGGAAATCAATAGGTGTAAGAAATTGGACAATTCAGGTTCAAAGGCAGTTCGTTCCTTATAGGAGTGGTTGGTGTATTCGGTAGTTCTAGCGATTGGATTGCACTCAAAACCCACCAAATGACTCATCCCACTATATTATGATGATGCCCAAGTTTTGGGCTCGATCGGAAATCAATAGGGGTAAGAAATTGGACAATTCAGGTTCAAAGGCAGTTCGTTCCTTATAGGAGTGATTGGTGTATTCCATTGTTCTAGTGATTGGATTTCACTCAAAACTCGCCAAATGACTCCTCCCACCATATTATGTTGATGCCCAAATTTTGGGCTCAATCGGAAATCAGTAGGGGTAAGAAATTGGACAATTCAGGTTCAAAGGCAGGTCATTCCTTATAGGAGTGGTTGTTGTATTCCGTAGTTCTAGCGATTGGATTTCACTCAAAACTCACCAAATGACTCCTCCCGGCATATTATGATGATGCCCTAGTTTTGGCCACGATCGGAAATCAGTAGGGGTAAGAAATTGTACAATTCAGCTTCAAAGGCAGTTTGTTCCTTATAGGGGTGGCTGGTGTGTTCCGTAGTTCTAGCGATTGAATTTCAGTCAAAACTCACCAAATGACTCCTCCCACCATATTATGATGATGCCCAAATTTTGGGCTCGATCGGAAATCAATAGGGGTAAGAAATTGGACAATTCAAGTTCAAAGGCAGTTCGTTCCTTATAGGAGTGGTTGGTGTAATCCGTAGTTGTAGGGTTTGGATTTCACACAAAACTCACCAAATGACTCCTCCCGCCATATTATGATGATGCCGAAGTTTTAGGCTCGATCGGAAATCAATAGGGGTAAGAAATTGGGCAATTCAGTCTCATAGGCAGTTCGTTCCTTAAAGGAGTGGTTGGTGTATTCCGTAGTTCTACCGATTGGATTTCACTCAAAACTCACCAAATGACTCCTCCCACCATATAATGATGATGCCCAAGTTTTGGGCTCGATCGGAAATCAATAGGGGTAAGAAATTGGACAATTCAGGTTCAAAGGCAATTCGTTCCTTATAGGAGTGGTTGGTGTATTCTGTGGTTCTAGCGATTGGATTTCACTCAATTCTCACCAAATGACTCCTCCCCCTATATTATGATGATGTCCAAGTTTTGGGCTCGATCGGAAATCAATAGGGGTAAGAAATTGGACAATTCAAGTTCAAAGGCAGTTCGTTCCTTATAGGAGTGGTTGGTGTATTCCGTAATTCTGGCGATCGGATTTCACTCAAAACTCACCAAATGACTCCTCCCACCATATTATGATGCTACCCAAGTTTTATGCTCGATCGGAAGTCCAATGGGGTAAGAAATTGGACAATTCAAGTTCGAAAACAGTTCGTTCCGAATTGGAGTGGTTGGTTTATTGCATAGTTCTAGAGATTGGATTTCACTCAAAACTCACCAAACGACTCCTCCCACCATATTATGACGATGCCCAAGTTTTGGGCTCGTTCAGAAATCAATAGGGGTAAGAAATTGACCAATTCAGGTTCGAAGGAAGTTCGTTCCTTATAGGAGTGGCTGGTATATTCCGTTGTTCTAGCGATTGTATTTCACTCAAAACTAACCAAATGACTCCTCCCACCATATTATGATAATGGCCAAGTTTTGGGCTTGATCGGAAATCAATAGGGGTAATAAATTGGAAAATTCAGGTTCAAAGGCAGTTCGTTCCTTATAGGAGTTGTTGGTGTATTCCGTAGTTCTAGCGATTGGATTTCACTCAAAACTCACAAAATGACTCCTCCCACCATATTATGATGATGCCCAAGTTTTGGGCTCGATCGGAAATCAATAGGGGTAAGAAATTGGACAATTCAGGTTCAAAGGCAGTTCGTTCCTTATAGGAGTTGTTGGTGTATTCCGTAGTTCTAGCGATTGGATTTCACTCAAAACTCACAAAATGACTCCTCCCACCATATTATGATGATGCCCAAGTTTTGGGCTCGATCGGAAATCAATAGGGGTAAGAAATTGTACAATTCAGGTTCAAAGGCAGTTCGTTCCTTATAGGAGTGGTTGGTGTATTCCGTAATTCTAGCGATCGGATTTCACTCAAAACTCACCAAATGACTCCTCCCACTATATTACGATGATGCCCAAGTTTTGGGCTTGATCGGAAATCCATAAAGGTAAGAAATTGGACAATTCTGGTTTAAAGGCAGTTCCTTCCTTATAATAGTGGTTGGTGTATTCCGTAGTTCTATCGATTGGATTTCACTCAAAACTCACCAAATGACTCCTCCCGCCATATTATGACGATGCCCAAGTTTTGGGCTCGATCGGCAATCAATAGGGGTAAAAAATTGGACAATTCAAGTTCGAAAACAGTTCGTTCCGAATTGGAGTGGTTGGTGTATTGCATAGTTCTTGCGATTGGATTTCACTCAAAACTCACCAATTGATTCCTCACACCATATTATGTTGATGCCCAAGTTTTGGGCTCGATCGGAAATCAATAGGTGTAAGAAATTAGACAATTCAGGTTCAAAGGCAGTTCGTTCCTTATAGGAGTGGCTGGTGTACTCCGTAGTTCTAACGATTGGATTTCACTCAAAACCCACCAAATGACTCCTCCCACCATATTATGATGATGCCCAAGTTTTGGGCTCGATCGGAAATCTATAGGGGTAAGAAATTGGACAATTCAGGTTTAAAGGCAGTTCCTTCCTTATAATAGTGGTTGGTGTATTCCGTAGTTCTATCGATTGGATTTCACTCAAAACTCACCAAATGACTCCTCCCGCCATATTATGACGATGCCCAAGTTTTGGGCTCGATCGGCAATCAATAGGGGTAAAAAATTGGACAATTCAAGTTGAAAGGAATTTCGTTCCTTATAGGAGTGGTTGGTGTATTCCGTAGTTCTAGCGATTGGATTTCACTCAAAACTCAGCAAATGAATCCTCCCAACATATTATGATGATGCCCAAGTTTTGGGCTCGATCAGAAATCAATAGGGGTAAGAAATTGGCCAATTCAGGTTCAAAGGCAGTTCGTTCCTTATAGGAGTGGTTGGTATATTCCGTAGTTCTAGAGATTTGATTTCTCTGAAAACTCACCAAATGAGTCCTCCCACCATGTTATGATGATGCCCAAATTTTGGGCTCGATCGGAAATCAATAGGGTTTAGAAATTGGACAATTCAAGTTCAAAGGCCGTTCGTTCCTTCCTTATAGGAGTGGTTGGTGTATTCCGTAGTTCTACCAATTGGATTTCACTCAAAACTCACCAAATGACTCCTCCCACCATATTATGATGATGCCCAAGTTTTGGGCTCGATCGGAAATCAATAGGGGTATGAAATTGGACAGTTCAGGTTCAAAGGCAGTTCGTTCCTTATAGGAGTGGTTGGTGTATTCCGTAGTTCTAGCGATCGGATTTCACTCAAAACTCACCAAATGACTACTCCCACCATATTATGATGATGCCCAAGTTTTGGGCTTGATCGGAATCCATAAAGGTAAGAAATTGGACAATTCAAGTTCGAAGACAGTTCGTTCCGAACTGTTGTGGTTGGTGTATTGCATAGTTCTAGCGATTGGATTTCACTCAAAACTCACCAAATGACTCCTCCCACCATATTATGATGATGCGCAAGTTTTGGGCTCGATCGGAAATCAATAGGGGTAAGAAATTGGACAATTCAGTTTCAAAGGCAATTCGTTCCTTATAGGAGTGGCTGGTGTATTCCGTAGTTCTAGCGATTCGATTTCACTCCAAACTCACCAAATGACTCCTCCCACCATAATATGATGGTGCCCAAGTTTTGGGCTCGATCGGAAATCCATAGGGGTAACGAATTGGACAATTCAAGTTTGAAGGCAGTTCGTTCCGAATTGGAGTGGTTGGTGTATTGCATAGTTCTTGCGATTGGATTTCACCCAAAACCCACCAAATGACTCCTCCCACCATATTATGATGATGCCAAAGTTTTGGGCTCGATCGGAAATCAATAGGGGTAAGAAATTGGACAATTTAGGTTCAAAGGCAGTTCGTTCCTTATAGGGGTGGTTGGTGTATTCCGTAGTTCTAGCGATTGGATTTCACTCAAAACTCATCAAATGACTCCTCCCACCATATTATGATGATGCCCAAGTTTTTGGCTCGATCGGAAATCAATAGGTGTAAGAAATTGGAGAATTCAGGTTCAAAGGCAGTTCATTCCTTATATTAGTGGTTGGTGTATTCCGTAGTTCTAGCGATTGGATTTCACTCAAAACTCACCAAATGACTCCTCCCACCATATTATGATGATGCCCAACTTTTGGGCTCGATCGAAAATCAATAGGGGTAAGAAGTTGGACAATTCAGTTTCAAAGGCAGTTCGTTCCTTTTATTAGTGGTTGATGTATTCCGTAGTTCTAGCGATTGGATTTCACTCAAAACTCACCAGATGACTCCTCCCACCATATTATGATGATGCCCCTGTTTTGGGCTCAATCGGAAATCAATAGGGGTAAGAAATTGGACAATTCAGGTTCAAAGGGAGTTCGTGCCTTGTAGGAGTGGTTGGTGTATTCCGTAGTTCTAGTGATTGGATTTCACCCAACACTCACCAAATGACTCCTCCCACCATATTATGACGATGCCCAAGTTTTGGGCTCGATCGGAAATCCATAGGGGTAAGAAATTGGACAATTCATGTTCGAAGGCAGTTCGTTCCGAATTGGAGTGGTTGGTGTATTGCATAGTTCTAGCAATTGGATTTCACTCAAAACCCACCAAATGACTCCTCCCAGCATATTATGATGATGCCCAAGTTTTTGGCTCGATCGGAAATCAATAGGGGTAAGAAATTGGACAATTCAGGTTCAAAGGCAGTTCGTTCCTTATAGGAGTGGTTGGTGTATTCCTTTGTTCTATTGATGTGATTTCACTCAAAACCCACCAAATGACTCCTCCTGCCATATTATAGGGATGCCCAAGTTTTGGGCTCGATCGGAAATGAATAGGGGTAAGAAATTGGACAATTCAGGTTCAAACGCAGTTTGTTCCTTATAGGCGTGGTTGGTGTATTCCGTAGTTCTAGCGATTGGATTTCACTCAAAACTCACCAAATGACTCCTCTGTTGCGTAGATTCAGCTGCACTAAAATAGGTTCAACTGCATCCTCAACTTGTGATACTCGCAAGTGCACGAGCCGTTCAGTAGTATAGCAGATGTAAGTGCGAGGTCGATTCCACAGGGATTGGTGATTGAATGATCCAATTCAATTTTCCTACACAAAACAAAAATGAAAACAAAAGAAACAAAACAAGAAGAAAGAATGTACATTACAAAAAAAGTAAATTACAACTAAGAAAACATTAAGGAAACTAAGAGAACTTTGAGGAAGAAAGGAAGTGTTTGAGAACTTTGAGGAGGGAGAAGAAAGTGTTTGAGAAGTGTTTGGGAGCTTTAGAGAAGGGAGAATAAAGTATTTGAGAACTTGGAGAAGAGAAAGGTGTTTGGGAAGTGTTTAAGAACTTAGAGAATTTGGTGAAGGAATGGGAATTGTGTTTGAGAACTTTAGAGAATTTTGGAAGAGAAGAGACATGTGTTTGAGGAATTGGAGAATGTTTGGAAGAGAATGTGTTTAAGAAGTGTTTCAAGAACATGGAGACTTTTGAAGAGAATAGAGAAATGTTTGAGAAGTGTTTGAAGATTTAGTAAAAAGATCATATTACAACAATTGAGAACTACAAAGGGAAACTAAAAGAATTTGAGGGAGATAAGGGAAGGGAGCTCTAGAGAAGTGTTTGAGAGCTCCCCCCCTTGGGGTGTGTTTATAAGCTTAGAGAACTTCCCTATTTATAGGCCTAGGGGAAGTGAAAATCTGAATTATACAATAGAGTTCACTAACCACACTCACTTCACCAACTTACAACACTTAATTCACCTAACACACTATTGCATTTGAAAACAATTCCTCTTGTCTTTAGGCTTAATGTTGCAGCTCCCACTTCATCTTCTTTTGGCTGCTGCAAAATTCCACTCAAAAATAGGCATTGAATATGCTTCACCAAACTTTCCCACAATCAACAACACTTCATCATGCATATGTCATGCATGACAATGCATTGCAGCCAGCTTTTGGGCTCGTTTTGGGCTTGTGGCTCCAATCTGAAAAATCTGGAAAAATATGGATCTTGAAGCTCTTTGTCTTATCTTTCCAAGCATATGCAGCCCAACTCAAGGAAAAATCGGGAAGGCCTTCAAATGTGATTTTTGGCCCAGTAAAGCAGATGCTGCCGAATTTGACCTTAAGTTGCCAAAACATGTATAACTTTCTCTAGAAGACTCGGAATCATGAACCGCAAAATTATACAGAAACTAGACTTCCGTATATTTCCAATGATATATGGGTCATCATCTGGTTCTTCTTGAGCAAGTACAGTCCAATCCGTGAAGTTGACTGATCTGCAGACACCATTTTGAGCAAACTTGTCTCCAAAATGCAATTAGTGAGTCTCAAGCTTATAACACTGAAACAAACACAAAACTTATTAAAAGCACAAGTTTAACTCAAAAACATAACCAAATCATAAGTTAGAAGGGTACAAAATGATATGTAAATATGCACCGATCATCCGCCCACCATATTATGATGATGCCCAAGTTTTGGGCTCGATCGGAAATCAGTAGGGGTAAGAAATTGGACAATTCAGGTTCAAAGGCAGTTCATTCCATATAGGAGTGGTTGGGTGTATTCCGTAGTTCTAGCGATTGGATTTCATTCAGAACTCACCAAATGACTCCTCCCACCATATTATGATGATGCCCAAGTTTTGGGCTAGATCGGAAATCCATAGGGGTAAGAAATTGGACAATTCAGGTTCAAAGGCAGTTCGTTCCTTATAGGAGTGGTTGGTGTATTCCGTAGTTCTAGCGATTGGATTTCACTCAAAACTCACCAAATGACTCCTCCCACCATATTATGACGACGCCCAAGTTTTGGGCTCGATCGGAAATCCATAGCGGTAAGAAACTGGACAATTCAAGTTCGAAGGCTGTTCGTTTTGAATTGGAGTGGTTGGTGTATTGCCTAGTTCTAGCGATTTGATTTCACTCAAAACTCACCAAATGACTCCTCCCACCGTATTATGATGATGCCCAAGTTTTGGGCTCGATCGGAAATCAATAGGGGTAAGAAATTGGACAATTCAGTTTCGAAGGCAGTTCGTTCCTTATAGGAGTGGTTGGTGTATTCCGTAGTTCTAGCGATTGGATTTCACTCAAAACTCACCAAATGACTCCTCCCACCATATTATGACGATGCCCAAGTTTTGGGCTCGAACGGAAATCAACAGGGGTAAGAAATTGGACAATTCAAGTTCGAAGGCAGTTCGTTTCGAATTGGAGTGGTTGGTGCACTGCATAGTTCTAGTGATTGGATTTCACTCAAAACTCACCAAATGAATCCTCCCACCATATTATGATGATGCCCAAGTTTTTGGCTCGATCGGAAATCAATAAGGGTAAGAAATTGGACAATTCTGGTTCAAAGATAGTTCGTTCCTTACAGGAGTGGTTGGTGTATTCCGTAGTTCTAGTGAATGGATTTCACTCAAAACTCACCAACAGACTCCTCCCACCATATTATGATGATGCCCAAGTTTTGGGCTCGATTGGAAATCCATAGGGGTAAGAAATTGGACAATTCAAGTTCGAAGGCAGTTCGTTCCGAGTTGGAGTGGTTGGCGTACTGCTTAGTTCTATTGATTTGATTTCACTCAAAACTCACCAAATGACTCCTCCCACCATATTATGATGATGCCCATGTTTTGGCCTCGATTGGAAATCCATAGGGGTAAGAAACTGGACAATTCAAGTTCGAAGGCAGTTCGTTACGAATTGGGGTGGTTGGTGTATTGCACAGTTCTAGCGATTGGATTTCACTCAAAACTCACCAAATGACTCCTCCCACCGTATTATGATGATGCCCAAGTTTTTGGCTCGATCGGAAATCAATAGGGTAAGAAATTGGACAATTCAGGTTCAAAGGCAGTTCGTTCTTTATAGTAGTGGTTGGTGTATTCCGTAGTTCTAGCGATTGGATTTCACTCAAAACTCACCAAAATGACTCCTCCCACCATATTACAATGATGCCCAAGTTTTGGGCTCGATCAGAAATCAATAGGGGTAAGAAATTGGACAATTCTTGTTCAAAGGCAGTTCGTTCCTTATAGGAGTGGTTGGTGTATTCCGTAGTTCTAGCGATTGGATTTCACTCAAAACTCACCAAAAGACTCCTCCCAACATATTATGATGATGCCCAACTTTTGGGCTCTATTGAAAATCCATAGGGGTAAGAAATTGGACAATTCAAGTTCGAAGGCAGTTCGTTCCGAATTGGAGTGGTTGGTGTATTCTGTAGTTCTAGCGATTGGATTTCACTCAAAACCCCCCAAAATGACTCCTCCCACCATATTATGATAATGCCCAAGTTTTGGGCTCTATCGGAAATGATTAGGGGTAAGAAATTGGACAATTCAAGTTCGAAGGCAGTTTGTTCCTTATAGGAGTGGTTGGTGTATTCCGTAGTTCTAGCGATTTGATTTCACTCAAAATGCTCCAAATGACTACTCCCACCATATGAAGGGGATGCCCAAGTTTTGGGCTCGATCGAAAATCAATAGGGGTAAGACATTGGACAATTCAGGTTCAAAGGCAGTTCGTTCCTTATAGGAGTGGTTGGTGTATTCCGTAGTTCTAGCTATTTGATTTCACTCAAAACCCACCAAATGACTCATCCCACCATATTATGTGGGTGCCCAAGTTTTGGGCTCGATCGGAAATCAATTAGGGTAAGAAATTGGACAATTCAGGTTCAAAGTCAGTTCGTTCCTTATAGGAGTGGTTGGTGGATTCCGTAGTTCCAGCGATTGGATTTCACTCAAAACTCACCAAATGACTCCTCCCACCATATTATGATGATGCCCAAGTTTTGGCCTCGAACGGAAATCAATAGGGGTAAGAAATTGGACAATACAGGTTCAAAGGCAGTTCGTTCCTTATAGTAGTGGTTGGTGTATTCCGTAGTTCTATCGATTGGATTTCACTCAAAACCCACCAAATGACTCCTCCCTCCATATTATGGGGAAGCCCAAGTTTTGGGCTCGATCGGAAATCAATAGGGGTAAGAAATTGGAAATTTCAAGTTCGGAGGCAGTTCGTTCCGAATTGGTGTGGTTGGTGTATTGCATAGTTCTAGCAATTGGATTTCACTCAAAACTCACCAAATGACTCCTCCCACCATATTATGATGATGCCCAAGTTTTGGGCTCAATCGGAAATCAATAGGGGTAAGAAATTGGACAATTCAGGTTCAAAGGCAGTTCGTTACTTATAGGAGTGGCTGGTATATTCCGTAGTTCTAGTGATTTGATTTCACTCAAAACCCACCAAATGACTCCTCCCACCATATTATGGGGATGCCCAAGTTTTGGGCTCGATCGAAAATCAATTATGGTAAGAAACTGGACAATTCAAGTTCGAAGGCAGTTCGTTACGAATTGGGGTGGTTGGTGTATTGCACAGTTCTAGCGATTGGATTTCACTCAAAACTCACCAAATGGCTCCTCCCACCGTATTATGATGATGCCCAAGTTTTTGGCTCGATCGGAAATCAATAGGGTAAGAAATTGGACAATACAGGTTCAAAGGCAGTTCGTTCCTTGTAGTAGTGGTTGGTGTATTCCGTAGTTCTATCGATTGGATTTCACTCAAAACCCACCAAATGACTCCTCCCTCCATATTATGGGGAAGCCCAAGTTTTGGGCTCGATCGGAAATCAATAGGGGTAAGAAATTGGAAATTTCAAGTTCGGAGGCAGTTCGTTCCGAATTGGTGTGGTTGGTGTATTGCATAGTTCTAGCAATTGGATTTCACTCAAAACTCACCAAATGACTCCTCCCACCATATTATGATGATGCCCAAGTTTTGGGCTCAATCGGAAATCAATAGGGGTAAGAAATTGGACAATTCAGGTTCAAAGGCAGTTCGTTACTTATAGGAGTGGCTGGTATATTCCGTAGTTCTAGTGATTTGATTTCACTCAAAACCCACCAAATGACTCCTCCCACCATATTATGGGGATGCCCAAGTTTTGGGCTCGATCGAAAATCCATAGGGGTAAGAAATTGGACAATTTAGGTTCAAAGGCAGTTCGTTCCTTATAGGAGTGGGTGGTGTATTCCATAGTTCTAGCGATTGGATTTCAATCAAAACTCAGCAAATGACTCCTCCAACCATATTATGATGATGCCCATGTTTTGGGCTCGACTGAAAATCAACAGGGGTACGAAATTGGACAATTCAAGTTCAAAGGCAGTTCGTTCCTTATAGTAGTGGTTGGTGTATTCCGTAGTTCTAGTGATTGGATTTCACTCAAAACTCACCAAATGACTCCTCCCACCATATTATGATGATGCCCAAGTTTTGGGCTCGATCGGAAATCAATAGGGGTAAGAAATTGGACAATTCAGGTTCAAAGGCAGTTTGTTCCTTATAGGAGTGGTTGGTGTATTCCGTAGTTCGATCGATTTGATTTCACTCAAAACTCAGCAAATGACTCCTCCCACCATATTATGATGATGCCCAAGTTTTGGGCTCGATCGGAAATCAATTGGGGTAAGAAATTGGACAATTCAGGTTCAAAGGCAGTTCGTTCCTTACAGGAGTGGTTGGTGTATTCCGTAGTTCTGGCGATTTGGTTTCACTCAAAACTCACCAAGTGATTCCTCCCATGATATTATGATGATGCCAAAGTTTTGGGCTCGATCGGAAATCAATAGGGGTAAGAAATTGGACAATTCAGCTTTAAATGCAGTTCGTTCCTTATAGGAGTTGTTGGTGTATTCCGTAGTTCTAATGATTGGATTTCACTCAAAACTCACCAAATGACTCCTCCCCCCATATTATGATGATGCCAAAGTTTTGGGCTCGATCGGAAATCAATAGGGGTAAGAAATTGGACAATTCAGCTTCAAATGCAGTTCGTTCCTTATAGGAGTTGTTGGTGTATTCCGTAGTTCTAGAGATTGGATTTCACTCAAAAATCACCAAATGACTCCTCCCACCATATTATGATGATGCCCAAGTTTTGGCTTCGTTCGGAAATCAACAGGGGTAAGAAATTGGACAATTCAAGTTCGAAGGTAGTTCGTTCCGAATTGAAGTGGTTGGTGTATTGCGTAGTTCTAGCGATTGGATTTCACACAAAACACAACAAATGACTCCTCCCACCGTATTATGAGGATGCCCAAGTTTTGGGCTCGATCGGAAATCAATAGTGGTAAGAAATTGGACAATTCAGTTTCAAAGGCAGTTCGTTCCTTATAGGAGTGGTTGGTGTATTCTGTAGTTCTAGCGATCGGATTTCACTCAAAACTCACCAAATTACTCCTCCCACCATATTATGATGATGCCCAAGTTTTGGGCTCGATAGGAAATCTGTAGCGGTAAGAAATTGGATAATTCAACTTCGAAGACCGTTCGTAACGAATTGGAGTGGTTGGTGTAGTGCATAGTTCTAGCGATTGGATTTCACACAAAACACACCAAATGACTCCTCCCACCCTATTATGATGATGCCCAAGTTTTGGGCACGATCGGAAATCAATAGGGGTAAGAAATTGGACAATTCAGGTTCAAAGGCAGTTCGTTCCTTATAGGAGTGGTTGGTGTATTCCGTAGTTCTAGCAATTGGATTTCACTCAAAACTCACCAAATGACTCCTCCCACCATATTATGACGATGCCCAAGTTTTGGGCTCGATCGGAAATCAATAGGGGTAAGAAGTTGGACAATTCAGGTTCAAAGGCAGTTCGTTCCTTATAGGAGTGGTTGGTGTATTCCGTAGTTCTAGTGATTGGATTTCACTCAAAACTCACCAAACGACTCCTCCCACCGTATTATGATGATGCCCAAGATTCGGGCTCGATCGGAAATCAAGAGGGGTAAGAAATTGGACAATTCAGGTTCAAAGAAAGTTCGTTCCTTATAGGATTGGTTGGTGTATTCCGTAGTTCTAGCGATTGGATTTCACTCAAAACTCACCAAATGACTCCTCCCACCATATTTTGATGATGCCCAAGTTTTGGGCTCGATCGGAAGTCCATAGTGGTAAGAAATTGGACAATTCAAGTTCGAAGGCAGTTTGTTCCGAATTGGAGTGGTTGGTGTATTGCATAGTTCTAGCGATTGGATTTCACTCAAAACTCACCAAATGACTCCCCCACCATATTATGATGATGCCCAAGTTTTGGGCTCGATCGGAAATCAGTAGGGGTAAGAAATTGGACAATTCAGATTCAAAGGCAGTTCGTTGTTTATAGGAGTGGTTGGTGTATTCCGTAGTTCTAGGGATTGGATTTCACTCAAAACCCACCAAATGACTCCTCTCACCATATTAGGGGGATGCCCAAGTTTCAGGGGTAAGAAATTGGACAATTCAGGTTCAAAGGCAGTTCGTTCCTTATAGAAGGGGTTGGTGTATTCCGTAGTTCTAGCGATTGGATTTCACTCAAAACTCACCAAATGACTCCTCCCACCATATTATGATGATGCCCAAGTTTTGGGCTAGATCGGAAATCAATAGGGGTAAGAAATTGGACAATTCAGGTTCAAAGGCAGTTCGTTCCTAATAGGAGTGGACGTTGTATTCCGTAGTTCTAGCGATTTGATTTCACTCAAAACCCACCAAATGACTCCTCCCACCATATTATGGGGATGCCCAAGTTTTGGGCTCGATCGGAAATCAATACGGGTAAAAAATTGGACAATTCAGGTTCATAGGCAGTTCGTTCCTTATAGGTGTAGTTGGTGTATTCCGTAGTTCTAGCGATTGTATTTCACTCAAAACTCACCAAATGACTCCTCCCACCATATTATGATGATACCCAAGTTTTGGGCTCGATCGGAAATCAATCGGGGTAAAAAATTGGACAATGCATGTTCAAAGGCAGTTCGTTCCTTACGGAGTGGTTGTAGTATTCCGTAGGTCTAGCGATTTGATTTCACTCAAACCGAATGACTCCTCCCACCATATTATGATGATGCCCAAGTTTTGGGCTAGATCGGAAATCAATTGGGGTAAGAAATTGGACAATTCAAGTTCGACGGCAGTTCGTTCCGAATTGGAGTGGTTGGTGTATTGCATAGTTCTAGCGATTCGATTTCACTCAAAACTCACCAAATGACTCCTCCCACCATATTGTGATGATGCCCAAGTTTTGGGCTTGATCGGAAATCAATATGGGTAAGAAATTGGACAATTCAGGTTCAATGGCAGTTCGTTCCTTATAGGATTGGTTGGTGTATTCCGTAGTTCTAGCGATTTGATTTCACTCAAAACCCCCCAAATGACTCCTCCCACCTTATTATGGGGATGCCCAAGTTTTGGGCTCGATCGGAAATCAGTAGGGGTAAGAAATTGGACAATTCAGGTTCAAAGGTAGTTCGTTCCATATAGGAGTGGTTGGTGTATTCCGTAGTTCTAGCGATTGGATTTCACTCAAAACTCACCAAATGACTCCTCCCACCGTACTATGATGATGCCCAAGTTTTGGGCTCGATTGGAAATCCATGGGGGTAAGAAATTGGACAATTCAGGTTCCAAGGCAGTTCGTTCCTTATTGGAGTGGCTGGAGTATTCCGTAGTTCTAGCGATTGGATTTCACTCAAAACTCACCAAATGACTCCTCCCACCATATTATGATGATGCCCAAGTTTTGGGCTCGATCGGAAATCCATAGCAGTAAGAAATTGGACAATTCAAGTTCGAAGGCAGTTCGTTCCGAATTGGAGTGGTTGGTGTATTGCATAGTTCTAGCGATTGGATTGCACTCAAAACTCACCAAATGAGTCCTCCCACCATATTATGATGTTGCCCAAGTTTTGGGCCCGATCTGAAGTGAATAAGGGCAAGAAATTGGACAATTAAGGTTCAAAGAAGTTCGTTCCTTATAGGAGTGGCTGGTGTATTCCGTAGTTCTAGCGATTGGATTTCACTCAAAACTCACCAAATGACTCCTCCCACTATATTATGATGATGCCCAAGTTTTGGCCTCGATCGGAAATCAATAGGGGTAAGAAATTGGACAATTCAGGTTCCAAGGCAGTTCGCTCCTTATTGGAGTGGCTGGAGTATTCCGTAGTTCTAGCGATTGGATTTCACTCAAAACTCACCAAATGACTCCTCCCACGATATTATGATGATGCCCAACTTTTGGGCACGATCGGAAATCAATAGGGGTAAGAAATTGGACAATTCATGTTCAAAGACAGTTCGTTCCTTATAGGAGTGGTTGTTGTTTTCCGTAGTTCTAGCGATTGGATTTCACTCAAAACTCACCAAATGACTCCTCCCACCATATTATGATGATGCCCAACTTTTGGGCTCGATCGGAAATCAATAGGGGTAAGAAACTGGACAATTCAGGTTCAAGGGCAGCTCGTTCCTTATAGGAGTGGTTGGTGTATTCCGTAATTCTAGCGTTTGGGTTCCAAATAGGAGTGGTTGGTGTATTCCGTAGTTCTAGCGATTGGATTTCACTCAAAACTCACCAAATTACTCCTCCCACCATATTATGATGACGCCCAAGTTTTGGGCTCGATCGGAAATCAATAGGGGTAAGAAATTGTACAATTCAGGTTCGAAGGCAGTTCGTTCCTTATAGGAGTGGTTGGTGTATTCCGTAGTTCTGGCAGTTGGATTTCACTCAAAACTCACCAAATGACTCCTCCCACCATATTATGTTGATGCCCAAGTTTTGTGCTCGATCGGAAATCAATAGGGGTAAGAAATTGAACAATTCAGGTTCAAAGGCAGCTCGTTCCTTATAGGAGTCGTTGGTGTATTCCGTAGTTCTAGCGATGGGGTTCCTTATAGGAGTGGTTGGTGTATTCCGTAGTTCTAGCGATTGGATTTCACTCAAAACTCACCAAATGACTCCTCCCACCATATTATGATGATGCCCAAGTTTTGGGCTCGATCGGAAATCAGTAGGGGTAAGAAATTGGACAATTCAAGTTCGAAGGCAGTTCATTCCGAATTGGAGTGGTTTGTGTATTGCATAGTTCTAGCGATTGGATTTCCCTCAAAACTCAGCAAATGACTCCACCCACCATACTATGATGATGCCCAAGTTTTGGGTTCGATCGGAAATCAATAGGGGTAAGAAATTGGACAATTCAGGTTCAAAGGCAGTTCGTTCCTTATAGGAGTGGCTGGTGTATTCCGTAGTTCTAGCAATTGGATTTCACTCAAAACTCACCAAATGACTCCTCCCACCATGTTATGATGATGCCCAAGTTTTAGGCTCGATCGGAAATCAATAGGGGTAAGAAATTGGACTATTCAGTTTCAAAGGCAGTTCGTTCCTTATAGGAGTGGTTGGTGTATTCCGTAGTTCTAGCGATTGGATTTCACTAAAAACTCACCAAATGAATCCTCCCACCATATTATGATGATGCCCAAGTTTTGAGCTCGATCGGAAATCAATAGGGGTAAGAAATTGGGCAATTAAGGTTCAAAGGCAGTTCGTTCCTTATAGGAGTGGTTGGTGTGTTCCGTAGTTCTAGCGATTGGATTTCACTCAAAACTCACCAAATGACTCCTCCCGCTATATTATGATGATGCCCAAGTTTTGGACTCGATCGGAAATCAATAGGGGTAAGAAATTGGACAATTCAGGTTCAAAGGCAGTTCGTTCCTTATAGGAGTGGTTGGTGTATTCCGTAGTTCTAGCGATGGGGTTCCTTGTAGGAGTAGTTTGTGTATTCCGTAGTTCTAGCGATTGGATTTCACTCAACCACCAATTTATTTTGAAGGCCCAAAAATGAAATTTTCAATCAACCACCACTTAACTTTTCTCTTTTCTTTCACCAATTGTGTGATTTTTTTTTTCTTCGAAATGTAACACCCATTCCCAAACTTAGTAAGAAAAACACATCCCAATTAAAGCTCATGAGTTCCTTAGAAAGGTAAATATTTGTTTTTCAGGCTAAGGCAAGGACATATAATTGGTAAATGAAAGAAAAGGTTTACATGTAGGCTCAAAATGGTTAACAATGGAAAATCATGCTTAAGAATGCATAAGGTTAGCTTGAAAGGCACAAACGATCCAAAGATGGCCTTAATATCATTTCTTTAAATGTCATGAAGTTAAATTACATAAGAATGAATGACTTTTAAGTGTTCAACCAAATCAATGAACAATGAGATCAAACAACAACTTTGATGACAAGAAAATAAGAGTACATGTATAACACTCATGAATTGAAGTACAAGGCTCAAAAGCTCACTTTATATGGTTGGTTATATAAGTCTAATTTATGCTTCATACAATTCTTTAGATCATGCAAATCCTTTAATTGGAAAATTATGAAACAAATGGCAAGTGTAAAGAATGTTTCAAACATATCATGCTAGAACAGTGCCAATTTTAATTTTTTAATTTTTTTATTTATAAAAAGAAAATTTAAATTTTTACTTTTTTTAAAAAAATAAAATAAAATGAAATCCAATTTTTATTTAAGTCATGCAAACATTTATCATAATCTCATCATATGTGTTCGGAAAGTGACTCAAAAACAAAACAAAACAAGACTCAAATAGAAGAAAAACAAGCAAAAATTTCAATTTAATTTTTTTTTTTTTAAAGAAAAACCAAATTTACATGCTAAACTCCAATACCCCCAAACCTAGAAATGAACATTGTCCTCAATATTTTAAAATTAGCCACAAACAATGTCATAACAACAAATGAAAGGTATTAAAGCAAATAAAAAAAATCACAAAAAACACAAAAACAAAATAAAATAAAATAATTACAAAACCGACAAACAAACCAACAAAAAAAAAAATGAAACAGTAAACCCTAATCACACAATTCTGAAACCCAAAAAAAAAAAAAAAAATTTTGAAGCCCAAAGCCCACAATTTCGAAACACAAACCACGGTGAATTTAACCCACTTTGAAACCCAAACTAAGGTGAAAAACCCGACCCACAATTTGTTTTTATTTCCCGTTTTTTTTAATTATTATTTAGTTTTGTAAAAACAAATTATCGAACCGTGATTAGCAACACAAAGAGCGGGATTTTTTTTTAATTTTTAAACATGGGTCATGATGTCTCGGTTTAGTGTAAGGGACCAACAGACGGGGCGAGACACGTGTCGACGCATAGAGGCGCCGCAGACTCCACAAGCAGAAATTACGGGGCCATACAAAGTCGTGACGACTTTACAGAACGCGTCCGTTCAGAAAGGTCACGTCGTGATAAATGAGTTGGGTAAGTTTGGAAAGCGAGAAGGTTGTGGGACTCGAGGAATGCTGGAGATTCAGAAATGCTTAGACGCTGCAATGGCTAGGGTTTTTCAAAGACTACGCCTATAAGAAGGAAAAAGAAGGGGAAACAAACAAAAAACACAAACTCAGAAACACAAAAGAGAAAAGAAGCAAGAAAAAGAAAAAAAAAAGTGAGAAATCAAATGGCCTCTTCCTACCCATTTTCGTTAGATCTCAACCTAGCTCCACTGACTCAGACATGGGGCCAAGCAGCAGCACCAGTATGGATGCCCTACTTTGCCTCCGCACGGGGGCCTGTGACTGTCAATGACTCAATACTCCTGGACAACAATGTTGCCATTGGAGTTGGCAGAAATTTAGTGACTCCTAAAGATATACGTGTGTTCGGGACAAGGGATGACAACCGGGTCACGAGTGATGCCCTGGCACTGAGCGTGAAGAGTACAGCATGCGTCGCAAGTTTGAGTCATCGCCTACTTGCGAAGTCCCATGAGGTAAAAGTGCTGAAAGGTCAGCTAGCGGCGGAGCGAAGTATGGTTGAAGAGTGTCAGAGTGCTATAAAAAGCTTGAAAAGGGAGAGGTCCAGGATAGTGGAGGTGAATCGACACCAGCTAGAAGTATTGCGAGACGAGAAATTGGCCCAGTAACGCAGATGCTGCCGAATTTGACCTTAAGTTGCCAAAACATGTATAACTTTCTCTAGAAGACTCGGAATCATGAACCGCAATATTATACAGAAACTAGACTTCCGTATCTTTCCAATGATGTATGGCTCATCATCTGGTTCTTCTTGACCAAGTACAGTCCAATCCGTGAAGTTGACTGATCTGCAGACACCATTTTGAGCTAACTTGTCTCCAAAATGCAATTAGTGACTCTCAAGCTTATAACACGAAACAAACAAAATACTTATTAAAAGCACAAGTTTAACTCAAAAACATAACCAAATCATAAGTTAGAAGGGTACAAAATGATATGTAAATATGCACCGATCATCCTCCCACCATATTATGATGATGCCCAAGTTTTGGGCTCGATCGGAAATCAGTGGGGGTAAGAAATTGGACAATTCAGGTTCAAAGGCAGTGCGTTCCATATAGAAGTGGTTGGGTGTATTCCGTAGTTCTAGCGATTGGATTTCACTCAGAACTCACCAAATGACTCCTCCCACCATATTATGATGATGCCCAAGTTTTGGGCTAGATCGAAAATCCATAGGGGTAAGAAATTGGACAATTCAGGTTCAAAGGCAGTTCGTTCCTTATAGGAGTGGTTGGTGTATTCCGTAGTTCTAGCGATTGGATTTCACTCAAAACTCACCAAATGACTCCTCCCACCATATTATGACGATGCCCAAGTTTTGGGCTCGATCGGAAATCCATAGGGGTAAGAAACTGGACAATTCAAGTTCGAAGGCTGTTCGTTTTGAATTGGAGTGGTTGGTGTATTGCATAGTTCTAGCGATTTGATTTCACTCAAAACTCACCAAATGACTCCTCCCACCGTATTATGATGATGCCCAAGTTTTGGGCTCGATCGGAAATCAATAGGGGTAAGAAATTGGACAATTCAAGTTCGAAGTTAGTTCGTTCCAAATTGGAGTGGTTGGTGCACTGCATAGTTCTAGTGATTGGATTTCACTCAAAACTCACCAAATGACTCCTCCCACCATATTATGATGATGCCCAAGTTTTGGGCTCTATCGGAAATCAATAGGGGTAAGAAATTGGCCAATTCTGGTTCAAAGACAGTTCGTTCCTTACAGGAGTGGTTGGTGTATTCCGTAGTTCTAGTGAATGGATTGCACTCAAAACTCACCAAAAGACTCCTCCCACCATATTATGATGATGCCCAAGTTTTGGGCTCGATTGGAAATCCATAGGGGTAAGAAATTGGACAATTCAAGTTCGAAGGCAGTTCGTTCCAAGTTGGAGTGGTTGGCGAACTGCTTAGTTCTAGTGATTTGATTTCACTCAAAACTCACCAAATGACTCCTCCCACCATATTATGATGATGCCCAAGTTTTGGCCTCGATCGGAAATCCATAGGGGTAAGAAACTGGACAATTCAAGTTCGAAGGCAGTTCGTTACGAATTGGGGTGGTTGGTGTATTGCACAGTTCTAGCGATTGGATTTCACTCAAAACTCACCAAATGACTCCTCCCACCGTATTATGATGATGCCCAAGTTTTTGGCTCGATCGGAAATCAATAGGGTAAGAAATTGGACAATTCAGGTTCAAAGGCAGTTCGTTCCTTATAGTAGTGGTTGGTGTATTCCGTAGTTCTAGCTTTTGGATTTCAGTCAAAACTCACCTAATGACTCCTCCCACCATATTATGATGATACCCAAGTTTTGGCCTCGAACGGAAGTCAATAGGGGTAAGAAATTAGACAATTCAGGTTCAAAGGCAGTTCGTTCCTTATAGGAGTGGTTGATGTATTCCGTAGTTCTAGCGATTGGATTTCACTCAAAACTCACCAAATGACTCCTCTCACCATATTATGATGATGCCCAAGTTTTGTGCTCGATCGGAAATCAACAGGGGTAAGAAATTGGACAATTCAGGTTCAAAGGCAGTTCGTTCCTTATAGGAGTGGTTGGTGTATTCCATAGTTCTAGCAATTGGATTTCACTCAAAACTCACCAAATGACTCCTCCCACCATATTATGATGATGCCCAAGTTTTGGGCTCGATCAGAAATCAATAGGGGTAAGAAATTGGACAATTCAGGTTCAAAGGCAGTTCGTTCCTTACAGGAGTGGTTGGTGTATTCCGTAGTTCTAGCAATTGGATTTCACTCAAAACTCTCCAAATGACTCCTCCCACCATATTTTGAGGATGCCAAAGTTTTGGGCTCGGTCGGAAATCAATAGGGGTAAGAAATTGGACAATTCAGGTTCAAAGGCAGTTCGTTCCTTATAGGAGTGGTTGATGTATTCCGTAGTTCTAGCGATTGGATTTCACTCAAAACTCACCAAATGACTCCTCTCACCATATTATGATGATGCCCAAGTTTTGTGCTCGATCGGAAATCAACAGGGGTAAGAAATTGGACAATTCAGGTTCAAAGGCAGTTCGTTCCTTATAGGAGTGGTTGGTGTATTCCATAGTTCTAGCAATTGGATTTCACTCAAAACTCACCAAATGACTCCTCCCACCATATTATGATGATGCCCAAGTTTTGGGCTCGATCAGAAATCAATAGGGGTAAGAAATTGGACAATTCAGGTTCAAAGGCAGTTCGTTCCTTACAGGAGTGGTTGGTGTGTTCCGTAGTTCTAGCAATTGGATTTCACTCAAAACTCTCCAAATCTCCTCCCACCAAATTATGAGGATGCCAAAGTTTTGGGCTCGATCGGAAATCAATAGGGGTAAGAAATTGGACAATTCAGGTTCAAAGGCAGTTCGTTCCTTATAGGAGTGGTTGTTGTATTCCGTAGTTCTAGCTATTTGATTTCACTCAAAACCCACCAAATGACTCATCCCGCCATATTATGTGGGTGCCCAAGTTTTGGGCTCACTCGGAAATCGATTAGGGTAAGAAATTGGAGAATTCAGGTTCAAAGTCAGTTCGTTCCTTATAGGAGTGGTTGGTGGATTCCGTAGTTCCAGCGATTGGATTTCACTCAAAACTCAACAAATGACTCCTTCCACCATATTATGATGATGCCCAAGTTTTGGCCTCGAACGGAAATCAATAGGGGCAAGAAATTGGACAACTCAGGTTCAAAGGCAGTTCGTTCCATATAGGAGTGGTTGGTGTATTCCGTAGTTCTAGCGATTGGATTTCACTCAAAACTCACCAAAATGACTCCTCCCACCATATTACAATGATGCCCAAGTTTTGGGCTCGATCAGAAATCAATAGGGGTAAGAAATTGAACAATTCTTGTTCAATGGCAGTTCGTTCCTTATAGGAGTGGTTGGTGTATTCCGTAGTTCTAGCGATTGGATTTCACTCAAAACTCACCAAATGACTCCTCCCACCATAATATGATGATAACCAAGTTTTGGGCTCAATCGGAAATCGATAGGGGTAAGAAATTGGACAATTCAAGTTCGAAAGCAGTTCGTTCCGAATTGGAGTGGTTGGTGTATTGCATTGTTCTAGGGATTGGATTTCACTCAAAACTCACCAAATGACTCCTCCCACCATATTATGATGATGCCCAAGTTTTGGGCTCGTCCGGAAATCAATAGGGGTAAGAAATTGGACAATCCAGGTTCAAAGGCAGTTGGTTCCTTATAGGAGTGGTAGGTGTATTCCGTAGTTCTAGCGATTGGATTTCACTCAAAACTCACCAAATGACTCCTCCCACCATAATATGATGATACCCAAGTTTTGGGCTCGATCGGAAATCGATAGGGGTAAGAAATTGGACAATTCAAGTTCGAAGGCAGTTCGTTCCGAACTGGAGTGGTTGGTATATTGCATTGTTCTAGGGATTGGATTTCACTCAAAACTCACCAAATGACTCCTCCCACCATATTATGATGACGCCCAAGTTTTGGGCTCGTACGGAAATCAATAGGGGTAAGAAATTGGACAATCCAGGTTCAAAGGCAGTTCGTTCCTTATAGGAGTGGTTGGTGTATTCCGTAGTTCTATCGATTGGATTTCACTCAAAACCCACCAAATGACTCCTCCCTCCATATTATGGGGAAGCCCAAGTTTTGGGCTCAATCGGAAATCAATAGGGGTATGAAATTGGACAATTCAAGTTCGAACGTAGTTCATTCAAAATTGGAGTGGTTGGTGTATTGCATAGTTCTACTGATTGGATTTCACTCAAAACTCACCAAATGACTCCTCCCACCATATTATGGGGAAGCCCAAGTTTTGGGCTCGATCGGAGATCAATAGGGGTAAGAAATTGGAAAGTTCAAGTTCGAAGGCAGTTCGTTCCGAATTGGTGTGGTTTGTGTATTGCATAGTTCTAGCAATTGGATTTCACTCCAAACTCACCAAATGACTCCTCCCACCATGTGATGATGATGCCCAAGTTTTGGGCTCAATCGGAAATCAATAGGGGTAAGAAATTGGACAATTCAGGTTCAAAGGCAGTTCGTTCCTTATAGGAGTGGCTGGTGTATTCCGTAGTTCTAGTGATTTGATTTCACTCAAAACCCACCAAATGACTCCTCCCACCATATTATGGGGATGCCCAAGTTTTGGGCTCGATCGAAAATCAATAGGGGTAAGAAATTGGACATTTCAGGTTCAAAGGCAGTTCGTTCCTTATAGGAGTGGGTGGTGTATTCCATAGTTCTACCAATTGGATTTCACTCAAAACTCAGCAAATGACTCCTCCAACCATATTATGATGATGCCCAAGTTTTGGGCTCAATCGGAAATCAATAGGGGTAAGAAATTGGACAATTCAGGTTCAAAGGCAGTTCGTTCCTTATAGGAGTGGTTGGTGTATTCCGTAGTTCTAGCGATTGGATTTCACTCAAAACTCCCCAAATGACCCCTCCAACCATATTATGTTGATGCCATAGTTTTTGGCTCGATCGGAAATCAATAGGGGTAACAAATTGGACAATTCATGTTCAAAGGCAGTTCGTTCCTTATAGGAGTGGTTGGAGTATTCCGTAGTTCTATCGATTTGATTTCACTCAAAACTCAGCAAATGACTCCTCCCACCATATTATGATGATGCCCAAGTTTTGGGCTCGATCGGAAATCAATTGGGGTAAGAAATTGGACAATTCAGGTTCAAAGGGAGTTTCTTTCCTTATAGGAGTGGCTGGTGTATTCCATAGTTCTAGCGATTGGATTTCACTCAAAACTCACGAAATGACTCCTCCCACCATATTACGATGATGCCCAAGTTTTGGGCTCGATCGGAAATCAATAGGGGTAAGAAATTGGACAATTCAGGTTCGAAGGCAGTTCGTTCCTTATAGGAGTGGTTGGTGTATTCCGTAGTTCTAGTGATCGGATTTCATTCAAAACTCACCAAATGACTCCTCCCACCATATATTATGATGCCCAAGTTTTGGGCTCGATCGGAAATCCATAGCGGTAAGAAATTTGACAATTCAACTTCGAAGACAGTTCGTTCCGAATTGGAGTGGTTGGTGTAGTGCATATTTCAAGCAATTGGATTGCACACAAAACACACCAAATGACCTCTCCCACCATATAATGATGATGCCCAAGTTTTGGGCTCGATCGGATATAAGTAGGGGTAAGAAATTGGACAATTCAGGTTCAAAGGCAGTTCGTTCCTTATAGGAGTGGTCGGTGTATTCCGTAGTTCTAGAGATTGGATTTCACTCAAAACTCACCAAATGATTCCTCACACCATATTATGATGTTGCCCAAGTTTTGGGCTCGATCGGAAATCAATATGGGGAAGAAATTGGACAATTCAGGTTCAAAGGCAGTTCGTTCCTTATAGGAGTGGCTGGTATATTCCGTAGTTCTAGAGATTGGATTTCACTCAAAACTCCCCAAATGACTCCTCCCACCATACAATGATGATGCCCAAGTTTTGGGCTCGATGAGAAATCCATCGGGGTAAGAAATTGGACAATTCAAGTTCGAAGGCAGTTCGTTCCGAATTGGAGTGGTTGGTGTATTGCATAGTACTAGCGATTGGATTTCACTCAAAACTCACCAAATAACTCCTCAAACCATATTATGATGATGCCAACTTTTGGGCTCGATCGGAAATCAATAGGGGTAAGAAATTGAACAATTCAGGTTCAAAGGCAGTTCGTTCCTTATAGGAGTGGTTGGTGTATTCCGTAGTTCTAGAGATTGGATTTCACTCAAAAATCACCAAATGACTCCTCCCACCATATTATGACGATGCCCAAGTTTTAGCTTCGTTTGGAAATCAACAGGGGTAAGAAATTGGACAATTCAGGTTCAAAGGCAGTTCGTTCCTTATAGGAGTGGTTGGTGTATTCCTTAGTTCTAGCGATTGGATTTCACTCAAAACTCACCAAATGACTCCTCCCACCATATTATGATGATGCCCAAGTTTTGGGCTCGATCGGAAATCAATAGGGGTAAGAAATTGGACAATTCAAATTCGAAGGTAGGTCGTTCCGAATTGAAGTGGTTGGTGTATTGCATAGTTCTAGCGATTGGATTACACTCAAAACTCACCAAATGACTCCTCCCACCATATTAGGATGATGCCCAAGTTTTGGGCTTGATCAGAAATCAAAAGGGGTAAGAAATTGGACAATTCAGGTTTAAAGGCAGTTCGTTCCTTATAGGAGTGGTTGGTGTATTCCATAGTTCTAGCGATTGGATTTCACTCAAAACTCACCAAATGACTCCTCCCACCATATTACGATGATGCCCAAGTTTTGGACTCGATCGGAAATCAATAGGGGTAAGAAATTGGACAATTCAGGTTCAAAGGCAGTTCGTTCCTTATAGGAGTTGTTGGTGTATTCCGTAGTTCTAGTGATTGGATTTCACTCAAAACTCACCAAATGACTACTCCCACCATATTATGATGATGCCCAAGTTTTGGCTTCGTTCGGAAATCAATAGGGGTAAGAAATTGGACAATTCAGGTTCAAAGGCAGTTCGTTCCTTATAGGAGTGGTTGGTGTATTCCGTAGTTCTAGTGATTGGATTTCACTCAAAAATCACCAAATGACTCCTCCCACGATATTATGATGATGCCCAAGTTTTGGCTTCCTTCGGAAATCAACAGGGGTAAGAAATTGGACAATTCAGGTTCAAAGGCAGTTCGTTCCTTATAGGAGTGGTTGGTGTATTCCTTAGTTCTAGCAAGTGGATTTCACTCAAAACTCACCAAATGACTCCTCCCACCATATTATGATGATGCCCAAGTTTTGGGCTCGATCGGAAATCAATACGGGTAAGAAATTGGACAATTCAAGTTCGAAGGTAGTTCGTTACGAATTGAAGTGGTTGGTGTATTGCGTAGTTCTAGCGATTGGATTTCACACAAAACACACCAAATGACTCCTCCCACCGTATTATGATGATGCCCAAGTTTTGGGCTCGATCGGAAATCAATAGGGGTAAGAAATTGGACAATTCAGTTTCAAAGGCAGTTCTTTCCTTATAGGAGTGGTTGATGTATTCTGTAGTTCTAGCGATCGGATTTCACTCAAAACTCACCAAATTACTCCTCCCACCATATTATGATGATGCCCAAGTTTTGGGCTCGATCGGAAATCCGTAGCGGTAAGAAATTGGATAATTCAACTTCGACGACGGTTCGTAACGAATTGGAGTGGTTGGTGTAGTGCATAGTTCTAGCGATTGGATTTCACACAAAACACACCAAATGACTCCTCCCACCATATTATGATGATGCCCAAGTTTTGGCTTTGTTCGGAAATCAATAGGGGTAAGAAATCGGACAATTCAGGTTCAAAGGCAGTTCGTTCCTTATAGGAGTGGTTGGTGTATTCCGTAGTTCTAGTGATTGGATTTCACTCAAAAATCCCCAAATGACTCCTCCCACGATATTATGATGATGCCCAAGTTTTGGGCTCGATCGGAAATCAATAGGGGTAAGAAATTGGACAATTCAGGTTCAAAGGCAGTTCGATCCTTATAGTTTTGGCTGGAGTATTCCGTAGTTCTAGCGATTGGATTTCACTCAAAACTCACCAAATGACTCCTCCCACCATATTATGATGATGCCCAAGTTTTGTGCTCGATCGGAAATCAATAGGGGTAAGAAATTGGACAATTCAGGTTCAAAGGCAGTTCGATCCTTATAGTTGTGGCTGGAGTATTCCGTAGTTCTAGCGATTGGATTTCACTCAAAACTCACCAAATGACTCCTCCCACCATATTATGATGTTGCCCAAGTTTTGGGCTCGATCTGAAGTGAATAAGGGCAAGAAATTGGACAATTAAGGTTCAAAGAAGTTCGTTCCTTATAGGAGTGGCTGGTGTATTCCGTAGTTCTAGCGATTGGATTTCACTCAAAACTCACCAAATGACTCCTCCCACCATATTATGATGATGCCCAAGTTTTCGTCCTCGATCGGAAATCAATAGGGGTAAGAAATTGGACAATTCAGGCTCCAAGGCAGTTCGTTCCTTATTGGAGTGGCTGGGGTATTCCGTAGTTCTAGCGATTGGAGTTCACTCAAAACTCACCAAATGACTCCTCCCACCATATTATGATGATGCCCAACTTTTGGGCACGATCGGAAATCAATAGGGGTAAGAAATTGGACAATTCAGGTTCAAAGACAGTTCGTTCCTTATAGGAGTGGTTGTTGTATTCCGTAGTTCTAGGGATTGGATTTCACTCAAAACTCACCAAATGACTCCTCCCACCATATTATGATGATGCCCAAGTTTTGGGCTTGATTGGAAATCAATAGGGGTAAGAAATTGGACAATTCAGGTTTAAAGGCAGTTCGTTCCTCATAATGGTGGTTGGTGTATTCCGTAGTTCTCGCTGTTGGATTTCACTCAAAACTCACCAAATGACTCCTCCCACCATATTATGATGATGCCCAACTTTTGGGCTCGATCGGAAATCAATACGGGTAAGAAACTGGACAATTCAGGTTCAAAGGCAGTTCATTCCTTATAGGAGTGGTTGGTGTGTTAAGTAGTTCTAGCGATTTTATTTCACTCAAAACCCACCAAATTAGTCCTCCTACCATATTATGCGGATGCCCAAGTTTAGGGCTCGATCGGAAATCAATAAGGGTAAGAAATTGGACAATTCATGTTCAAAGGCAGTTCGTTTCTTATAGGAGTGGTTGGTGTATTCCGTAGTTGTAGCAATAGGATTTCACTCAAAACTCACCAAATGACTCCTCCCCCATATTATGTTGATTCCCAAGTTTTGGGTTCGATCGGAAATCCATAGGGGTAAGAAATTAGACAATTCAAGTTTGAAGGCAGTTCGTTCCGAATTGGAGTGGTTGGTGTATTGCATAGTTCTAGCGATTGGATTGCACTCAAAACTCACCAAATGACTCCTCCCACCATATTATGATGTTGCCCAAGTTTTGGGCTCGATCTGAAGTGAATAAGGGCAAGAAATTGGACTATTAAGGTTCAAAGAAGTTCGTTCCTTATAGGAGTGGCTGGTGTATTCCGTAGTTCTAGCGATTGGATTTCACTCAAAACTCACCAAATGACTCCTCCCACCATATTATGTTGATGCCCAAGTTTCGTGCTCGATCGGAAATCAATAGGGGTAAGAAATTGGACAATTCAAGTTCAAAGGCAGTTCGTTCCTTATAGGAGTGGTTGGTGTATTCCGTAGTTCTAGCAATTGGATTTCACTCAAAACTCGTCCAATGACTCCTCCCACCATATTATGATGATGCCCAAGTTTTGGGCTCGATCAAAAATCAATAGGGGTAAGAAATTGTACAATTAAGGTTCGAAGGTAGTTCGTTTCTTAGAGGAGTGGTTGGTGTATTCCGTAGTTCTGGAAGTTGGATTTCACTCAAAACTCACCAAATCACTCCTCCCACCATATTATGATGATGCCCAAGTTTTGTGCTCGATCGGAAATCAATAAGGGTAAGAAATTGGACAATTCAGGTTCAAAGGCAGCTCGTTCCTTATAGGAGTGGTTGGTGTTTTCCGTAGTTCTAGCGTTTGGGTTCCATATAGGAGTGGTTGGTGTATTCCATAGTTCTAGCGATTGGATTTCACTCAAAACTCGTCAAATGACTCCTCCCACCATATTATGATGATGCCCAGGTTTTGGGCTCGATCGGAAATCAAAAGGGGTAAGAAATAGGACAATTCAGGTTCAAAGGCAGTTCGTTTCTTATAGGAGTGGTTGGTGTATTCCGTAGTTCTAGCGATTGGATTTCACTCAAAACTCACCAAATGACTCCTCCCACCATATTATGATGATGCCCAACTTTTGGGCTCGATCGGAAATCAATATGGGTAAGAAATTGGACAATTCAAGTTCAAAGGCAGTTAGTTCCTTATAGGAGTGGTTGGTGTATTCAGTAGTTCTAGCGATTGGATTTCACTCAAAACTCACCAAATGACTCCTCCCACCATATTATGATGATGCCCAAGTTTTGGGCTCGATCTGAAGTGAATAAGTGTAAGAAATTGGACAATTAAGGTTCAAAGCAGTTCGTTCCTTATAGGAGTGGCTGGTGTATTCCGTAGTTCTAGCGATTGGATTTCACTCAAAACTCACCAAATGACTCCTCCCACCATATTATGATGATGCCCAAGTTTTGTGCTCGATCGGAAATCAATAAGGGTAAGAAATTGGACAATTCAGGTTCAAAGGCAGTTTGTTTCTTATAGGAGTGTTTGGTGTATTCCGTAGTTCTAGCGATTGGATTTCACTCAAAACTCACCAAATGACTCCTCCCACCATATTATGAGGATGCCCACGTTTTGGTCTCGATCGGAAATTAATAGGGGTTAGAAATTGGACAATTCAGTTGAAAGGCAGTTCGTTCCTTATAGGAGTGGTTGGTGTATTCCGTAGTTCTGGCAGTTCGATTTCACTCAAAACTCACCAAACGACTCCTCCCACCATATTATGATGATCCCCAGGTTTTGGGCTCGATCGGAAATCCATAGGGGTAAGAAATTGGACAATTCAAGTTTGAAGTCAGTTCGTTCCGAATTGGAGTGGTTGGTGTATTGCACAGTTCTAGCAATTAGATTGCACTCAAAACTCACCAAATGACTCCTCCCACCATATTATGATGATGCCCAAGTTTTGTGCTCGATCGGAAATAAATAAGGGTAAGAAATTGGACAATTCAGGTTCAAAGGCAGCTCGTTCCTTATAGGGGTGGTTGGTGTATTCCGTAGTTCTAGCGTTTGGGATCCATATAGGAGTGGTTGGTGTATTCCGTAGTTCTAGCGATTGGATTGCACTCAAAACTCGCCAAATGACTCCTCCCACCATATTATGATGATGCCCAAGTTTTAGGCTCGATCGGAAATCAATAGGGGTAAGAAATTGGACAATTCAGGTTCAAAGGCAGTTCGTTCCATATAGAAGTGGTTGGGTGTATTCCGTAGTTCTACCGATTGGATTTCACTCAAAACTCACCAAATGACTCCTCCCACCATATTATGATGATGCCCAAGTTTTGGGCTCGATCGGAAATCAATAGGGGTAAGAAATTGGACAATTCAGGTTCAAAGGCAGTTCGTTCCTTATAGGAGTGGTTGGTGTATTCCGTAGTTCTAGCGATTGGATTTCACTCAAAACGTACCAAATGACTCCTCCCACCATATTATGATGATGCCCAAGTTTTGCGCTCGATCGGAAATCCATATGTGTAAGAAATTGTACAATTGAAGTTCGAAGGCAGTTCATTCCGAATTGGAGTGGTTGGTTTATTGCATAGTTCTAGCGATTGGATTTCACTCAAAACTCACCAAATGACTCCTCCCACCATATTATGATGATGCCCAAGTTTTGGGCTCGATCGGAAATCAGTAGGGGTAAGAAATTGGACAATTCAAGTTCGAAGGCAGTTCGTTCCGAATTGGAGTGGTTTGGGTATTGCATAGTTCTAGCGATTGGATTTCCCTCAAAACTCAGCAAATGACTCCACCCACCATACTATGATGATGCCCAAGTTTTGGGTTCAATCAGAAATCAATAGGGGTAAGAAATTGGACAATTCAGGTTCAAAGGCAGTTTGTTCCTTATAGGAGTGGCTGGTGTATTCTGTAGATCTAGCGATTGGATTTCACTCAAAACTCACCAAATGACTCCTCCCACCATATTATGATGATGCCCAAGTTTTGGGCTCGATCGGAAATCAATAGGGGTAAGAAATTGGACTATTCAGTTTCAAAGGCAGTTCGTTCCTTATTGGAGTGGTTGGTGTATTCCGTAGTTCTGGCGATTGGATTTCACTAAAAACTCACTAAATGACTCCTCCCACCATATTATGATGATGCCCAAGTTTTGGGCTCGATCGGAAATCAATAGGGGTAAGAAATTGGACAATTAAGGTTCAAAGGCAGTTCGTTCCTTATAGGAGTGGTTGGTGTATTCCGTAGTTCTAGCGATTGGATTTCATTCAAAACTCACCAAATGACTCCTCCCACTATATTATGATGATGCCCAAGTTTTGGACTCGATCGGAAATCAATAGGGGTAAGAAATTGGACAATTCAGGTTCAAAGGCAGTTCGTTCCTTATAGGAGTGGCTGGTGTATTCCGTAGTTCTAGCGATTGGATTTCACTCAAAACTCACTAAATGACTCCTCCCACCATATTATGACGATGCCCAAGTTTTGGGCTCGATCGGAAATCAATAGGCGTAAGAAATTGGACAATTCAGGTTCAAAGGCAGTTCGTTCCTTATAGGAGTAGTTGGTGTAATAAAGATGGCAAACCACATGGCCAGGCTGCTGTTGAGATGCAGTCTTTCATTGGTGTTTTGGCACGCACCAAAGTCCCTCTTGTGGACAAGAAATGGAAACAATTACCCAAGGACGTGAAGGAGCAGATTTGGGAAGCTGTTCAAATGTCCTATGTTATTGGGGATAGTTACAAGAACTTGGTCTTGCAGTCTGCCGCCAAAAAATGGAAGGATTTTAAGTATAACATAACAAAGCAATATATCCTTCCATTCGCACATGACAAGGAGAAATTAAAAGAAACCCCTGCGCTTTATAAGTTCATAGAGAAATCGCAATGGGATGCCTTCGTAGCTTCAAGGTTAACCCCAGATTTTGAGGCTAAGCATACTGAGCAGAAGGAGAGGAGGGAGAAATTGGAGCTGAAGGAGAGGAGGGAGATTTTGAGGCTAAGCATACTGACCATAGGTTGTCTAGAAAAGGGTATGTTGGTTTGACGGACCAATTGGTAGAAACCATGCCCGAAGGTCAAGAAATCGATCGAGCTGTTCTGTGGAAGAAAGCAAGAGAAGATAAAACAGGAAACATCCCTGATCCAAAGGCTGCTGAGAAGGCAAAACTAATCGTAAGTCTCACTAACTCTGTTCTAAATTTGAAAAACAGAGTGTTTTATTTTGGTATAGACGTCGTTTAACTTTACATAAGCGACGTTATAAAGTGAACACCACGACGGGCTTAATTTACGGACGTTTAAAAGTGAATAGGACATCGGTTTTTGAATAAAGTAGACGTCTAGATAGAATTAATACGACGGATTAAATTATTCTATGAACTACATTTTTGTTTTAAGTTTACTCACGCACACACCCTCCCTCTCTCTGTCTATTTCACTGAAATTTGTGGTGCACAATTTCTGGAAAAGAATGCATATTTCAATCGAGTTTTTACACTTCTTCATTAAAACTTACGACGGTTTTATCTTATCTAGACGTTAGAATGCTTATACAACGACGGTAATTTTGTGCAGCCGTATGGAATTGTACATCTACGTCTGTTTGTTTAATAATCCGTCGTCTTACTTTGAATACTACGACGGTCTTTTATTTATGTCTTAATCTGTTTTATTTTGAATATACGACGTATTTTTATATACCGACGTTGTAAAGTATAAACAACGACGGTATTTATATACAGACGTTTTAAATTAATACCACGTCAGTCATTTAATAAAAACCGTCGTTGTTTATAATTTACAACGTCGGTATATGTATCTGTCATACACCCTGCTCAGGTTCTAACAATCTCTCTTTCTCTCTTTTAGGATGATTTGCAAAAGCAAGTCTCCGAAGGCACTCTGACTGTCTCCGGGAGCAATGATATCTTGACTCTGGCTTTGGGAACCCCCGAGCATGGTGGGAGAGTCAGAGGAGCTGGTGCTGGCGTTACCCCAACTCAGTTCTTCAATTTGCCGAAACAGCAGAGAGTGAAATTTGGTGACAAATTGAAGGAAAGTGTGAGGGAGGCAGTCAGAGAAGAGACCTTGAGGATTGAGGCGAAGTCAAGGGAAACTATAATGGAAGCAGTCAGAGCAGAGAGGGAGGCTATGTTGGCATATATCCGTCAACTAGTTCCTAATTTTGATCCCAGCCAGATGCTCCAAACCCCAATTTCTCCAAGGACTCCAATTCCTCCAATTATTTTACCCCCTCAAGATCAAAGCCCAAAAAATCCAATGTCTGATAAGGCAAGCTGCTCTGGGGCCACTAATATCAGACCCCTAGCTTTGGAATTAGAAGATCCGAAGCCTGAAGCTGATACTGCTGCAAAAGAGAAAGAGGACACGGTAAAATCTCTGCTATTTTCTTTTTCTGCTTTTTAAATTTTAAAAAGACGTCGCTCCTTTTAATAGCCGACGTTAAAATTTAAAATAACGACGGTATATACGTCTGTTTCTTACAAGACACGTCGTGTTTCGTTAAATACCACGACGCTTTTATAAACCGTCGTCTATTTCATGATTTCATTAACTGTATTTATATTAGACGACCTTTCTATAGTATAGCGACGTTATAAATTCAATACAACGACGGTTATCTCTTTACCGACGTGTATAACCTTTCCACCGTCAGTATTAACTAGAAACCGTCGTTTATATTATATACCACGTCTGTTTTTTGTGTTTAGTTAGAGTCGTTTATTTTAGTTCACACACAAACTAACTTATATTTCTTTATTAATTTCTTTAAACAGGATCTCTCAAAGCTAGACATGCCACCTCCTCTTTTAGCCTTATGCCAACATTTCCAGACCAAGTTGTTGCCTGGTAACGAGGCTCTAACAATTCACATGCCCAAGGAAGTGTTTGGCATTGAGCATGATACCTTCCTCTTCACTGAAGATGTTTTGCAGTTTGGTTCCATGGTTGAGATAGGAACCACAGTGATATCAGTATACATGAGGTAATTCTCCCTAATCCCATTTTGTTTTACATTTTCCTTTCTTTTAAATTAAAATCTCATTTAATTGACTTTCATATATTTAGGTTCCTATTTGACTATTTAAAAATGGCAAATCTTGTAAACCTTGTTGGCCTCGTGGACCCTGGGCTAGTGAGCTCTGGAGCTGGATCAATATCAGACCGAATAAAAAACCTGTCAAACCGCCTGAATACAGCAGATGGGAATCAATTTTTCTTGGTCCCTTATAATCCAGGGTTAGTACCATTTAAAGTATTTTCCTGAGCTTCTAATATTTTTCTTTCTAATATGAATCATTATGTGCAGGGGTCATTGGGTGATGGTAATTGTGAGACCATTAACGGAGACTGCCTATTACATGAATTCACTGCCAAAACGCATGGTTGACGACGAAATGAAAAATATAGTGAATACGTAAGTTGATTTCTTCTGATTTATGATTTTTCCTATAAAGTATTTAAATAAACGACGGTTTTTACTAATACCGACGTTATTATAAAATATAACGACGGGAAGATATTACCGACGTTTTAATTTAACTACCACGTCGTTTGCGTTTTATTTAAGAACGTTTTAATTTTTTCTGCTCAATTTTTTGTCATACGACGTTTTTTACTCTTACCGACGTTATAACGTTACACAACGACGGTTAGGTTTTACCGCCGTTTTAAACAAAATATAACGTCTTGGTTTAAAAAACTCCGTCGTTTTGACTGATTTACCACGACGGTTACTATTTGTATTTAAATTTTTTGTTTTGTCATTAACACCCTTTGTTTTCTTGTAACAGGTCAATTAAAATGTTTAACATTCATATAAACAAAAATTCACGTAAACAGCAGGCCATTTGGAAAAATCTACACGGCACTCCTGAACAACCAACAAGTGTAGAGTGTGGCTATTACGTGATGCGATTCATGAGAGATATAATTCATGATCCAGACCTAAATTTCGAGAAGAAGGTAAAACGCAACATTTTAGATATACTTTCTTTATTTTACTACGTCATATTTTTGTTTAAAACCGTCGTTTGTATCCTTATAACACGTCGGTTTTTTGGTTTATTTTGCAGTTTGACAAGAAAAAAGATAAACTTCAGTATAAACAAGAGGATATTGACGAAGTTAGGCATGAATGGGCAGAATTCGTGAACAAGCAATTACCGAAGGATAATTGATGTAGATAAATATTTATGAACAATGTTCAGGTTTAATTTAGTTTATTTAAAATGTACATAAATATTTTGTTGTAATCAAGAGAACAAAAATCAAAAAAATTAAATTTTGTTTTAAAATTTGTTTGGTTCCCAAACACCGACGTCTGATTCTAATTTACACGTCTCATACGTGTACACAATGGTCGTCTTGCAGTAAATGGAAATATAACATCGACGGTAATTCTTAAAAACGACGTGTAATAGTCAAACAACGACGGTTTATAATTAATTCATCCTGTATAAATGAATTTGTACTCATATACTACGTCCGTTAGTATAACCTTATCGACGTCTAAATAATATACAAAGGCGGATATTCCTAAATATCCGCCTTTGTATAAATAAACAACGTCAGTTATATACAACAAAATGACGTGTAATAGACATAACAACGACGGTGTATAATTAATTCATCCTGCATAAAAGAATATGAATTCATATACTACGTCGGTTAGTATAACCTTATCGACGTCGTAATACTATACAAAGGCGGATATTCTTAAATATTCGCCTTTTTATATATAAACAACGTCAGTTATATACACTAAAATGACGTTTAATATTAATAACAACGACGGTTTATAATTAATTCATCCTGTATAAATGAATTTGTATTCATATACTACGTCGGTTAGTATAACCTTATCGACGTTGTAATACTATACAAAGGCGGATATTATTAAATATCCGCCTTTATATATTTAAACAACGTCCGTTATATACACTAAAATGACGTGTAATAGTATAACAACGACGGTTTATAATTAATTCATCCTGTGTATATTCTTAAATATAGTTTCAACGAGGACGTCGGGCCCCTAAGGGGGGTGGATTGAAAGATCCCACATCGACCAACGAAGAGGGGGTGATGTGCCTTATATGTACACACCTGCATCCATCTGGCACGAGGCCTTTTGGGATCCGGGATGTGACACGTTCCTTATACGAGTGGTTGGGGTATTCCGTAGTTCTAGCTATTGGATTTCACTCAAAACTCACCAAATGACTCCTCCCACCATATTATGATGATGCCCAAGTTTTGGGCTCGATCGGAAATCAACAGGGGTAAGAAATTGGACAATTCAGGTTCAAAGGCAGTTCGTTCCTTATACGAGTGGTTGGTGTATTCCGTAGTTCTAGCGATTGGATTTCACTCAAAACTCACCAAATGACTCCTCCCACCATATTATGATGATACCCAAGTTTTGGGCTCGATCGGAAATCCATGGGGGTAAGAAATTGGACAATTCAAGTTCGAAGGAAGTTCATTCCGAATTGGAGTGGTCTGTGTATTGCATAGTTCTAGCGATTGGATTTCCCTCAAAACTCAGCAAATGACTCCTCCCACCATATTATGATGATGCCCAAGTTTTGGGCTCGATCGGAAACCAATAGGGGTAAGAAATTGGACAATTCAGGTTCAAAGGCAGTTCGTTCCTTATACGAGTGGTTGGTGTATTCCGTAGTTCTAGCGATTGGATTTCACTCAAACCTCACCAAATGACTCCTCCCACCATATTATGAAGATACCCAAGTTTTGGGCTCATTCGGAAATCCATGGGGGTAAGAAATTGGACAATTCAAGTTCGAAGGAAGTTCATTCCGAATTGGAGTGGTCTGTGTATTGCATAGTTCTAGCGATTGGATTTCCCTCAAAACTCAGCAAATGACTCCTCCCACCATATTATGATGATGCCCAAGTTTTGGGCTCGATCGGAAACCAATAGGGGTAAGAAATTGGACAATTCAGGTTCAAAGGCAGTTCGTTCCTTATAGGAGTGGTTGGTGTATTCCGTAGTTCTAGCGATTTAATTTCACTCAAAACCCACCAAATGACTCCTCCCACCATATTATGATGATGCCCAAGTTTTGGGCTCGATCGGAAACCAATAGGGGTAAGAAATTGGACAATTCAGGTTCAAAGGCAGTTCGTTCCTTATAGGAGTGGTTGGTGTATTCCGTAGTTCTAGCGATTTGATTTCACTCAAAAGCCACCAAATGACTCCTCCCACCAAATTATGGGGATGCCCAAGTTTTGGGCTCGATCGGAAATCAATGGGGGTAAGAAATTGGACAAGTCAGGTTCAAAGGCAGTTCGTTCCTTAGAGGAGTGGTTGGTGTATTACGTAGTTCTAGCGATTGGATTTCACTCAAAACTTACCAAATTACTCCTCCCACCATATTATGATGATGCCCAAGTTTTGGGCTCGATCGGAAACCAATAGGGGTAAGAAATTGGACAATTCAGGTTCAAAGGCAGTTCGTTCCTTATAGGAGTGGTTGGTGTATTCCGTATTTCTAGCAATTTAATTTCACTCAAAACCCACCAAATGACTCCTCCCACCATATTATGGGGATGACCAAGTTTTGGGCTCGATCGGAAATCAATGGGGGTAAGAAATTGGACAAGTCAGGTTCAAATGCAGTTCGTTCCTTAGAGGAGTGGTTGGTGTGTTCCGTAGTTCCAGCGATTGGATTTCACTCAAAACCCACCAAATGACTCCTCCCACCATATGATGATGATGCCCAAGTTTTGGGCTCGATCGGAAATCAATAGGGGTAAGAAATTGGACAATTCAAGTTCAAAGGCAGTTCGTTCCTTATAGGAGTGGTTGGTGTATTCCATAGTTCTAGCGATTGGAATTCACTCAAAACTCCCCAAATGACTCCTCCCACCGTATTATGATGATGCCCAAGTTTTGGGCTCGATCGGAAATCAATAGGGGTAATAAATTGGACAATTCAGGTTCAAAGGCAGTTCGTTCCCTGTAGGAGTGGTTGGTGTATTCCGTAGTTCTAGCGATTTGATTTCACTCAAAACCCCCCAAATGACTCCTCTCACCATATTATGGGGATGCCCAAGTTTTAGGGGTAAGAAATTGGACAATTCAGGTTCAAAGGCAGTTCGTTCCGTATAGGAGTGGTTGGTGTATTCCGTAGTTCTAGCGATTGGATTTCACTCAAAACTCACCAAATGACTCCTCCCACCACATTATGATGATGCCCAAGTTTTGGGCTCGATCGGAAATCCACAATGGTAAGAAATTGGACAATTCAAGTTCGAAGGTAGTTCGTTCCGAATTGGATTGGCTGGTCTATTGCACAGTTCTAGCGATTGGATTACACTCAAAACTCACCAAATGACTACTCCCACCATATTGTGATGATGCCCAAGTTTTGGGCTCGATCGGAAATCAATAGGGGTAAGAAATTGGACAATTAAGGTTCAAGGGCAGTTCGTTCCTTATGGGAGTGGTAGGTGTATTCCGTAGTTCTAGAGATTGGATTTCACTCAAAACTCACCAAATGACTCCTCCCACCATATTATGATGATGCCCAAGTTTTGGACTCGATCGGAAATCAATAGGGGTAAGAAATTGGACAATTCAGGTTCAAAGGCAGTTCGTTCCTTATAGGAATGGTTGGTGTATTCCGTAGTTCTAGCGATTTGATTTCACTCAAAACCCACCAAATGACTCCTCCCACCATAATATGATGATGCCCAAGTTTTGGGCTCGATCGGAAATCCATAGGGGTAAGAAATTGGACAATTCAAGTTCGAAGGCAGTTCGTTCCTTATAGGAGTGGTTGGTGTATTCCGTAGTTCTAGCAGTTGGATTTCACTCAAAACTCACCAAATGACTCCTCCCACCATATTATGATGATGCCCAAGTTTTTGGCTCGATCGGAAATCAATAGGAATAAGAAATTGGACAATTCAGGTTCAAAGGCAGTTCGTTCCTTATAGGAGTAGTATGTGTATTCCGTAGTTCTAGCGATTGTATTTCACTCAAAACTCACCAAATGAATCCTCCAACCATATTATGATGATGCCCAAGTTTTGGGCTCGATCAGAAATCAAAAGGGGTAAGAAATTGGACAATTCAGGTTCAAAGGCAGTTCGTTCCTTGTAGGTGTGGTTGTTGTATTCCATAGTTCTAGCGAGTTGATTTCACTCAAAAACCCCCAAATGACTCCTCTCACCATATTATGGGGATGCCCAAGTTTTAGGGGTAAGAAATTGGACAATTCAGGTTCAAAGGCAGTTGGTTCCGTATAGGAGTGGTTGGTGTATTCCGTAGTTCTAGCGATTGGATTTCACTCAAAACTCACCAAATGACTCCTCCCACCATATTATGCTGATGCCCAAGTTTGGGCTCGATCGGAAATCAATAGGGGTAAGAAATTGGACAATTCAGGTTCAAAGGCAGTTCGTTCCTTGTAGGTGTGGTTGTTGTATTCCATAGTTCTAGCGAGTTGATTTCACTCAAAACCCCCCAAATGACTCCTCTCACCATATTATGGGGATGCCCAAGTTTTAGGGGTAAGAAATTGGACAATTCAGGTTCAAAGGCAGTTCGTTCCGTATAGGAGTGGTTGGTGTATTCCGTAGTTCTAGCGATTGGATTTCACTCAAAACTCACCAAATGACTCATCCCACCATATTATGCTGACGCCCAAGTTTTGGCTCGATCGGAAATTCATAGGGGTAAGAAATTGGACAATTCAAGTTCGAAGGCAGTTCGTTCCGAATTGGAGTGGTTGGTGTATTGCATAGTTCCAGCGATTGGATTTCACTCAAAACTCACCAAATGACTCCTCCCCCCAAATTATGATGATGCCCAAGTTTTTGGCTCGATCAGAAATCGAAAGGGGTAAGAAATTGGACAATTCAGGTTCAAAGGCAGTTCGTTCCTTATAGGAGTGGTTGGTGTATTCCGTAGTTCTAGCGATTGGATTTCACTCAAAACTCACCAAATGACCCCTCCCACCAAATTAAGATGATGCCCAAGTTTTGGGTTCGATCGGAAATCAATACGGGTAAGAAATTGGAAAATTCAGGTTCCAAGGCAGTTCGTTTCTTATAGGAGTGGTTGGTGTATTCCGTAGTTCTAGCGATTGGATTTCACTCAAAACTCACCAAATGACCCCTCCCACCAAATTATGATGATGCCCAAGTTTTGGGCTCGATCGGAAATCAATAGGGGTAAGAAATTGGAAAATTCAGGTTCAAAGGCAGTTCGTTTCTTATAGGAGTGGTTGGTGTATTCCGTTGTTCTAGCGATTGGATTTCACTCAAAACTCACCAAATGACCCCATATGTTGATGATGCCCAAGTTTTGGGCTCGATCGGAAATCCACAGTGGTAAGAAATCGAACAATTCAAGTTCGAAGTCAGTTCTTTCCGAATTGGATTGGTTGGTGTATTGCATAGTTCTAGCGATTGGATTTCACTCAAAACTCACCAAATGACACCTCCCACCATATTATGATGATGCCCAAGTTTTGGGCTCGATCGGAAATCAGTAGGGGTAAGAAATTGGACAATTCAAGTTCAAAGGCAGTTCGTTCCTTATAGGAGTGGTTGGTGTATTCCGTAGTTCTAACAATTGGATTTCACTCAAAACTCACCAAATGACTCCTCCCACCATGTTATGATGATGCCCAAGGTTTGGGCTCGATCGGAAGTCAATAGGGGTAAGAAATTGGAAAATTCAGGTTCAAAGGCAGTTCGTTCCTTATAGGAGTGGTTGGTGTATTCCGTAGTTTAGTGATTGGATTTCACTCAAAACTCACCAAATGACTCCTCCCACCATATTGTGATGATCCCCAAGTTTTGGGCTCGATCGGAAATCAATAGGGGTAAGAAATTGGACAATTCAGATTCAAAGACAGTTCGTTCCTTATAGGAGTGGTTGGTGTATTCCGTAGTTCTAGCGATTGGATTTCACTCAAAACTCACCAAATGACTCCTCCCACCATATTATGACGATGCCCAAATTTTGGGCTCGTTCGGAAATCCATAGGGGAAAGAAATTGGACAATTCAAGTTCGTAGGCAGTTCGTACCTTATAGGAGTGGTTGGTGTACTCCGTAGTTCTAGCGATTGGATTTCACTCAAAACTCACCAAATGACTCCTCCCACCCAATTATGATGATGCCCAAGTTTTGGGCTCGATCGGAAATCCATAGTGGTAAGAAATTGGACAATTCAAGTTGGAAGGCAGTTCCTTCCGAATTGGAGTGGATGGTGTATTGCATAGTTCTAGCCATTGGATTTCACTCAAAACTCACCAAATGACTCCTCCCACCATATTATGATGATGCCCAAGTTTTGGGATCGATCGGAAATCAATTGGGGTAAGAAATTGGACAATTCAGATTCAAAGGCAGTTCGTTCCTTATAGGAGTGGTTGGTGTATTCCGTAGTTCTAGTGATTGGATTTCACTCAAAACTCACCAAATGACTCCTCCCACCATATTATGATGATGCCCAAGTTTTGGGCTCGATCGGAAATCAATCGGGGTAAGAAATTAGACAATTCAGGTTCAAAGGCAGTTCGTTCCTTATAGGAGTAGTTGGTGTATTCCGTAGTTCTAGCGATTGTATTTCACTCAAAACTCACCAAATGACTCCTCCCACCATATTATGTTGATGCCCAAGTTTTGGGCTCGATCGGAAATCAATTGGGGTAAGAAATTGGACAATTCAGTTTCAAAGGCAGTTTGTTCCTTACAGGAGTGGTTGGTGTATTCTGTAGTTCTAGCGATTTGATTTCATTCAAAACCCACGAAATGACTCCTCCCGCCATATTATGGGGATGCCCAAGTTTTGGGATCGATCGGAAATCAATAGGGGTAAGAAATTGGACAATTCAGGTTCAAAGGCAATTCGTTCCTTATAGGATTGGTTGGTGTATTCCGTAGTTCTAGCGATTGGATTTCACTCAAAACTCCCCAAATGACTCCACCGACCATCTTATGATGATGCCCAAGTTTTGGGCTCGATAAGAAATCAATAGGGGTAAGAAGTTAGACAATTCAGATTTAAAGGCAGTTCGTTCCTTATAGGAGTGGTTGGTGCATTCCGTAGTTCTAGCGATTGGATTTCACTCAAAACTCACCGAATGACTCCTCCCCCCATATTATGATGATGCCCAAGTTTTGGGCTTGATCGGAAATCAATAGGGGTAAGAAATTGGACAATTCAGGTTCAAAGGCAGTTTGTTCCTTATAAGAGTGGTTGGTGTATTCCGTAGTTCTAGCGATTGGATTTCACTCAAAACTCCCCAAATGACTCCACCGACCATCTTATGATGATGCCTAAGTTTTCGGCCCGATCGGAAATCAATAGGGGTAAGAAATAGGACAATTCAGGTTCAAAGGCAGTTCATTCCTTATAGGAGTGGTTGGTGTATTCCGTAGTTCTAGAGATTTGATTTCACTCAAAACCCACCAAATGACTCCTCCCACCATATTATGGGGATGCCCAAGTTTTGGGGTCGATCAGAAATCAATAGGGGTAAGAAATTGGACAATTCAGGTTCAAAGGCAATTCGTTCTTTGTAGGAGTGGATGGTGTATTCAGTTGTTCTAGCAATTGGATTTCACTCAAAACTCACCAAATGACTCCTCCCACCATATTATGATGATGCCCAAGTTTTGGGCTCGATCAGAAATCAATAAGGGTAAGAAGTTGGACAATTTAGGTTCAAAGGCAGTTCATTCCTTATAGGAGTGGTTGGTGCATTCCGTAGTTCTAGCGATTGGATCTCACTCAAAACTCACCAAATGACTCCTCCCACCATATTATGATGATGCCCAAGTTTTGGGCTCGATCAGAAATCCATGGGGGTAAGAAATTGGACAATTCAAGTTCGCAGGCAGTTCGTTCCGAATTGGAGTGGTTGGTGTATTGCATAGTTCTAGCGATTGAATTTCCCCCAAAACACAGCAAATGACTCCTCCCACCATATTATGATGATGCCCAAGTTTTGGGTTCGATCGGAAATCAATAGGGGTAAGAAATTGGACAATTCAGGTTGAAAGGCAGTTCGTTCCTTATTGGAGTGCCTGATGTTTTACGTAGTTCTAGCGATTGGATTTCACTCAAAACCCACCAAATGACTCCTCCCACCATATTATGGGGATGCCCAAGTTTTGGGCTCGGTCGGAAATCAATAGGGGTAAGAAACTGGACAATTCAGGTTCAAAGGCAGTTCGTTCCTTATAGGAGTGGTTGGTGTATTCCGTAGTTCTAGCGATTGGATTTCACTCAAAACTCACCAAATGACTCCTCCCACCATATTATGATGATGCCCAAGTTTTGGGCTCGGTCGGAAATCCATAGGGGTAAGAAATTGGACAATTCAAGTTCGAAGGCAGTTCGTTCCGAATTGGAGTGGTTGGTGTATTGCATAGTTCTAGCGATTGGATTTCACTCAAAACTCACCGAATGACTCCTCCCACCATACACTACTACAAAAAATGAAATAGACGACGGTAATCCGCCGTCGTGTATCATGGTTTACAACCGACGAGAAATCGACCGCCGTCTTTTCATACATGAAATAACGACGGCAAATAACCGACGTGGTTAATTTAGTACACGTCAGTAAAATAATAAAACCGACGTAGATTTCATACATAAAAGAGACCTTTCGACTATAATAGACGACGGTTTTAGTAAAACACAGACGTTTAAATAATGTTAAATGTCAAAAACAACTACAAAACCGACGTAAATATGCTTATCAACGTCTCTAAATAAACCAAAACCGACGTGTAACACTTAGAAACCGTCGTGGTTAATAAATACTACGTTCACTAAACAAAAAAACGGACGTCTAAAACATATAACATGGCATATATTTACTTCAACTGACGTAAAAACAATAATAACCACGGCCCTTTATATCACCACAGACGTTGAAAATGATTTTGACGGCTTGAACACAAAAAAAACGACGTGGTTAATATATTACACGTCATAAAAAAACTAAAACCGACGTCGATTTGATAAATAAAAGCATAAAAAGAGACCTTTCGACTATAATAGGCGACGGTTTTAGTAAAAAACAGACGTTTAAATAATTTTAAATGTCAAAAACAACTATAAAACTGACGTAAATGGTTTTGTCAACGTCTCTAAATCAAACAAAACCGACGTGTCAAACTTAGAAACCGCCGTGGTTAATAAATACTACGTTCACTAATTAAAAAAACGGACGTCTAAAACATATAACATGGCATATATTTACTTGAACTGACGTAAAAACAACAATATTAACCGTTTTGAAATGAATTATAATTAACCGACGTGTTTTCTTTTTCAAATGGCGGTTTTTATTTCATTTTTGCGTTGTCATTCCACGTCGGTTGTGAAAACCCGACGTTGGTTGTTTTTAAGACGTCTCGTTTTGCGATTTTTGTAACTTGACCGTCGTATTTTCTGCTTTAACCGATTATTTTTTAATTTTTGATTTGTTGTGCCCAAAGCTTGCAGAATGAAAATGTGATCGGAAATAAAATGATATACAGAGCTATGAATTAATGTCATACAATTAACTGCATAACTAATGTCATACATTACAACAATCAATCAATCCATATATCTTCACACCCATCTCTAATATTCTCACTCCCAAACTCACCCACTAGGTCATCAAATGTGTCAACATTTGGTATCCCTCTAGAAAATGGCTCACACTCAATTCTAATATCACCTAGCACATCATCACCAATAACATCATTATATTCTCTATTAGGCATTGATAACACTACCGACCAACCACGATGCATTGGGTCGTCAACATAAAATACTTGTTTGACTTGAGAAGCCATAACAAATTGGTCATTCCTATGTCCAATTTTACTCAGATCTACAAGGGTAAATCCAAGTTCGTCGACTACAAGGCCCGAAGTGTTATCTATCCAATCACACCTCAAGACTGGGATTCTAAACTTTTGGTAGTCAAGATCCCAAATTTCTTGAATAACCCCATAAAAACCCATATTGGAGACAATAGGGTTTTTATCCTTGGCACTAGCAACTTGCATAGTATGTGCAAGTAAATAAACTCCACTATTTTGGACAGTTCGCACATCATCTTGTGCCTTGGTGCTAAATTTGACACCATTAATAAGATAGCTCCTATATGATGGCACTATCATGCTTGGACCAGCTGCTAACCACCTCAAATTTTCTGATATGCCATTATAATCTTCCCCATTAAATTCACTTTGAACCTACAAATTAAACATATATATTAATTCAATCTAACATATATATAGAAAGAAAGAAAATTAAAATAAGTTGAATATGTCATTCAATAACATATATACCTTAACACGTAGCCATTGAATGAAAGTGCTATTGTGCTTATCTTGTAGCCACTTTGTTCTCTTTCTAAATTTCGGATAAGTGGTCTTGATGTGGATCATATGTTCCCTACAATTGACACGAAAAAAACACGCATTACGGTCCCTTATATATAAGATAAATATAAGGAGTAATAATATTTAAAATGGCTACATATATATGAAAAATTAAACTCATACGTACTCGATATAAGGTAGGACTTTCTCCGTATTCTCCAAGACATATAGATGTGCCTGGTTCAACAAGTCCATATCAACTAAGCTCACTGTGCAACCTGATAATGGCTTTGAAACTCCCATATTCTGGCTTGAAGGCACTCCAACTGTACTAACATCAGATAAATGCTCGGTACAAAACTCTACAGCTTCTTCAGCTATATACCGCTCAGCAATGCAACCTTCGGGACGAGTACGATTCTGAACATACCCCTTTAGCACTTTCATATATCTTTCAAACGGATACATCCATCTAAAATATACTGGCCCACATAGACGAACTTCTCTGACAAGATGTACTACTAGATGAACCATGATATCAAAGAATGAAGGGGGAAAGTACTTCTCAAGCAAACACAAAGTAACTACTACATCTTCTTCCAACTTATCTAGCTTGGAAACATCTACCGTCTTTGCACATATAGCATTGAAGAAGAAGCACAATCGAGTTATTGCATACCTTGCAGGCTTCTCCAAAACAGAACGAATTGCCACAGGGAGCAATTGTTGCATCAAGGTATGACAATCATGAGATTTAAGGCCAAGAAGTCTTGAATCTTTTAAAGATACAAGATTTTTTATATTTGAAGAATAACCTTCAGGAACCTTCATACCATAAAAAGAATTGCAAACCGCTCTCTTCTCTGCTCTTGACAAATTCCAAGGCCCTGGAGGCAAGCGAGTACGTCTTTCTCCATACTCGGGTTGCAAATCAATTTTTACCCCCATGTTCAATAAGTCTAACCGAGCAGCAATCCCATCTTTATTTTTTCCAGGGATCTCTAGCAATGTACCAATGATACTATCGCAAACATTCTTCTCAATGTGCATAACATCTAAGGCATGCCTCATAGGGAGGTATTTCCAATACTCGAGATCAAACAATTTTGATTTTTTCTTCCAACAAACTCTGTCACCATCATTCTCACCAACACTTCCCCCATTTTTCGAGCCCCGTATGTAATTAATATCTTCAACCATATGCAGCACTTCTTCTCCTGTTAATGGCTCAGGGGGCATGCCATATTCAGGTTTCCCATTAAAAGCTGCACGTTGCCTCCTATATGGATGATTGATTGGTAACCACTTTCTATGCCCAATGTAACAAATTTTGTGGCCATTTTTCAACCTGTGACTAGGTGTATCATCGCCGCATATTGGACAAGCTTTATATCCTTTAACAACACAACCAGATAAGTTTCCATAAGCGGGAAAATCATTAATTGTCCACAGTAATGCAGCTCTGAGTGTAAAGTATTCTCCTATGTGGGCATCATACACTCCTCTAATCCCATCCCACAGAGATTTCAAATCATCAATCAAAGGCTCTAAGTAGACGTCTATATCATTTCCGGGCTGTTTAGGACCGGAAATCAGTATAGTCAACATCATGAACTTCCGCTTCATGCATAGCCATGGTGGGAGATTATATGTAACTAACATAATTGGCCAACAACTGTATCTGCTACTTAAAGAACTGTGGGGATTGAATCCATTAGATGAGAGAGCCAATCTCAAGTTTCTTGGCTCATTACCAAAGTCGGGCAATTTTTCATCAACAAGTTTCCAAGACGGGGAATCCGCTGGATGAGACATATAACCGTCAACTGATTTTCTTGCAGCATGCCAAGTCAAACTCTTAGCTGTCTTATGTGATTGAAACATCCTTTTAAACCTTGGAATTGGAGGAAAATACCACACAACCTTCGCTGCCACACCCACTTTCAAGAACCCATCCTTGGTTTCCTTCCACCTTGAGATACCACAAGTAGGACAATTAGTTGCATTCTCATACTCCTTCCGATACAAAATGCAGTCATTGGAACATGCGTGGATTTTCTCATAACTCATCCCTAAAGCAGACAAAGTCTTTTTTGCCTCGTACATAGAGGAAGGTAGTGTATTTCCTTCTGGAAGAAATTCTCCTTGAAGTATCAATAATTCTGTAAAGCAAACATCACTCATCCCATGTTTTGCTTTCAAATTATATAACTTCACCAAAGCCGACAACTTCGTGTAATTACTGCAACCAGGGTACAAGGGTTCATCGCCATCCCCAATCACATTGGCAAACTCATAAGGATCAGATCCAATATTGGCAAAATAATTATCATCCATCCCTAATTCTTCAGAAACATAACTGAACCTACTTTGCTCATTTTCTTCCACATTTCTACTAGCATTGGTAGTCCATTCCCAAGGTTCTCCGTGCCATCTCCAAATCTTATAGCTTTGGTCAATTCCATTAAAGTATAAGTGTTCCCTTATAATTCCAACCCCAAACAATCGAATATTCCCACATTTAACACATGGACAACGAATCTCAGTTGTATTTCCAAGATTTTCTAACGCAAAATTCAAAAATCCTTCCACAGAATGCATCCATGACTTATCCATGGACCCCTAACTCATATGCCTTCGATCTTCTATCCGCATGCATCCATGACTTATCCATCTCACACTCTATCAAATTCATATAAATATATATATATATATTAAAGTGGAAAGACCAGCAATGAAACACTACCTCATTCAAATAGCAGAGAACAAAATGAAAATTAAATATAAAACATGGAAAAGACGACGGTTTATAAAAATAATCGTCGTTTAATATACATTCCGACGACGGCATCTATAGTCACCGTCGTCATTAAGATACCCAAACCCAGAAATTTGAACGGTGTTCTGGTAGCCTAAAGACGACGTTTAATGGAGAAACAGTCGTCTTTAGGCTACCAGTTGCGGCTTAAAACGCAGACGACGGGAGTAAATGAACAACCGACGTATAATAAACATTTGGACGACGGTTTGATCCTTCAACCGTCGTCGTAGTTAAAAAAAAAATAGCTTAAATCTCCCATCCCCATTCCTTTTCCAAGAACCCATGGCCAAACAAACATAAAATAACCCAAACAGAGAGCAATTATTACAAGATTGCAAACACCAAAACCCTAATATAGCTACCAACGAAAACATTTATGGATTTAAGAAGAGATTAGGGTTGTACTTACATGGATATTGAGAGAGAGCTGCGAGAATATAACAACTGCTTCAGAGAGAGCTTGGAGAATCTACGTACCCAATGCTTTGAGAGAGAGCTTGGAGAATCTACGTACCAAATGCTTTGAGAGAGATCTTGGAGAATCTACGTACCCAATGCTTTGAGAGAGAGCTGAGAGAAAATAACAAAAGCTTGAGAGAGAGCTGAGAGAATTAGGATTAAAGGGACTAGAGTTGTACTTACATGGATATTGAGAGAGAGCTGGGAGAACGAAAACTTTCAGACAAATTTATGTTGAAGAGAGAGAATGAACTATTTGAGGGTTAAAGGGAAATTCTGAAAATTTTAGGTCGCGGTCAAAAATTTTTAAGTACCGCGTTTTTCAACCACGATGGTCAACACTTACACTGACGTCTAATAATTACTTACAACGGCGGTTGTTATAAAATACCGACATTGTAAACACTAAGGACGTCGCTATTTTATAACCGACGTCGTCAACCGAATTCAATTAGTCTTTGTTAATGTAGTTGACCAAAAACAGCGGGACAAAACCGGCGTCGTTTCAAAAAACCCTAAACCCTAAACCCTAAACCCTAAACCCTAAATTTTAAAATAATTTTTTTAAAATACACAAGTACGAGAAAAATGAACCGAAAATTGCTATGGATTCCTTACAACATTGCCTTCTACAATAGTAGGCTAAAATATGGATTTCATAATTTTGAATTTATGGGCACCAATGGATCACATAAACCTTAGGGTTATGTTATGTAAAGTATAAGGAGTACCATGCTTTGTCTCTAAATTTGTTTGAATTTTGTTATCATTTGAACTTTGAAAACTAAAATTACATTTTTCAGGCCTTAACGGGCAAGATATTGTCTCAATCAGTGCATAGAATTTGCCGGTATATTTTTCGGATTTTGTTTTGAATATATTATTAATATTAGTAATTAAATACAATAAAAAAATATTTCCAAAATTATATTTTTTAAAGCTTTAGGATAGAGACAATATTCCAATGCTTGGTAGTTTTCAGTATAATTTTTGGATATAGTTATGAATTTAATATGGATTTAAATAAAATATAAAAGTCAATAAAAATTAAATTAAAAATGACCTAGCCGACGTTGTATCCCTTTACAACGACTTTAAACATAATAAACCGACGTTGAAACTATAATTAAGAATATACACAGGATGAATTAATTATAAACCGTCGTTGTTATGACTATTACACGTCATTTTAGTGTATATAACGGACGTTGTTTAAATATATAAAGGCGGATATTTAAGAATATCCGCCTTTGTATAGTATTACAACGTCGATAAGGTTATACTAACCGACGTAGTATATGAATACAAATTCATTTATACAGGATGAATTAATTATAAACCGTCGTTGTTATTACTATTACACGTCATTTTAGTGTATATAACTGACGTTGTTTATATATATAAAGGCGAATATTTAAGAATATCCGCCTTTGTATAGTATTACGATGTCGATAAGGTTATACTAACCGACGTAGTATATGAATTCATATTCTTTTATACAGGATGAATTAATTATAAACCGTCGTTGTTATTACTATTACACGTCATTTTAGTGTATATAACTGACGTTGTTTAAATATACAAAGGAGGATATTTAGGAATATCCGCCTTTGTATATTATTTAGACGTCGATAAGGTTATACTAACGGACGTAGTATATGAGTACAAATTCATTTATACAGGATGAATTAATTATAAACCGTCGTTGTTATGACTATTACACGTCGTTTTTAAGAATTACCGTTGATGTTATATTTCCATTTACTGCAAGACGACCATTGTGCACACGTATGAGACGTGTAAATTAGAATCAGACGTCGGTGTTTGGGAACTAAACAAGTTTTAAAACAAAATTTAATTTTTTTGATTTTTGTTCGCTTGATTACGACAAAATATTTATGTACATTTTAAATAAACTAAATTAAACCTGAACATTGTTCATAAATATTTATCTACATCAATTATCCTTCGGTAATTGCTTGTTCACGAATTCTACCCATTCATGCCTAACTTCGTCAATATCCTCTTGTTTATACTGAAGTTTATCTTTTTTCTTGTCAAACTGCAAAATAAACCAAAAAACCGACGTGTTATAAGGATACAAACGACGGTTTTAAACAAAAATATGACGTAGTAAAATAAAGAAAGTATATCTAAAATGTTGCGTTTTACCTTCTTCTCGAAATTTAGGTCTGGATCATGAATTATATCTCTCATGAATCGCATCACGTAATAGCCACACTCTACACTTGTTGGTTGTTCAGGAGTGCCGAGTAGATTTTTCCAAATGGCCTGCTGTTTACGTGAATTTTTATTTATATGAATGTTAAACATTTTAATTGACCTGTTACAAGAAAACAAGGGGTGTTAATGACAAAACAAAAAATTTAAATACAAATAGTAACCGTCGTGGTAAATCAGTCAAAACGACGGAGTTTTTTAAACCAAGACGTTATATTTTGTTTAAAACGGCGGTAAAACCTAACCGTCGTTGTGTAACGTTATAACGTCGGTAAGAGTAAAAAACGTCGTATGACAAAAAATTGAGCAGAAAAAATTAAAACGTTCTTAAATAAAACGCAAAGGACGTGGTAGTTAAATTAAAACGACGTTTTTAAGAAAATACTGACGTGGTAGTTAAATTAAAACGTCGGTAATATCTTCCCGTCGTTATATTTTATAATAACGTCGGTATTATTAAAAACCGTCGTTTATTTAAATACTTTATAGGAAAAATCTTAAATCAGAAGAAATCAACTTACGTATTCACTATATTTTTCATTTCGTCGTCAACCAAGCGTTTTGGCAGTGAATTCATGTAATAGGCAGTCTCCGTTAATGGTCTCACAATTACCATCACCCAATGACCCCTGCACATAATGATTCATATTAGAAAGAAAAATATTAGAAGCTCAGGAAAATACTTTAAATGGTACTAACCCTGGATTATAAGGGACCAAGAAAAATTGATTCCCATCTGCTGTATTCAGGCGGTTTGACAGGTTTTTTATTCGGTCTGATATTGATCCAGCTCCAGAGCTCACTACCCCAGGGTCCACGAGGCCAACAAGGTTTACAATATTTGCCATTTTTAAATAGTCAAATAGGAACCTAAATATATGAAAGTCAATTAAATGAGATTTTAATTTAAAAGAAAGGAAAATGTAAAACAAAATGGGATTAGGGAGAATTACCTCATGTATACTGATATCACTGTGGTTCCTATCTCAACCATGGAACCAAACTGTAAAACATCTTCAGTGAAGAGGAAGGTATCATGCTCAAAGCCAAACACTTCCTTGGGCATGTGAATTGTTAGAGCCTCGTTACCAGGCAACAACTTGGTCCGGAAATGTTGGCATAAGGCTAACAGAGGAGGTGGCATGTCTAGCTTTGAGAGATCCTGTTAAAAGAAATTAATAAAGAAATATAAGTTAGTTTGTGTGTGAACTAAAATAAATGACTTTAACTAAACACAAAAAACAGACGTGGTATATAATATAAACGACGGTTTCTAGTTAATACTGACGGAGGAAAGGTTATACACGTCGGTAAATAGATAACCGTCGTTGTATTGAATTTATAACGTCGCTATACTATAGAAAGGTCGTCTAATATAAATACAGTTAATGAAATCGTGAAATAGACGACGGTTTATAAAAGCGTCGTGGTATTTAACGAAACACGACGTGTATTGTAAGAAACAGACATATATACCGTCGTTATTTTAAATTTTAACATCGGCTATTAAAAGGAGCGACGTCTTTTTAAAATTTAAAAAGCAGAAATAGAAAATAGCAGAGATTTTACCGTGTCCTCTTTCTCTTTTGCAGTAGTATCAGCTTCAGGCTTCGGATCTTCTAATTCCAAAGCTAGAGGTCTGATATTAGTGGCCCTAGAGCAGCTTGCCTTATCAGACATTGGATTTTTTGGGCTTTGATCTTGAGGGGGTAAAATAATTGGAGGAATTGGAGTCCTTGGAGAAATTGGGGTTTGGAGCATCTGGCTGGGATCAAAATTAGGAACTAGTTGACGGATATATGCCAACATAGCCTCCCTCTCTGCTCTGACTGCTTCCATTATAGTTTCCCTTGACTTCGCCTCAATCCTCAAGGTCTCTTCTCTGACTGCCTCCCTCACACTTTCCTTCAATTTGTCACCAAATTTCACTCTCTGCTGTTTCGGCAAATTGAAGAACTGAGTTGAGGTAACGCCAGCACCAGCTCCTCTGACTCTCCCACCATGCTCGGGGGTTCCCAAAGCCAGAGTCAAGATATCATTGCTCCCGGAGACAGTCAGAGTGCCTTAGGAGACTTGCTTTTGCAAATCATCCTAAAAGAGAGAAAGAGAGATTGTTAGAACCTGAGCAGGGTGTATGACAGATACATATACCGACGTTGTAAATTATAAACAACGACGGTTTTTCTTAAATGACTGACGTGGTATTAATTTAAAACGTCTGTATATAAATACCGTCGTTGTTTATACTTTACAACGTCGGTATATAAAAATACGTCGTATATTCAAAATAAAACATATTAAGACATAAATGAAAGACCGTCGTAGTATTCAAAGTAAGACGACGGATTATTAAACAAACAGACGTAGGTGTCCAATTCCATACGGCTGCACAAAATTACCGTCGTTGTATAAGCATTCTAACGTCTAGATAAGATAAAACCGTCATAAGTTTTAATGAAGAAGTGAAAAAACTCGATTGAAATATGCATTCTTTTCCAGAAATTGTGCACCACAAATTTCAGTGAAATAGACAGAGAGAGGGAGAGTGTGTGCGTGAGTAAACTTAAAACAAAAATGCAGTTCATAGAATAATTTAATCCGTCGTATTAATTCTATCTAGACGTCTACTTTATTCAAAAACCGACGTCCTATTCATTTTTAAACGTCCGTAAATTAAGCCCGTCGTGGTGTTCATTTTATAACGTCGCTTATTTAAAGATAAACGACGTCTATACCAAAATAAAACACTCTGTTTTTCAAATTTAGAACAGAGTTAGTGAGACTTACGATTAGTTTTGCCTTCTCTGCAGCCTTTGGATCAGGGATGTTTCCTGTTTTATCTTCTCTTGCTTTCTTCCACAGAATAGCTCGATCGATTTCTTGACCTTCGGGCATGGTTTCTACCAATTGGTCCGTTAAACCAACATACCCTTTTCTAGACAACCTATGGTTGTACTCCAATTTCTCCCTCCTCTCCTTCTGCTCAGCATGCTTAGCCTCAAAATCTGGGGTCAACCTTGAAACTACGAAGGCATCCCATTGCGATTTCTCTATGAACTTATAAAGCGCAGGGATTTCTCTTAACCTCTCCCTGTCATGTGCGTAAGGAAGGATATACTGCCTAGTTACGTTATACTTGAAATCCTTCCATTTTTTGGCGGCAGACTGCAAGACCAAGTTCTTGTAACTATCCCCAATAACATAGGACATTTGAACAGCTTCCCAAATCTGCTCCTTCACGTCCTTGGGTAATTGTTTCCATTTCTTGTCCACAAGAGGGACTCTGGTGCGTGCCAAAACACCAATGAAAGACTGCATCTCAACAGCAGCCTTGCCATGTGGTTTGCCATCTTTATTGAACTCAACCACAGGCTTAACCTTCTCAATTTTCCTCTTCACAACACGGCTCATTGTGCTGATACCGCGGCCAGATTTTGGCTCCTCAACAAATGTGGCTGTGCTCGAGTCTTTCTCTGAGGTTGAGGAAAATCTCATCCTCTTCGAGGGTTTGCTTTGAGTTGATTTTTCAACTTCCACTGAACCTGTTTTGGGTTCATCCCCTTGTGCCATTGAACTTGCTTTGGCCTTTGACACTTCAGCTTCCTTGTTTTGAGATTCCAAAACCATTTTTGATTAATCTGCCAGGAAAACAACGTCGGTTATTAAAAAGAAACGACGTAATAATACAAAACAACGACGGTAACACTAAAAAAGTGACGTCCTATTAAACAGTCTCGTAGATCATGAATGAAAATAAGACGACGGTTTTATATATTTGATGACGTAAATGTTCATAAACTACGTCGGTTATTAAAATAACCGACGTGGTTTAAAATTACAAAACGAGTGTTCTTCTCTCACTAGACGACGGTTTTATCTTGTTTCCGACGTATTAATTGTCACACCATGACGGTTTTTAGCCACCGTCGTGCAGTTTGCATTACGGGCGTCGTGGTGTGTCCATTCTATCGTCGAAAACAAGACAGAACTGTCGTCTTTTGGCGTCGTGAGTGTATCTACTTATGTATTTAATCAAGCGATTGGATTGGTTGGTGTATTGCATAGTTCTAGCGATTGGATTTCACTCAAAACTCACCAAATAACTCCTCCCACCATATTATGATGATGCCCAAGTTTTGGGCTTGATCGGAAATCCATAGGGGTAGGAAACTGAACAATTCAAGTTCGAAGGCAGTTCGTTCCGAATTGGAGTGGTTGGTGTATTGCATTGTTCTAGAGATTGGATTTCACTCAAAACTCACCAAATGACTCCTCCCAACATATTATGATGATGCCCAAGTTTTGGGCTTGATCGGAAATCAATAGGGGTAAGAAATTGGACAATTCAGGTTCAAAGGCAGTTCGTTCCTTAGAGGAGCGGTTGGTGTATTACGTAGTTCTAGCAATTGGATTTCACTCAAAACTCACCAAATGACTCCTCCCACCATATTATGATGACGCCCAAGTTTTGGGTTCGATCGGAATTCAATAGGGGTAAGAAATTGGACAATTCAGGTTCAAAGGCATTTCGTTCCTTAGAGGAGCGGTTTGTGTATTCCTTAGTTGTATCGTTTGGATTTCACTCAAAACTCACCAAATGACTCCTCCCACCATATTATGATGATGCCCATGTTTTGGGCTCGATCGGATATCCATAGGGGTAAGAAATTGGACAATTCAAGTTCGAAGGCAGTTCGTTCCAAATTGAAGTAGTTGGTGTATTACGTAGGTGTCAGAAAGTGGACAATTCAAGTTCGAAGGCAGTTCGTTCCGAATTGGAGTGGTTGGTGTATTGCATAGTTCTAGCGATTGGATTTCACTCAAAACTCACCAAATGACTCCTCCCACCATATTATGACGATGCCCAAGTTTTGGGCTCGATCGGAAATTAATAGGGGTAAAAAATTGGACAGTTCATATTCAAAGGCAGTTCTTTCCTTATAGGAGCTGTTGGTACATTCCGTAGTTCTAGCGATCGAATTTCACTCAAAACTCACCAAATCACTCCTCCCACCATATTATGACGATGCCCAAGTTTTGGGCTCGATCGGAAATTAATTGGGGTAAGAAATTGGACAGTTCAGGTTCAATGGCTGTTCGTTCCTTATAGGAGTGGCTGGTGTATTCCGTAGTTCTAGCGATTGGATTTCACTCAAAACTCACCAAATGACTCCTCCCACCATATTATGATCATGCCCAAGTTTTGGGCTCGATCTGAAATCAATAGTGGTAAGAAATTTGACAATTCAAGTTCAAGGGCAGTTCGTTCCTTATAGAAGAGGTTGGGGTATTCCGTAGTTCTAGCATTTGGATTTCACACAAAACGCACCAAATGACTCCTCCCGCCATATTATGATGATGCCCAAGTTTTGGGCTCGATCGGAAATCAATAGGGGTAAGAAATTGGGCAATTCAATCTCAAAGGCAGTTCGTTCCTTATAGGAGTGGTTGGTGTATTACGTAGTTCAAGAGATTGGATTTGACCCAAAACTCACCAAACGACTCCTTCTACCATATTATGATGATGCCCAAGTTTTGGGCTCGATCGGAAATCAATATGGGCAAGAAATTGGACATTTCAGGTTCAAAGGCAGTTCGATCCTTATAGGAGTAGTTTGCGTATTCAGTAGTTCTAGCTTTTGGATTTCACTCAAAACTCACCAAATGACTCCTCCCACGATATTATGATGATGCCCAAGTTTTGGGCTCGATCGGAAATCCATAGGTGGAAGAAATTGGACAATTCAATTTCAAAGGCAGTTCGTTCCGAATTGGAGTGGTTGGTGCATTGCTTAGTTCTAGCAATTGGATTTCAGTCAAAACTCACCAAATGACTCCTCCCACCATATTATGATGATGGCCAAGTTTTGCGCTCGGTCGGAAATCAATAGGGGTTAGAAATTGGACAATTCAAATTCAAATGCAGTTCGTTCCTTCCTTATTGGTGTGGTTGGTGTATTCCGTAGTTCTCGCGTGTGGATTTCACACAAAACTCACCAAATGACTCCTACCGCCATATTATGATGATGCCCAAGTTTTGGATTCGATCGGAAATAAAGATGGAAAATAAATTGGACAATTCATGTTCAAAGGCAGTTCGTTCCTTATAGGAGTGGTTGGCGTATTCCGTAGTTCTAGCGATTGGATTTCACTCAAAACTCACCAAATGACTCCTCCCGCCATATTACGATGATGCCCACGTTCTGGGCTCGATCAGAAATCAATTGGGGTAAAAAATTGGGCAATTCATTCTCAAAGGCAGTTCGTTCCTTATAGGAGTGGTTGGTGTATGCCGTAGTTCTAGAGTTTGGATTTCACACAAAACTCCCCAAATGACTCCTCCCGCCATATTATGATGATGGCCAAGTTTTGGACTCCATCGGAAATGAATAGGGGTAAGAAATTGGACAATTCAGTTTCAAAGGCAGTTCGTTCCTTATAGGAGTGGTTGGTGTATTCCGTAGTTCTAGCGATTGGATTTCACTCAAAACTCACCAAACGACTCCTCCCACTATATTTTGACAATGCCCAAGTTTTGGGCTCGATCCGAAATCCATAGGTGTCAGAAAGTGGACAATTCATGTTCAAACGCAGTTCGTTCTGAATTGGGGAGGTTGGTGTATTGCATAGTTCTAGCGGTTGGATTTCACTCAGAACTAACCAAATGACTTCTCCGACCATATTATGATGATGCCCAAGTTTTGGGCTTGATCGGAAATCAATAGGGGTAAGAAACTGGACAATTCATGTTCGAAGGCAGTTCGTTCCGAATTGGAGTGGTTGGTGTATTGCATAGTTCTAGCGATTGGATTTCACTCAAAACTCACCAAATAACTCCTCCCACCATATTATGATGATGCCCAAGTTTTGGGCTTGATCGGAAATCCATAGGGGTAGGAAACTGAACAATTCAAGTTCGAAGGCAGTTCGTTCCGAATTGGAGTGGTTGGTGTATTGCATTGTTCTAGAGATTGGATTTCACTCAAAACTCACCAAATGACTCCTCCCAACATATTATGATGATGCCCAAGTTTTGGGCTTGATCGGAAATCAATAGGGGTAAGAAATTGGACAATTCAGGTTCAAAGGCAGTTCGTTCCTTAGAGGAGCGGTTGGTGTATTACGTAGTTCTAGCAATTGGATTTCACTCAAAACTCACCAAATGACTCCTCCCACCATATTATGATGACGCCCAAGTTTTGGGTTCGATCGGAATTCAATAGGGGTAAGAAATTGGACAATTCAGGTTCAAAGGCATTTCGTTCCTTAGAGCAGCGGTTTGTGTATTCCTTAGTTGTATCGTTTGGATTTCACTCAAAACTCACCAAATGACTCCTCCCACCATATTATGATGATGCCCATGTTTTGGGCTCGATCGGATATCCATAGGGGTAAGAAATTGGACAATTCAAGTTCGAAGGCAGTTCGTTCCAAATTGAAGTAGTTGGTGTATTACGTAGGTGTCAGAAAGTGGACAATTCAAGTTCGAAGGCAGTTCGTTCCGAATTGGAGTGGTTGGTGTATTGCATAGTTCTAGCGATTGGATTTCACTCAAAACTCACCAAATGACTCCTCCCACCATATTATGATGATGCCCAACTTTTGGGCTCCATCGGAAATCTGTAGGGGTAAGAAATTGGACAATTCAAGTTCGAAGGCAGTTCGTTACGAATTGGAGCGGTTGGTGTATTACGTAGTTCTAGCGATTCGATGTCACTCAAAACTCACCAAATCACTCCTCCCACCATATTATGATGATGCCCAAGTTTTGGGCTCGATCGGACATCCATAGGTGTAAGAAATTGAACAATTCAAGTACAAAGGTAGTTCGTTCCGAATTGGAGTGGTTGGTGTATTGCATAGGGGTAAGAAATTGGACAATTCAAGTTGAAAGGCGGTTCGGTTCGAAGGCAGTTCGTTCCTTATAGGAGTGGTTGGTGTATTCCGTAGTTCTAGCGATTGGATTTCACTCAAAACTCACCAAATGACTCCACCCACCATATTATGATGATGCCCAGGTTTTGGGCTCGATTGGAAATCAATAGGGGTAAGAAATTGGACAATTCAAGTTCGAAGGCAGTTCGTTCCCTATAGGAGTGGTTGGTGTATTCCTTAGTTGTATCGTTTGGATTTCACTCAAAACTCACCAAATGACTACTCCCACCATATTATGATGATGCCCAAGTTTTGGGCTCGATCATAAATCCATAGGGGTAAGAAATTGGACAATTCAGGTTCAAAGGCAGTTCGTTCCTTACAGGAGTGGCTGGTGTATTCCGTTGTTGTAGCGATTGTATTTCACTCAAAACACACCAAATGACTCCTCTCACCATATTATGATGATGCCCAAGTTCTGGTCTCGATCGGAAATCAATCGGGGTAAGAAATTGGACAATTCAGGTTCAAAGGCAGTTCGTTCCTTATAGGAGTGGTTGGTGTATTCCGTAGTTCTAGCGATTGGATTTCACTCAAAACTCAACAAATGACTCCTCCCACCATATTATGATGATGCCCAAGTTTTGGGCTCGATCGGAAATCAATCGGGGTAAGAAATTGGACAATTCAAGTTCGAAGACAGTTCGTTCTGAATTGGAGTGGTTGGTGTATTGCATAGTTCTAGCGATTGGATTTAACTCAAAACTCACCAAATGACTCCTCCCACCATATTATGATGATGCCCAAGTTTTGGGCTCGATCGAAAATCAATAGGGGAAAGAAATTAGAGAATTCACGTTCAAAGGCAGTTCGTTCCTTATAGGAGTGGTTGGTGTATTCCGAAGTTCTAGTGATTGGATTTCACTCAAAACTCAGCAAATGACTCCTCCCACCATAATATGATGATGGCCTAGTTTTAGGCTCAATCGGAAATCAATAGGGGTAAGAAATTAGACAATTCAGGTTCAAAGGCGGTTTGTTCCCTATAGTAGTGGTTGGTGTATTCCGTAGTTCTAGCAATTGGATTTCACTCAAATCTCACCAAATGACTCCTCCCACCATATTATGATGATGCCCAAGTTTTGGGCTCGATCGGAAATCAATCGGGGTAAGAAATTGGACAATTCAGGTTCAAAGGCAGTTCGTTCCTTATAGGAGTGGTTGGTGTATTCCGTAGTTCTAGCGATAGGATTTCATTCAAAACTCACCGAATGACGCCTCCCACAATAATATGATGATGGCCAAGCTTTGGGCTCGATCGGAAATCAATAGGGGTAAGAAATTAGACAATTCAGGTTCGAAGGCAGTTCGTTCCTTATAGGAGTGGTTGGTGTATTCCGTAGTTCTAGCGATTGGATTTCACCTAAAACTCACCAAATGACTCCTCCCACCATATTAAGATGATGCCCAAGTTTTGGGCTCGATCGGAAATCAATATGGGTAAGAAATTGGACAATTCAGGTTCAAAGGCAGTTCGTTCCTTATAGGAGTGGTTGGTGTATTCCCTAGTTCTAGCGATTGGATTTCACTCAAAACTCACCAAATGACTCCTCCCACCATATTATGGTGATGCCCAAGTTTTAGGCTCGATCGGAAATCAATAGGGGTAAGAAATTGGACAATTCAGGTGTGAAGGCAGTTTGTTCCTTATAGGAGTGGTTGGTGTATTCCACAGTTCTAGCGATTGGATTTCACTCAAAACTCACCAAATGACTCCTCCCACCATAAGATGGTGATGGCCAAGTTTTGGGCTCGATCGGAAGTCAATAGGGGTAAGAAATTAGACAAATCAGGTTCAAAGACAGTTCGTTCCATATAGGAGTGGGTGGTGTATTCCGTAGTTCTAGCGATTGGATTTCACTCAAAACACACCAAATGACTCCTCCCACCATATTACGGTGATGCCCAAGTTTTGGGCTGGATCGGATATCCATAGGGGTAAGAAATTGGACAATTCAATTTCGAAGGCAGTTCGTTACGAATTGGAGTGGTTGGGGTATTGCATAGTTCTAGCGATTGGATTTCTCTCAATAGGGGTAAGAAATTGGACAATTCAGGTTCGTAGGCAGTTCGTTCCGTATAGGAGTGGTTGGTGTATTCCGTAGTTCTAGCGATTGGATTTCACTCAAAACTCACCAAATGACTCCTCCCACCATATAATGATGATGCCCAAGTTCTGGGCTCGATCGGAAATCAATAGGGGTAAGAAATTGGACAATTGAGGTTCAAAGGCAGTTCGTTCCTTATAGGAGTGGTTGGTGTATTCCGTAGTTCTAGCGATCGGATTTCACTCAAACCTCACGAAATGACTCCTCCCACCATATTATCTTGATGCCCAAGTTTTGGGTTCGATCGGAAATCTATAGGGGTAAGAAATTGGACAATTCAAGTTCGAAGGCAGTTCGTTCCGAGTTGGATTGGTTGGGGTATTGCAAAGTTCTAGTGATTGGATTTCACTCAAAACTCCCCAAATGACTCCTCCCACCATATAATGATGATGCCCAAGTTTTGGGGTCGATCGGAAATCAATAGGGGTAAGAAATTGGACAATTCAGGTTCGAAGGCAGTTCGTTCCTTATAGGAGTGGTTGGTGTATTCCCTAGTTCTAGCGATTGGATTTCACTCAAAACTCCCCAAATGACTCCTCCCACCATATTATGATGATGCCCAAGTTTTGGGCTCGATCGTAAATCCATAGGAGTAAGAAATTGGACAATTCAGGTTCAAAGGCAGTTCTTTCCTTATAGGAGTGGCTGGTGTATTCTGTAGTTCTAGCGATGGGATTTCACTCAAAACTCACCAAATGACTCCTCCCACCATATTATAATGATGCCCAAGTTTTGGGCTCGATCGGAAATCCATTGGGGTAAGAAATTGGACAATTAAGGTTCGAAGGCAGTTCGTTCCTTATAGGAGTGGTTGGTGTATTCCGTAGTTCTAACGATTGGATTTCACTCAAAACTCACCAAATGACTCCTCCCACCATATTAAGATGATGCCCAAGTTTTGGGCTCGATCGTAAATCCATAGGAGTAAGAAATTGGACAATTCAAGTTTGAAGGAAGTTCGTTCCGAATTGGAGTGGTTGGTGTATTGCATTTTTCTAGCAATTGGATTTCACTCAAAACTTACCAAAAGACTCCTCCCACCATATTATGATGATGCCCAAGTTTTGGGCTCGATCGGATATCGATAGGGGTAAGAAATTGGACAATTCAATTTCGAAGGCAGTTCGTTACGAGTTGGAGTGGTTGGGGTATTGCATAGTTCTAGCGATTGGATTTCTCTCAAAACTCACCAAATGACTCCTCCCACCATATTATGATGATGCCCAAGTTTTGGGCTCGATCGGAAATCAATAGGGGTAAGAAATTGGACAATTCAGGTTCAAACGCAGTTCGTTCCATATAGGAATGGTTGGTGTATTCCATAGTTCTAGAGATTCGATTTCACTCAAAACTCACCAAATGACTCCTCCCACCATATTATGATGATCCCTAAGTTTTGGGCTCGATCGGAAATCCATAGGTGTAAGAAATTGGACAATTCAAGTTCAAAGGCAGTTTGTTCCAAATTGGAGTGGCTGGTGTATTGCATTGTTGTTGCGGTTGGATTTCACTCAAAACTCACCAAATGAATCCTCCCACCATGTTATGATGATGGCCAAGTTTTGGGCTCGATCGGAAATCAATCGGGGTAAGAAATTGGACAATTCAAGTTCGAAGACAGTTCGTTCTGAATTGGAGTGGTTGGTGTATTGCATAGTTCTAGCGATTGGATTTAACTCAAAACTCACCAAATGACTCCTCCCACCATATTATGATGATGCCCAAGTTTTGGGCTCGATCGAAAATCAATAGGGGAAAGAAATTAGAGAATTCACGTTCAAAGGCAGTTCGTTCCTTATAGGAGTGGTTGGTGTATTCCGAAGTTCTAGTGATTGGATTTCACTCAAAACTCAGCAAATGACTCCTCCCACCATAATATGATGATGCCCAAGTTTTGGGCTCGATCGGAAATCAATAGGGGTAAGAAATTGGACAATTCAGGTTCAAACGCAGTTCGTTCCATATAGGAATGGTTGGTGTATTCCATAGTTCTAGAGATTCGATTTCACTCAAAACTCACCAAATGACTCCTCCCACCATATTATGATGATCCCTAAGTTTTGGGCTCGATCGGAAATCCATAGGTGTAAGAAATTGGACAATTCAAGTTCAAAGGCAGTTTGTTCCAAATTGGAGTGGCTGGTGTATTGCATTGTTGTTGCGGTTGGATTTCACTCAAAACTCACCAAATGAATCCTCCCACCATGTTATGATGATGGCCAAGTTTTGGGCTCGATCGGAAATCAATAGGTGTAAGAAGTTGGACAATTCAGGTTCAAAGGCATTTCGTTCCTTAGAGGAGCGGTTGGTGTATTCCGTAGTTCTAGCGATTGGATTTCACTCAAAACTAACCAAATGACCCCTCCTACCATATTATGATGATGCCCAAGTTTTCGGATCGATCGGATATCAATAGGGGTAAGAAATTGGACAATTCAGGTTGAAGGGCAGTTCGTTCCTTATAGGAGTGGTTGGGGTATTCCGTAGTTCTATCTATTGGATTTCACTCAAAACTCACCAAGTGACTCCTCTCACCATATTATGATGATGCCCAAGTTTTGGGCTCGATCGGAAATCAATAGAAGTAAGAAATTGGACAATTCAGGTTCAAAGGCAGTTCGTTCCGTATAGGAGTGGTTGGTGTATTCCGTAGTTCTAGCGATTGGATTTCAATCCAAACTCACCAAATGACTCCTACCACCATATTATGATGATGCCCAAGTTCTGGGCTCGATCGGAAATCAATATTAGTAAGAAATTGGACAATTCAGGTTCAAAGGCAGTTCGTTCCTTATAGGAGTGGTTGGGGTATTCCGTAGTTCTAGCGATTGGATTTCACTCAAAACTCACCGAATGACTCCTCCCACCATATTATGATGATGGCCAAGTTTTGGGCTCGATCGGAAATCAATAGAAGTAAGAAATTGGACAATTCAGGTTCAAAGGCAGTTCGTTCCTTATAGGAGTGGTTGGGGTATTCCGTAGTTCTATCTTTTGGATTTCACTCAAAACTCACCAAGTGACTCCTCTCACCATATTATGATGATGCCCAAGTTTTGGGCTCGATCGGAAATCAATAGAAGTAAGAAATTGGACAATTCAGGTTCAAAGGCAGTTCGTTCCGTATAGGAGTGGTTGGGGTATTCCGTAGTTCTAGCGATTGGATTTCACTCAAAACTCACCGAATGACTCCTCCCACCATATTGTGATGATGCCCAAGTTTTGGGCTCGACCCGAAATCAGTAGGGGTAAGAAATTGGACAATTCAGGTTCAAAGGCTGTTCGTTCCTTATAGGAGTGGTTAGTGTATTCCGTAGTTCTAGCGATTGGATTTCACTCAAAACTCACCAAATGACTCCTCCCACCATATTATGATGATGCCCAAGTTTTCGCCTCGATCGGAAATCAATAGGGGTAAGAAATTGGATAATTCAGGTTCAAAGGCAGTTCGTTCCGTATAGGACTGGTTGGTGTATTCTGTAGTTCTAGCAATTGGATTTCACTCAAAACTCACCAAATCCCTACTCCCACCATATTATGATGATGCCCAAGTTTTGGGCTCGATCGGAAATCCATAGCGGTAAGAAATTGGACAATTTAGGTTCAAAGGCAGTTTGTTCCTTATAGGACTGGTCGGTGTATTCCGTACTTCTAGCGATTGGATTTCACTCAAAACTCACCAAATGACTCCTCCTACCATATTATGATGATGCCCAAGTTTTGGGATCGATCGGAAATCAATAGGGGTAAGAAATTGGACAGTTCAGGTTCGAAGGCAGTTCGTTCCTTATAGGAGTGGTTGGTGTATTCCGTAGTTCTAGCGATTGGATTTCAATCAAAACTCACCAAATGACTCCTCCCACAATATTATGATGGTGCCCAAGTTTTGGGCCCGACTAGAAATCAATAGGGGTAAGAAATTGGACAATTCAGGTTCAAAGGCAGTTGGTTCCTTATAGGAGTGGTTGGTGTATTTCGTAGTTCTAGCGATTGGATATCACTCAAAACTCACCGAATGACTCCTCCCACCATATTGTGATGATGCCCAAGTTTTGGGCTCGACCCGAAATCAGTAGGGGTAAGAAATTGGACAATTCAGGTTCAAAGGCTGTTCGTTCCTTATAGGAGTGGTTAGTGTATTCCGTAGTTCTAGCGATTGGATTTCACTCAAAACTCACCAAATGACTCCTCCCACCATATTATGATGATGCCCAAGTTTTGGGATCAATCGGAAATCAATAGGGGTAAGAAATTTGACAATTCAGGTTCAAAGGCAGTTCGTTCCTTATAGGAGTGTTTGGTGTATTCCGTAGTTCTAGCGATCGGATTTCACTCAAAACTCACCGAATGACTCCTCCCACCATATTATGTTGATGCCCAAGTTTTGGGCTCGATCGGAAATCCATAGGGGTAAGAAATTGGACAATTCAGGTTCAAAGGCAGTTTTTTCCTTATAGGAGTGGTTGGTGTATTCCGTAGTTCTAGCAATTGGATTTCACTCAAAACTCACCAAATGACTCCTCCCACCATATTATGTTGATGGCCAAGTTTTGGGCTCAATCGGAAATCAATAGGGGTAAGAAATTGCACAATTCAGGTTCAAAGGCTGTTCTTTCCTTATAGGAGTGGTTGGTGTATTCCGTAGTTCTAGCGATCGGATTTCACTCAAAACTCACCAAATGACTCCTCCCACCATATTATGATGATGCCCAAGTTTTGGGGTCGATCGGAAATCAATAGGGGTAAGAAATTGGACAGTTCAGGTTCGAAGGCAGTTCGTTCCTTATAGGAGTGGTTGGTGTATTCCGTAGTTCTAGCGATTGGATTTCAATCAAAACTCACCAAATGACTCCTCAAACCATATTATGATGGTGCCCAAGTTTTGGGCTCGACTAGAAATCAATAGGGGTAAGAAATTGGACAATTCAGGTTCAAAGGCAGTTGGTTCCTTATAGGAGTGGTTGGTGTATTCCGTAGTTCTAGCGATTGGATTTCAATCAAAACTCACCAAATGACTCCTCCCACCATATTATGATGTTTCCCATGTTTTGGGCCCGACCAGAAATCAATAGGGGTAAGAAATTGGACAATTCAGGTTCAAAGGCAGTTTTTTCCTTATAGGAGTGGTTGGTGTATTCCGTAGTTCTAGCGATTGGATTTCACTCAAAACTCACCAAATGACTCCTCCCACCGTATTATGTTGATGCCCAAGTTTTGGGCTCAATCGGAAATCAATAGGGGTAAGAAATTGGACAATTCAGGTTCAAAGGCTGTTCTATCCTTATAGGAGTGGTTGGTGTATTCCGTAGTTCTAGCGATCGGATTTCACTCAAAACAAACCAAATGACTCCTCCCACCATATTATGTTGATGCCCAAGTTTTGGGCTCAATCGGAAATGAATTGGGGTAAGAAATTGGACAATTCAGGTTCAAAGGCAGTCATTTCCTTATCGGAGCGGTTGGTGTATTCCGCAGTTCTAGCGATCGGATTTCACTCAAAACTCACCAAATGACTCCTCCCACCATATTATGACGATGCCCAAGTTTTGGGATCGATCGGAAATCAATAGGGGAAAGAAATTGGACAATTCAAGTTCAAAGGCAGTTCTTTCCTGGTAGGAGTGGCCGGTGTATTCCGTAGTTCTAGCGATTGGATTTCACTCAAAACTCACCAAATCACTCCTCCCACCGTATTATGATGATCCCAAGTTTTAGGCTCGACCGGAAATCAGTAGGGGTAAGAAATTGGACAATTCAAGTTCAAAGGCTGTTCGTTCCTTATAGGAGTGGTTAGTGTATTCCGTAGTTCTAGCGATTGGATTTCACTCAAAACTCACCGAATGACTCGTCCCACCATATTGTGATGATGCCCAAGTTTTGGGCTCGACCGGAAATCAATAGGGGTAAGAAATTCGACAATTCAGGTTTAGAGGAAGTTCGTTCCTTATAGGAGTGGTTGGTGTATTCCTTAGTTCTAGCGATTGGATTTCACTCAAAACTCACCAAATGACTCCTCCCACCATATTATGACGATGCCCAAGTTTTGGGCTCGATTGGAAATCCATAGGGGTAAGAAATTGGACAATTCAGGTTCAAAGGCTGTTCGTTGCTAATATAAGCGGTTGGTGTATTCCGTAGTTCTAGCTATCGGATTTCACTCAAAACTCACCAAATGACTCCTCCCACCATATTATGATGATGCCCAAGTTTTGGGCTCGACCAGAAATCAATAGGGGTAAGAAATTGGACAATTCAGGTTCAAAGGCAGTTCGTTCCTTATAGGAGTGGTTGGTGTATTCCGTAGTTCTAGCGATTGGATTTCACTCAAAACTCACCGAATGACTCCTCCCACCATATTGTGATGATGCCCAAGTTTTGGGCTCGACCGGAAATCAGTAGGGGTAAGAAATTGGACAATTCAGGTTCAAAGGCAGTTCGTTCCTTATAGGAGTGGTTGGTGTATTCCGTAGTTCTAGCGATTGGATTTCACTCAAAACTCACCAAATGACTCCTCCCGCCGTATTATGATGAGGCCCAAGTTTCGGGCTCGATCGGAAATCCATAGGGGTAAGAAATTGGACAATTCAGGTTCAAAGGCAGTTCTTTGCTTATAGGAGTGGCTGGTGTATTCCGTAGTTCTAGCGATTGGATTTCACTCAAAACTCACCAAATGACTCCTCCCACCATATTCTGATGATGCCCAAGTTTTGGGCTCGATCGGAAATCAATAGGGGTAAGAAATTGTACAGTTCAGGTTCGAAGGTAGTTCGTTCCTTATAGGAGTGGTTAGTGTATTCCGTAGTTCTAGCGATTGGATTTCACTCAAAACTCACCAAATGACTCCTCCCACCATATTATGATGATGCCCAAGTTTTGGGCTCGATCGGTAATCAATAGGGGTAAGAAATTGGACAATTCAGGTTCGAAGGCAGTTCGTTCCTTATAGGAGTGGTTGGTGTATTCCGTAGTTCTAACGATTGGATTTCAATCAAAACTCACCAAATGACTCCTCCCACCATATTATGATGGTGCCCAAGTTTTGGGCTCGACCATAAATCAATAGGGGTAAGAAATTGGACAATTCAGGTTCAAAGGCAGTTGGTTCCTTATAGGAGTGGTTGGTGTATTCCGTAGTTCTAGCGATTGGATTTCACTCAAAACTCACCGAATGACTCCTCCCACCATATTCTGATGATGCCCAAGTTTTGGGATTGACCGGAAATCAGTAGGGGTAAGAAATTGGACAATTCAGGTTCAAAGGCTGTTCGTTCCTTATAGGAGTGGTTGGTGTATTCCGTAGTTCTAGCGATTGGATTTCACTCAAAACTCACCAAATGACTCCTCCCACCATATTATGATGATGCACAAGTTTTGGGCTCGATCGGAAATCAATAGGGGTAAGAAATTGGACAATTCAGGTTCGTAGGAAGTTTGTTCCTTATAGGAGTGGTTGGTATATTCCGTAGTTCTAGCGACTGGATCTCAATCAAAACTCACCAAATGACTCCTCCCACCATATTATGATGGTGCCCAAGTTTTGGGCTCGACCAGAAATCAATAGGGGTAAGAAATTGGACAATTCAGGTTTAAAGGCAGTTCGTTCCTTATAGGAGTGGTTGGTGTATTCCGTAGTTCTAGCGATTGGATTTCACTCAAAACTCACCGAATGACTCCTCCCATCGTATTGTGATGATGCCCAAGTTTTGGGCTCGACCGGAAATCAGTAGGGGTAAGAAATTGGACAATTCAGGTTCAAAGGCAGTTCGTTCCTTATAGGAGTGGTTGATGTATTCCGTAGTTCTAGCGATTGGATTTCACTCAAAACTCACCAAATGACTCCTCCCACCATATTATGATGATGCCCAAGTTTGGGCTCGATCGGAAATCCATAGGGGTAAGAAATTGGACAATTCAGGTTCAAAGGCAGTTCGTTCCTTATAGGAGCGGTTGGTGTATTCCGTAGTTCTAGCGATTGGATTTCACTCAAAACTCACGAAATGACTCCTCCCACCATATTATGATGATGCCCAAGTTTTGGGCTCGATCGGAAATCCATAGGGGTAAGAAATTGGACAATTCAGGTTCAAAGGCAGTTCGTTCCTTATAGGAGTGGTTGGTGTATTCCGTAGTTATAGCGATTAGATTTCACTCAAAACTCACCAAATGACTCCTCCCACCATATTATGATGATGCCCAAGTTTTGGGCTCGATCGGAAATCAATGGGGGTAAGAAATTGGACAGTTCAGGTTCGAAGGCAGTTCGTTCCTTATAGGAGTGGTTGGTGTATTCCGTAGTTCTAGCGATTGGATTTCACTCAAAACTCACCGAATGACTCCTCCCACCATATTGTGATGATGCCCAAGTTTTGGGCTCGATCGGAAATCAATGGGGGTAAGAAATTGGACAATTCAGGTTCAAAGGCTGTTCGTTCCTTATAGGAGTGGTTGGTGTATTCCGTAGTTCTAGCGATTGGATTTCACTCAAAACTCACCGAATGACTCATCCCACCATATTGTGATGATGCCCAAGTTTTGGGCTCGACCGTAAAGCAGTAGGGGTAAGAAATTGGACAATTTATGTTCAAAGGCAGTTCGTTCGTTATAGGAGTGGTTGGTGTATTCCGTAGTTCTAGCGATTGGATTTCAATCAAAACTCACGAAATAACTCCTCCCACCATATTATGATGATGCCCAAGTTTTGGGCTCGATCGGAAATCAATGGGGGTAAGAAATTGGACAGTTCAGGTTCGAAGGCAGTTCGTTCCTTATAGGAGTGGTTGGTGTATTCCGTACTTCTAGCGATTGGATTTCAATCAAAACTCACCAAATAACTCCTCCCACCATATTATGATGGTGCCCAAGTTTTGGGCTCGACCAGAAATCAACAGGGGTAAGAAATTGGACAATTCAGGTTCAAAGGCAGTTGGTTCCTTATAGGTGTGGTTGGTGTATTCCGTAGTTCTAGCGATTGTATTTCACTCAAAACTCACCGAATGACTCCTCCCACCATATTGTGACGATGCCCAAGTTTTGGGATCGACTGGAAATCAGTAGGGGTAAGAAATGTGACAATTCAGGTTCAAAGGCAGTTCGTTCCTTATAGGAGTGGTTGGTGTATTCCGTAGTTCTAGCGATTGGATTTCACTCAAAACTCACCAAATGACTCCTCCCACCATATTATGATGATGCCCAAGTTTGGGCTCGATCGGAAATCCATAGGGGTAAGAAATTGGACAATTCAGGTTCAAAGGCAGTTCGTTCCTTATAGGATCGGTTGGTGTATTCCGTAGTTCTAGCGATTGGATTTCACTCAAAACTCACCAAATGACTCCTCCCACCATATTATGATGATGCCCAAGTTTTGGGCTCGATCGGATGTCCATAGGGGTAAGAAATTGGACAATTCAGGTTCAAAGGCAGTTGGTTCCTTATAGGAGTGGTTGGTGTATTCCGTAGTTCTAGCGATTGGATTTCACTCAAAACTCACCGAATGACTCCTCCCACCATATTGTGATGATGCCCAAGTTTTGGGCTCGACCGGAAATCAGTAGGGGTAAGAAATTGGACAATTCAGGTTCAACGGCAGTTCGTTCCTTATAGGAGTGGTTGGTGTATTGCATAGTTCTAGCGATTAGATTTCGCTCAAAACTCACCAAATGACTCCTCCCACCATATTATGAAGATGCCCAAGTTTTGGGCTCGATCGGAAATCAATAAGGGTAAGAAATTGGACAGTTCAGGTTCGAAGGCAGTTCGTTCCTTATAGGAGTGGTTGGTGTATTCCGTACTTCTAGCGATTGGATTTCAATCAAAACTCACCAAATGACTCCTCTCACCATATTATGATGGTGCCCAAGTTTTGGGCTCGACCAGAAATCAATAGGGGTAAGAAATTGGACAATTCAGCTTCAAAGGCAGTTGGTTCCTTATAGGTGTGGTTGGTGTATTCCGTAGTTCTAGCGATTGGATTTCACTCAAAACTCACCGAATGACTCCTCCCAAGATATTGTGATGATGCCCAAGTTTTGGGATCGACCGGAAATCAGTAGGGGTAAGAAATTGGACAATTCAGGTTCAAAGGCTGTTCGTTCTTTATAGGAGTGGTTGGTGTATTCCGTAGTTCTAGCGATTGGATTTCACTCAAAACTCACCAAATGACTCCTCCCACCATATTATGATGATGCCCAAGTTTTGGGCTAGATCGGAAATCAATAGGGGTAAGAAATTGGACAATTCAGGTTCGAAGGAAATTCGTTCCTCGTAGGAGTGGTTGGTGTATTCCGTAGTTCTAGCGACTGGATTTCAATCAAAACTCACCAAATGACTCCTCCCACCATATTGTGATGGTGCCCAAGTTTTGGGCTCGACCATAAATCAATAGGGGTAAGAAATTGGACAACTCAGGTTCAAAGGTAGTTCGTTCCTTATAGGAGTGGTTGGTGTATTCCGTAGTTCTAGCGATTGGATTTCACTCAAAACTCACCGAATGACTCCTCCCACCATATTATGATGATGCCCAAGTTTTGGGCTCGACCGGAAATCAGTAGGGGTAAGATATTGGACAATTCAGGTTCAAAGGCAGTTCGTTCCTTATAGGAGTGGTTGGTGTATTCCGTACTTCTAGCGATTGGATTTCACTCAAAACTCTCCAAATCACTCCTCCCACCATATTATGATGATGCCCAAGTTTGGGGCTTGATCGGAAATCAATAGGGGTAAGGAATTGGACAATTCAAGTTCGAAGACAGTTCGTTCAGAATTGGAGTGGTTGGTGTATTGCATAGTTCTAGCGATTGGATTTCACTCAAAACTCACCAAATGACTCCTCCTACCATATTATGATGATGCCCAAGTTTTGGGCTCGATCGGATATCCATAGGGGTAAGAAATTGGACAATTCAAGTTCGAAGGCAGTTCGTTCCCAATTGGAGGGGTTGGGGTGTTGCATAGTTCTAGCGATTGGATTTCACTCAAAACTCACCAAATGACTCCTCCCACCATATTATGATGATGCCCAAGTTTTGGGCTCGATCGGAAATCAATAGGGGTAAGAAATTGGACAATTCAGGTTCGAAGGCAGTTCGTTCCTTAGAAGAGTGGTTGGTGTATTCCGTAGTTCTAGCGATTGGATTTCAATCAAAACTCACCAAATGACTCCTCCCACCATATTATGATGATTCCCAAGTTTTGGGCTCGATCGGAAATCAATAGGGGTAAGAAATTGGACAATTCAGGTTCAAAGGCAGTTCGTTCCTTATAGGAGTGGTTGGTGTATTCCGTAGTTCTAGAGATTGGATTTCACTCAAAACTCACCGAATGACTCCTCCCACCATATTGTGATGATGCCCAAGTTTTGGGCTCGACCGGAAATTAGTAGGGGTAAGAAATTGGACAATTCAAGTTTGAACGGCAGTTCGTTCCTTATAGGAGTGGTTGGTGTATTCCGTAGTTCTAGCGATTAGATTTCGTTCAAAACTCACCAAATGACTCCTCCCACCATATTATGAAGATGCCCAAGTTTTGGGCTCGATCGGAAATCAATAGGGGTAAGAAATTGGACAGTTCAGGTTCGAACGCAGTTCGTTCCTTATAGGAGTGGTTGGTGTATTCCGTACTTCTAGCGATTGGATTTCAATCAAAACTCACCAAATGACTCCTCCCACCATATTATGATGGTGCCCAAGTTTTGGGCTCGACCAGAAATCAATAGGGGTAAGAAATTGGACAATTCAGGTTCAAAGGCAGTTGGTTCCTTATAGGTGTGGTTGGTGTATTCCGTAGTTCTAGCGATTGGATTTCACTCAAAACTCACCGAATGACTCCTCCCACCATATTGTGATGATGCCCAAGTTTTGGGATCGACCGGAAATCAGTAGGGGTAAGAAATTGGACAATTCAGGTTCAAAGGCTGTTCGTTCCTTATAGGAGTGGTTGGTGTATTCGGTAGTTCTAGCGATTGGATTTCACTCAAAACTCACCGAATGACTCCTCCCACAATATTGTGATGATGCCCAAGTTTTGGGATCGACCGGAAATCAGTAGGGGTAAGAAATTGGACAATTCAGGTTCAAAGGCTGTTCGTTCCTTATAGGATTGGTTGGTGTATTCCGTAGTTCTAGCGATTGGATTTCACTCAAAACTCACCAAATGACTCCTCCCACCATATTATGATGATGCCCAAGTTTTGGGCTCGATCGGAAATCAATAGGGGTAAGAAATTGGACAATTCAGGTTCGATGGAAGTTCGTTCCTCGTAGGAGTGGTTGGTGTATTCCGTAGTTCTAGCAACTGGATTTCAATCAAAACTCACCAAATGACTCCTCCCACCATATTATGATGGTGCCCAAGTTTTGGGCTCGACCATAAATCAATAGGGGTAAGAAATTGGACAACTCAGGTTCAAAGGCAGTTCATTCCTTATAGGAGTGGTTGGTGTATTCCGTAGTTCTAGTGATTGGATTTCACTCAAAACTCACCGAATGACTCCTCCCACCATATTATGATGATGCCCAAGTTTTGGGCTCGACCGGAAATCAGTAGGGGTAAGAAATTGGACAATTCAGGTTCAAAGGCAGTTCGTTCCTTATAGGAGTAGTTGGTGTATTCCGTACTTCTAGCGATTGGATTTCACTCAAAACTCACCAAATCACTCCTCCCACCATATTATGATGATGCCCAAGTTTGGGGCTCGATCGGAAATCAATAGGGGAAAGAAATTGGACAATTCAAGTTCGAAGACAGTTCGTTCAGAATTGGAGTGGTTGGTGTATTGCATAGTTGTAGCGATTGGATTTCACTCAAAACTCACCAAATGACTCCTCCCACCATATTATGATGATGCCCAAGTTTTGGGCTCGATCAGAAATCAATAGGGGTAAGAAATTGGACAATTCAAGTTCGAAGACAGTTCGTTCAGAATTGGAGTGGTTGGTGTATTGCATAGTTCTAGCGATTGGATTTCACTCAAAACTCACCAAATGACTCCTCCCACCATATTATGATGATGCCCAAGTTTTGGGCTCGATCGGATATCCATAGGGGTAAGAAATTGGACAATTCAGGTTCAATGGATGTTCGTTCCATATAGGAGTGGTTGGTGTATTCCGTAGTTCTAGCGATTGGATTTCACTCAAAACTCACCAAAAGACTCCTCCCACCATATTATGATGATGCCCATGTCTTGGGCTCGAACAGAAATCAATAGGGGTAAGAAATTGGACCATTCAAGTTCGAAGGCAGTTCGTTCCTTATTGGAGTCGTTGGTGTATTCCGTAGTTCTAGCGATTGGATTTCACTCAATACTCACCAAATGAGTCCACCCCCCATATTATGTTGATGCCCAAGTTTTGCCCTCGATCGGAAATCCATAGGGGTAAGAAATTGGACAATTCAGGTTCAAAGGCAGTTAGTTCCTTATAGGAGTGGTTGGTGTATTCCGTACTTCAAGCGATCGGATTTCACCCAAAACTCACCAAATAACTCCTCCCACCATATTATGTCGATGCCCAAGTTTTGGGCTCTATCGGAAATTCATAGGGGTAAGAAATTGGACAACTCAAGTTCGAAGGCAGTTCTTTCCGAATTGGAGTGGTTGGTGTATTGCATAGTTCTAGCGATCGGATTTCACTCAAAACTCACCAAATGACTCCTCCCACCATATTATGATGATGCCCAAGTTTTGGGCTCGATCGGAAATCCATAGGGGTAAGAAATTGGAGAATTCAGGTTCAAAGGCAGTTCGTTCCTTATAGGAGCGGTTGGTGTATTCCGTAGTTCTAGCGATCGGATTTCACTCAAAACTCACCAAATGACTCCTCCCACCATATTATGAGGATGCCCAAGTCTTGGGATCGATCGGAAATCAACAGGGGTAAGAAATTGGATAATTCAAGTTCGAAGGCAGCTCGTTCCAAATTGGAGTGGTTGGTGTATTGCATAGTTCTAGCGATTAGATTTCACTCAAAACTCACAAAATGACTCCTCCGACCATATTATGATGATGCCCAAGTTTTGGGCTCGATCGGAAATCAATAGGGGTAAGAAATTGGACAATTCAGGTTCACTGGATGTTTGTTCCTTATAGGAGTGGTTGGTGTATTCCGTAGTTCTAGCGATTGGATTTCACTCAAAACTCACCAAATGACTCCTCCCACCATATTATGATGATGCCCAAGTTTTGGGCTCGATCGTAAATCCATAGAAGTAAGAAATTGGACAATTCAAGTTTGAAGGAAGTTCATTCCGAATTGGAGTTGTTGGTGTATTGCATTGTTCTAGCGATTGGATTTCACTCAAAACTCAACAATTGACTCCTCCCACCATATTATGATGATGGCCAAGTTTTGGGCGTGATCGGAAATCAATAGGGGTAAGAAATTGGACAATTAAGGTTCAAAGGCAGTTCGTTCCATATAGGAGTGGTTGGTGTATTCCGTAGTACTAAAGATTGGATTTCACTCAAATCTCACCAAATGACTCCTCCCACCATATTATGATGATGTCCAAGTTTTGGGCTCGATCGGAAATCCATAGGGGTAAGAAATTGGACAATTCAAGTTCGAAGGCAGTTCGTTCCGAATTGGAGTGGTTGGTGTATTGCATAGTTCTAGCGATTGGATTTCACTCAAAACTCACCAAATGACTCCTCCCACCATATTATGATGATGCCCAAGTTTTGGGCTCGATCGGATATCCATAGGGGTAAGAAACTGGACAATTCAATTTCGAAGGTAGTTCGTTCCGAATTGGAGTGGTTGGGGTATTGCATAGTTCTAGCGATTGGATTTCACTTAAAACTCACCAAATGACTCCTTCCACCATTTTATGTTGATGCCCAAGTTTTTGGCTCGATCGGAAATCCATAGGGGTAAGAAATTGGACAATTCAAGTTCGAAGGCAGTTCGTTCCGAATTGGAGTGGTTAGTGTATTGCATTGTTCCAACGATTGGATTTCACTCAAAACTCACTGAATGACTCCTCCCACCATATTATGATGATGCCCAAGTTTTGGGCTTGATCGGAAATCAATAGGGGTAAGAAATTGTACAATTCAGGTTCAAAGGCAGTTCGTTCCGTATAGGAGTGGTTGGTGTATTTCCGTAGTTCTAGCGATCGGATTTCACTCAAAACTCACCAAATCACACCTCCCACCATATTCTGTTGATGCCCAAGTTTTGGGCTCGATCGGAAATCCATTGGGGTAAGAAATTGACAATTCAGGTTGAAAGGCAGTTCGTTCCTTATAGGAGGGGTTGGTGTATTCCGTAGTTCTAGCGATCAGATATTACTCAAAACTCACCAAATGACTCCTCCCACCGTATTATGAGGATGCCCAAGTTTTGGGATCGATCGGAAATCAATAGGGGTAAGAAATTGGACAATTCAGGTTCAAAGGATGTTTGTTCCGTATAGGAGTGGTTGCTGTATTCCGTAGTTCTAGCGATTGGATTTCACTCAAAACTCACCAAATGACTCCTCCCACCATATTATGATGATCCCCAAGTTTTGGGCTCGATCGGAAATCAATAGGGGTAAGAAATTGGACAATTCAGGTTCAAAGGCAGTTCTTTCCTTATAGGTGTGGCTGGTGTATTCCGTAGTTCTAGCGATCGGATTTCACTCAAAACTCACCAAATGACTCCTCCCACCATATTATGTTGATGCCCAAGTTTTGGGCTCGATCGGAAATCCATAGGGGTAAGAAATTGGACAATTCAAGTTCGAAGGCAGTTCGTTCCGAATTCGAGTGGTTGGTGTATTGCATAGTTCTAGCGATTGGATTTCACTCAAAACTCACCAAATGACTCCTCCCACCAAAATATGAAGATGCCCAAGTTTTGGGCTCAATCGGAAATCCATAGGGGTAAGAAATTGGACAATTCAAGTTCGAAGACAGTTCGTTCCGAATTGGAGTGGTTGGTGTATTGCATAGTTCTAGGGATTGGTTTTCACTCAAAACTCTCCAAATGACTCCTCCCACCATATTATGATGATGCCCAAGTTTTGGGCTCGATCAGAAATCAATAGGGGTAAGATATTGGACAATTCAGGTTCAAAGGCAGTTCGTTCCTTATAGGAGCTGTTGGTATATTCCGTAGTTCTAGAGATCGGATTTCACTCAAAACTCACCTAATGACTCCTCCCACCATATTACGTTGATGCCCAAGTTTTGGGCTCGATCGGAAATCCATTGGGGTAAGAAATTGGACAATTCAGGTTGAAAGGCAGTTCGTTCCTTATAGGAGGGGTTGGTATATTCCGTAGTTCTAGCGATCAGATATTACTCAAAACTCACCAAATGACTCCTCCCACCGTATTATGAGGATGCCCAAGTTTTGGGATCGATCGGAAATCAATAGGGGTAAAAAATTGGACAATTCAGGTTCAAAGGATGTTTGTTCCGTATAGGAGTGGTTGCTGTATTCCGTAGTTCTACCGATTGGATTTCACTCAAAACTCACCAAATGACTCCTCCCACCATATTATGATGATCCCCAAGTTTTGGGCTCGATCGGAAATCAATAGGGGTAAGAAATTGGACAATTCAGGTTGAAAGGCAGTTCGTTCCTTATAGGAGGGGTTGGTATATTCCGTAGTTCTAGAGATCGGATTTCACTCAAAACTCACCAAATGACTCCTCCCACCATATTATGTTGATGCCCAAGTTTTGGACTCGATCGGATATCCATAGGGGTAAGAAATTGGACAATTCAATTTCGAAGGCACCTCATTCCGAATTGGAGTGGTTTGTGTATTGCATTGTTCTAGCGATTGGATTTCTCTAAAAACTCACCAAATGACTCCTCCCACCATATTATGAGGATGCCCAAGTTTTGGGCTCGATCGGAAATCCATAGGTGTAAGAAATTGGACAATTCAAGTTCAAAGGAATTTCGTTCCGAATTGGAGTGGTTGGTGTATTGCATAGCTCTTGCGGTTGGATTTCACTCAAAACTCACCAAGTGACTCCTCCCACCATATTATGATGATGCCCAAGTTTTGGGCTCGATCGGAAATTAATAGGGGTAAGAAATTGAACAATTCAGGTTCAAAGGCAATTCGTTCCTTATAGGAGTGGTTGTTGCATTCCGTACTTTTAGCTATTGGATTTCACTCAAAACTCCCCCAACGACACCTCCCTCCATATTATGTTGATGCCCAAGTTTTGGGCTCTATCAAAAATCAATAGGGGTAAGAAATTGGACAATTCAGGTTCAAAGGCAGTTCGTTCCGTATAGGAGTGGTAGTTCTAGCGATCGTATTTCAATCAAAACTCACCAAGTGACTCCTCCCACCATATTGTGATGATGCCCCAATTTTGGGCTCGATCGGAAATCAATAGGGGTTAGAAATTGGACAATTCAGGTTCAAAAGCAGTTCGTTCTTTACAGGAGTGGTTGTTCTAGCGACTGGATTTCACTCAAAACTCACCAAATGACTCCTCCCACCAAATTACGTTGATGCCCATGTTTTGGGCTCAATCGAAAATCCATAGGTGTAAGAAATTGGACAATTCAAGTTCAAAGGCAGTTCGTTGCGAATTGGAGTGGTTGGTGTATTGCATAGTTCTAGCGATTGGATTTCACTCACAACTCACGAAATGACTCCTCCCACCATATTACGATGATGCCCAAGTTCTCGGCTCGATCGGAAATCAATAGGGGTAAGAAATTGGACAATTCAGGTTGAAAGGCAGTTCGTTCCTTACAGGAGTGGTTGTTCTAGCGATTGGATTTCACTCAAAACTCACCCAATGACACCTCCCTCCATATTATGTTGATGCCCAAGTTTTGGGCTCGATCAGAAATCAATAGGGGTAAGAAATTGGACAATTCAGGTTCAAAGGCAGTTCGTTCCGTATAGGAGTGGTTGGTGTATTCCATTGTTCTAGCGATCGTATTTCACTCAAAACTCACCAAGTGACTCCTCCCACCATATTGTGATGATGCCCCAGTTTTGGGCTCGATCGGAAATCAATAGGGGTTAGAAATTGGACAATTCAGTTTCAAAAGCAGTTCGTTCTTTACAGGAGTGGTTGTTCTAGCGATTGGATTTCACTCAAAACTCACCAAATGACTCCTCCCACCATATTATGATGATGCCCAAGTGTTGGGCTCGATCGGAAATCCATAGGTGTAAGAAATTGGACAATTCAAGTTCGAAGACAGTTCGTTCCGAATTGGAGTGGTTGGTGTATTGCATAGTTCTAGCGATTGGATTTCACTCAAAACTCACCAAATGACTCCTCCCACCATATTATGATGATGCCCAACTTCTGGGCTCGATCGGAAATCAATCGGGGTAATAAATTGGACAATTCAGGTTCAAAGGCAGTTCGTTCCTTACAGGAGTGATTGGTGTATTCCGTAGTTCTAGAGATTGGATTTCACTCAAAACTCACCAAATGACTCCTCCCACCATATTATGATGATGCCCAAGTTTTGGGCTCGATCGGAAATCCATAGGGGTAAGAAATTGGACAATTCAAGTTCGAGGGCAGTTCGTTCCGAATTGGAGTGGTAGGTGTATTGCATAGTACTAGCTATTGGATTTCACTCAAAACTCACGAAAGGACTCCTCCCACCATATTATGATGATGCCCAAGTTTTTGGTTCGATCGGAAATCAATAGGGGTAAGAAATTGGACAATTCAGGTTCAAAGGCATTTCATTCCTTAGAGGAGCGGTTGGTGTATTCCGTAGTTCTAGCGATTGGATTTCTCTTAAAACTCAGCAAATGACTCCTCCCCCCATATTATGATGATGCCCAAGTTTTGGGCTCGATCGGATATCCATAGGGGTAAGAAATTGGACAATTCAAGTTCGAAGGCAGTTCGTTCCAAATTGGAGTGGTTGGTGTATTGCATAGTTCTAGCGATTGGATTTCACTCAAAACTCACCAAATGACTCCTCCCACCATATTATGATGATGCCCAAGTTTTGGGCTCGATCGGAAATCAATAGGGGTAAGAAATTGGACAATTCAGGTTCAAAGGCAGTTCGTTCCTTACAGGAGTGGCTGGTGTATTCCGTAGTTCTAGCGATTGGATTTCACTCAAAACTCACCAAATGAGTCCTCCCACCATATTATGGTGATGCCCAACTTTTGGGCTCTGTTGAGCCTATTCCTAACAACTAAAATGTGTTATTAAAAATAGCAACTTCAATTCTCGCAAGTGCACGAACCATTTATAGTATAGCTTATGTAAATACGAGGTCGATCCCACGGAGAATGGTGACTTGGTTGCAAGTTAAATTACTTAGAATGATGGAAAATACAGAAAACTAACAAACTAACAAATGGCAAGGTCTAGGACAGAATCCTAGCACCACACACGCACTCGAAATGGGGGGTTTTGTTGTTGAAATGAAAACAAGAGAATGAAATGGAAGTGCTGGAAAGTAACAATGGCAGCAATCAGCAAGTTGTGAAACAATGATTGAGAAGTGTTAGAGCCTTGGAATCCACCTCTAGTATTCCTATCCAAGTTATGAATGCATAGAAATTGACTCAAGCTTCATTAACAATAGATTATCGCATACAAGCCTATGGTATCTAGGTGCAGGATGCATGATTCTCCTAAGGCATGTGATTGTGCATGGTATCTACACAACACGTGATCTCTAATATGCAACCTAAGCATGGTATCTACTTAGAATAAAGCATACAAGAGTCATTAAGTTCCTTGAGAATATGATAATCACACAAGTCCTAGAACATGGTATCTGTCCTAGTCAACCTATGGTTATTAACCCCTTGAATGATTCTTAGGCCATTCATGTGTTGCTTGTGAAAGGAGAGTAGAATTGGTGAATCTAAACCCCTTCCCAACCTGTGCTAGATGCATAAAATCCTAGTTAGCTACTCCAAGAAAACATACATCAAGCACATAATAAACTGGAGGTTAACAACTTGATAATGAAAGCAAGGAAATCAATTAACTATGAAATCATTCATAACATTGAATATTCATGACTAGGGTTTCATCCTAAGCCCTAACTAAATGGATTAGTTAAACATAACTATGAATACAGAAAATAAGAAATACATAGATGGAATAAAGAGAATAGAAGAACTAGCTGGTGGCAGCAAGGTAGTTTCCAGGACAGCTCCCAGCTCTCCCTCCTTTGCAGCTAGCTCTCTTCTCTCTTTGTGGTGAATCTGAATGTGTGTATGGGAGTAATGGATGAAGTGAAAGTGTGTCTGAATCTGAATGTCAATCTGAATGTCTTGAATGTGGAATGGAAGTGGTATTTATAGGGAGAGGGTAGAGATAAATCTGAATTCAATATGGCTAATGCATACAACACTTGTATTTAGATAATCAGAATTGGTTGTTGCACTTCACCAATAAATCCCACCAGCAGCCCTAGCTCATCATTATGTCAGCATGACCAAGCATCCATCAGCTCGTCCTCATGTCAGCATGATGTGTATTTTCATGGGCTCACGAATTGGATTTGGCTGAATGAAAAGATGACTTTAAGATGTCCATTTTGAAGTTCAGAATGTCACTGATCCAACCACACATACATTAGCCCAATCCAAGCTCGGATGAAGAAGATAAGTCCGAAATGAACTTCTAACTCAGTTTCCAGTTTTTGCACATTTTTGCACCATTTTGCTTCAAATGCCTCAAGTGTATTCCTCTCATGCCAATCAGCCCTTAATATGCATGGATTGTATCAAATGTGATCTCTTGCTCCCATAACCTACAGAACACACAAACATAGATAAGTGACTCGAAATAAAGAGAAACTAAACAAAATTACTAAGTAATGAAGGCAAGCAAATGTGTGAAATTATGAACTTATCAGGCTCATCCGGAAATCAATAGGGGTAAGAAATTGGACAATTCAGGTTCAAAGGCAGTTCGTTCCTTATAGGAGTGGTTGGTGTATTCCGTAGTTCTAGCGATTGGATTTCACTCAAAACTCACCAAATGACTCCTCCCATCGTATTATGATGATGCCCAACTTTTGGGCTCGATCGGAAATCCATAGGGGTAAGAAAATGGACAATTCAGGTTCAAAGGCAGTTCGTTCCTTATAGTAGTGGCTGGTGTATTCCGTAGTTCTAGCGATTGGATTTCACTCAAAACTCACCAAATGACTCCTCCCACCATATTATGATGATGCCCAAGTTTTGGGCTCGATCGGAAATCAATAGGGGTAAGAAATTGGACAATTCAGGTTCAAAGGCAGTTCGTTCCTTATAGAAGTGGCTGGTGTATTCCGTAGTTCTAGCAATTGGATTTCACTCAAAACTCACCAAATGACTCCTCCCACCATATTACGATGATGCCCAAGTTCTCGGCTCGATCGGAAATCAATAGGGGTAAGAAATTGGACAATTCAGGTTGAAAGGCAGTTCGTTCCATATAGGAGTGGCTGGTGTATTACATAGTTCTAGCGATTGGATTTCACTCAAAACTCACCAAATGACTCCTTCCACCATATTATGATGATGCCCAAGTTTTGGGCTCGGTCGGAAATCAATAGGGGTAAGTGATTGGACAATTCAGGTTCGAAGGCAGTTCGTTCCTTATAAGACTGGTTGGTGTATTCCATAGTTCTAGCGATTGGATTTCACTCAAAACTCAGCAAATGACTCCTCCAACCATATTATGATGATGCCCAAGTTTTGGGCTCAATCGGAAATCCATAGGGGTAAGAAATTGGACAATTCATGTTCGAAGGCAGTTCGTTCCGAATTGGAGTGGTTGGTGTATTGCATAGTTCTAGCGATTGGAATTCACTCAAAACTCACCAAATGACTCCACCCACCATATTATGATGATGCCCAAGTTTTGGGCTCGATCGGAAATCCGCAGGGGTAAGAAATTGGACAATTCAAGTTCGCATGCAGTTCGTTCCGAATTGGAGCGGTTGGTGTATTGCATAGTTCCAGTGATTGGATTTCACTCAAAACTCACCAAATGACTCCTCCCACCATATTATGATGATTCCCAAATTTTGAGCTTGATCGGATATCCATAGGGGTAAGAAATTGGACAATTCAGGTTCAAAGGCAGTTCGTTCCTTATAGAAGTGGCTGGTGTATTCCGTAGTTCTAGCGATTGGATTTCACTAAAAACTCACCAAATGACTCCTTCCACCATATTATGGTGATGCCCAAGGTTTGGGATCGATCGGAAATCCATAGGGGTAAGAAATTGGACAATTCAAGTTCGAAGGCAGTTCGTTCCGAATTGGAGTGGTTGGTGTATTGCATAGTTCTAGTGACTGGGTTTCACTCAAAACTCACCAAATGACTCCTCCAACCATATTATGACGATGCCCAAGTTATGGGCTCGATCGGAAATCAATAGGGGTAAGAAATTGGACAATTCAGGTTCAAAGGCAGTTCGTTCCTTATAGAAGTGGCTGGTGTATTCCGTAGTTCTAGCGATTGGATTTCACTGAAACTCAACAAATGACTCCTCCCACCATATTATGGTGATGCCCAAGTTTTGGGCTCGATCGGAAATCAATAGGGGTAAGAAATTGGACAATTCAGATTCAAAGGCAGTTTGTTCCTTATAGGAGTGGTTGGTGTATTGCATAGTTCTAGCGATTGGATTTCACTCAAAACTCACCAAATGACTACTCCCACCATATTATGAAGATGCCCAAGTTTTGGGCTTGATCGGAAATCCATACGGGTTAGAAATTGGACATTTCATGTTCGTAGGCAGTTCGTTCTGAATTGGAGTGGTTGGTGTATTGCATAGTTCTAGCGATTGGATTTCACTCCAAACAAACCAAATGACTCCTCCCACCATATTATGATGATGCCCAAGTTTTGGGCTCGATCGGAAATCAATATTAGTAAGAAATTGGACAATTCAGGTTCAAAGGCAGTTCGTTCCTTATTGGAGTGGTTGGTATACTCCGTAGTTCTAGCGATTGGATTTCACTCAAAACTCACCAAATGACTCATCCCACCATATTATGATGATACCCAAGTTTTGGGCTCGATCGGAAATCAGTAGGGGTAAGAAATTGGACAATTCAGGTTCAAAGGCAGTTCGTTCCTTATAGGAGTGGGTGGTGTATTGCATAGTTCTAGCGATTGGACTTCACTCAAAACACCCCAAATGACTACTACCACCATATTATGATGATGACCAAGTTTTGGGCTCGATCGGAAATCCATACGGGTAAGAAATTGGACAATTCAAGTTCGTAGGCAGTTCGTTCTGAATTGGAGTGGTTGGTGTATTGCATAGTTCTAGCGATTGGATTTCACTCCAAATTCACCAAATGACTCCTCCCACCATATTATGATGATGCCCAAGTTTTTTGCTCGATCGGAAATCAATATTAGTAAGAAATTGGACAATTCAGGTTCAAAGGCAGTTCGTTCCTTATTGGAGTGGTTAGTGTATTCCGTAGTTCTAGCGATTGGATTTCACTCAAAACTCACCAAATGACTCCTCCCACCATATTATGATGATGCCCAAGTTTTGGGCTTGATCAGAAGTCAATATGGGTTAGAAATTGGACAATTCAGATTCAAAGGCAGTTCGTTCCTTATAGGAGTGGTTGGTGTATTCCGTAGTTCTAGCGATTGGATTTCACTCAAAACTCCCCAAATGACTACTCCCGCCTAATTATGATGATACCCAAGTTTTGGGCTCGATCGGAAATCAATAGCGGTAAGAAATTGGACAATTTAGGTTCAAAGGCAGTTCGTTCCTTATAGGACTGGTCAGTGTATTCCGTACTTCTAGCAATTGGATTTCACTCCAAACTCACCAAATGACTCCTGCCACCATATTATGTTGATGCCCAAGTTTTGGGCTCGATCGGAAATCAATAGGGGTATGAAATTGGACCATTCAAGTTCAAAGGCTGTTCGTTCCTTATAGGAGTGGTTACTGTATTCCGTAGTTCTAGAGGTTGGATTTCACTCAAAACTCACCAAATAACTCCTCCCACCATACTATGATGATGCCCAAGTTTTGGGCTCGATCGGAAATCAATATTAGTAAGAAATTGGACAATTCAGGTTCAAAGGCTGTTCGTTCCTTATAGGAGTGGTTGGTGTATTCCGTAGTTCTAGCGATTGGATTTCACCCAACACTCACCAAATGACTCCTCCCACCATATTATGATGATGCCCAAGTTTTGGGCTCGATCGGAAATCAATAGGGGTAAGAAATTGGAGAATTCAGGTTTAAAGGTTCTTCGTTCCTTATAGGAGTGGTTACTGTATTCCGTAGTTCTAGCGATTGGATTTCACTCTAAACTCACCAAATGGCTCCTCCCACCATATTATGATGATGCCCAAGTTTTTGGCTCGATCGGAAATCAATAGGGGTAAGAAATTGGACAATTCAGTTTCAAAGGTTCTTCGTTCCTTATAGGAGTGGTTACTGTATTCCGTAGTTCTAGCGATTGGATTTCACTCTAAACTCACCAAATGGCTCCTCCCACCATATTATGATGATGCCCAAGTTTTGGGCTCGATCGGAAATCAATAGGGGTAAGAAATTGGACAATTCAGGTTCAAAGGCTGTTCGTTCCTTATTGGAGTGGTTGGTGTATTCCGTAGTTCTAGCGATTGGATCTCACTCAAAACTCACCACATGACTCCTCCCACCATATTATGATGATGCCCAAGTTTTGGGCTCGATCGGAAATCAATAGGGGTAAGAAATTGGACAATTCAGGTTCAGAGGTAGTTCGTTCCTTATAGGAGTGGTTGGTGTATTCCGTAGTTCTAGCGATTGGATTTCACTCAAAACTCACCATATGACTCCTCCCGCCATATTATGATGATGCCCAAGTTTTGGGCTCGTTCGGAAATCCATAGGGGTAAGAAATTGGACAATTCAAGTTCGAAGGCAGTTCGTTCCGAATTGGAGTGGTTGGTGTATTGCATAGTTCTAGCGAGTGGATTTCACTCAAAACTCACCAAATGACTCCTCCCACCATATTATGATGATACCTATGTTTTGGGCTCGATCGGAAATCAATATGGGTAAGAAATTGGACAATTCAGGTTCAAAGACTGTTCGTTCCGAATTGGAGTGGTTGGTGTATTGCATTGTTCTAGCGATTTGATTTCACTCAAAACTCACCAAATGACTCCTCCCACCATATTATGATGATGTCTAGGTTTTGGGCTCGATTGGAAATCAATAGGGGTAAGAAATTGGACAATTCAAGTTCAAAGGCAGTTCGTTCCATATAGGAGTGGTTGGTGTATTCCGTAGTTCTAGCGAGTGGATTTCACTCAAAACTCACCAAATGACTCCTCCCACCATATTATGATGATACCTATGTTTTGGGCTCGATCGGAAATCAATAGGGGTAAGAAATTGGACAATTCAGGTTCAAAGGCAATTCGTTCCATATAGGAGTTGTTGGTGTATTCCGTAGTTCTAGTGATTGGATTTCACTCAAAACTCACCAAATGACTCCTCCCGCCATATTATGATGATGCCCAAGTTTTGGGCTCGTTCGGAAATCCATAGGGGTAAGAAATTGGACAATTCAAGTTCGAAGGCAGTTCGTTCCGAATTGGAGTGGTTGGTGTATTGCATAGTTCTAGCGAGTGGATTTCACTCAAAACTCACCAAATGACTCCTCCCACCATATTATGATGATACCTATGTTTTGGGCTCGAGCGGAAATCAATATGGGTAAGAAATTGGACAATTCAGGTTCAAAGACTGTTCGTTCCGAATTGGAGTGGTTGGTGTATTGCATAGTTCTAGCGATTTGATTTCACTCAAAACTCACCAAATGACTCCTCCCACCATATTATGATGATGCCCAAGTTTTGGGCTGCATCGCAAATCAATATGGGTAAGAAATTGGACAATTCAGGTTCAAAGACTGTTCGTTCCGAATTGGAGTGGTTGGTGTATTGCGTTGTTCTGGCGATTGGATTTCACTCAAAACTCACCAAATGACTCCTCCCACCATATTATGATGATTCCCAAGTTTTGGGCTCGATCAGAAATCAATAGGGGTAAGAAATTGGACAATTCAGGTTCAAAGGCAGTTCGTTCCTTATTGGAGTGGTTGGTGTATTCCGTAGTTCTAGCGATTGGATTTCACTCAAAACTCACCAAATGACTCCTCCCACCATATTATGATGATGCCCAAGTTTCGGGCCTGATCAAAAGTCAATATGAGTTAGAAATTGGACAATTCAGATTCAAAGGCAGTTCGTTCCTTATGATGATGCCCAAGTTCTGGGCTCGATCGGTAATCAGTAGGGGTAAGAAATTGGACAATTCAACTTCGAAGGCAGTTCGTTCCGAATTGGAGGGGTTGGTGTATTGCGTAGTTCTGGCGATTGGATTTCACTCAAAACTCACCAAATGACTCCTCCCACCATATTATGATGATTCCCAAGTTTTGGGCTCGTTCAGATATCAATAGGGGTAAGAAATTGGACAATTCAGGTTCAAAGGCAGTTCGTTCCTTATAGGAGTGGTTGGTGTATTCCGCAATTCTAGCGATTGGATTTCACTCAAAAATCACCAAATGACTCCTCCCGCCATATTATGATGATGCCCAAGTTTTGGGCTCGTTCGGAAATCCATAGGGGTAAGAAATTGGACAATTCAGGTTCAAAGGCAGTTCGTTCCTTATTGGAGTGGGTGGTGTATTGCATAGTTCTAGCGATTGGATTTCACTCAAAATACCCCAAATGACTACTCTCACCTATATGATGATGCCCAAGTTTTGGGCTCGATCGGAAATCCATACGGGTAATAAATTGGACAATTCAAGTTCGTAGGAAGTTCGTTCTGAACTGGAGTGGTTGGTGTATTGCATAGTTGTAGCGATTGGATTTCACTCCAAACTCACCAAATGACTCCTCCCACGATATTATGATGATGCCGAAGTTTTGGGCTCGATCGGAAATCAATCTTAGTAAGAAATTGGACAATTCAGGTTCAAAGGCAGTTCGTTCCTTATTGGAGTGGTTGGTGTATTCCGTAGTTCTAGCGATTGGATTTTTCTCAAAACTCACCAAATGACTCCTCCCACCATATTATGATGATGCCCAAGTTTTGGGCTCGATCAGAAATCAATAGGGGTAAGAAATTGGACAATTCAGGTTCAAAGGCAATTCGTTCCTTATAGGAGTTGTTGGTGTATTCCGTAGTTCTAGTGATTGGATTTCACTCAAAACTCACCAAATGACTCCTCCCGCCATATTATGATGATGCCCAAGTTTTGGGCTCGTTCGGAAATCCATAGGGGTAAGAAATTGGACAATTTAAGTTCTAAGGCAGTTAGTTCCGAATTGGAGTGGTTGGTGTATTGCATAGTTCTATGGATTGGTTTTCACTCAAAACTCTCCGAATGACTCCTCCCACCATATTATGATGATGCCCAAGTTTTGGGCTCGATCAGAAATCAATAGGTGTAAGAAATTGGACAATTCAAGTTCAAAGGCAGTTCGTTCCTTATAGGAGTGGTTGGTGTATTCCGTAGTTCTAGCGATTGGATTTCCCCCGACACTCACTAAATGATTCCTCCCACCGTATTATGATGATGCCCAAGTTCTGGGCTCGATCGGTAATCAGTAGGGGTAAGAAATTGGACAATTCAACTTCGAAGGCAGTTCGTTCCGAATTGGAGGGGTTGGTTTATTGCGTAGTTCTGGCAATTGGATTTCACTCAAAACTCACCAAATGACTCCTCCCACCATATTATGATGATTCCCAGGTTTTGGGCTCGTTCAGAAATCAATAGGGGTAAGAAATTGGACAATTCAGGTTCAAAGGCAGTTCGTTCCTTATAGGAGTGGTTGGTGTATTCCGTAGTTCTAGGGATTGGATTTCACTCAAAACTCACCAAATGACTCCTCCCGCCATATTATGATGATGCCCAAGTTTTTGGCTCGTTCGGAAATCCATAGGGGTAAGAAATTGGACAATTCAAGTTCGAAGGCAGTTCGTTCCGAATTGGAGTGGTTGGTGTATTGCATAGTTCAAGCGACTGGATTTCACTCAAAACTCACCAAATGACTCCTCCCAACATATTATGATGATGCCTAAGTTTTGGGCTCGATCGGAAATCAATATGGGTAAGAAATTGGACAATTCAGGTTCAAAGACTGTTCGTTCCGAATTGGAGTGGTTGGTGTATTGCATAGTTCTAGCGATTTGATTTCACTCAAAACTCACCAAATGACTCCTCCCACCATATTATGATGATGCCTAAGTTTTGGGCTCGATCGGAAATCAGTATGGGTAAGAAATTGGACAATTCAGGTTCAAAGACTGTTCGTTCCGAATTGGAGTGGTTGGTGTATTGCATAGTTCTAGCGATTTGATTTCACTCAAAACTCACCAAATGACTCCTCCCACCATATTATGATGATGCCCAAGTTTTGGGCTGCATCGCAAATCAATATGGGTAAGAAATTGGACAATTCAGGTTCAAAGACTGTTCGTTCCGAATTGGAGTGGTTGGTGTATTGCATAGTTCTAGCGATTTGATTTCACTTAAAACTCACCAAATGACTCCTCCCACCATATTATGATGATGTCTAGGTTTTGGGGTCGATCGGAAATCAATAGGGGTAAGAAATTGGACAATTCAGGTTCAAAGGCAGTTCGTTCCTTATAGGAGTGGTTGGTGTATTCCGTAGTTCTAGCATTTGGATTTCACTCAAAACTCACCACATGACTCCTCCCACCATATTATGATGATGCCCAAGTTTTGGGATCGATCAGAAATCAGTAGGGGTAAGAAATTGGACAATTCAGGTTCAAAGGCAGTTCGTTCCTTATAGGAGTGGTTGGTGTATGCCGTAGTTCTAGCGTTTGGATTTCACTCAAAACTCACCAAATGACTCCTGCCACCATATTATGATGATGCCCAAGTTTTGGGCTCGATCAGAAATCAATAGGGGTAAGAAATTGGACAATTCAGGTTCAAAGGCAGTTCGTTCCTTATAGGAGTGGCTGGTGTATTGCTTAGTTCTAGGGTTTGGTTTTCACTCAAAACTCACCGAATGACCCCTCCCACCGTATTATGATGATGCCCAAGTTTTGGGCTCGATCGGAAATCAATAGGGGTAAGAAATTGGACAATTCAGGTTCAGAGGTAGTTCGTTCCTTATAGGAGTGGTTGGTGTATTCCGTAGTTCTAGCGATTGGATTTCACTCAAAACTCACCAAATGACTCCTCCCGCCATATTATGATGATGCCCAAGTTTTGGGCTCGTTCGGAAATCCATAGGGGTAAGAAATTGGACAATTCAAGTTCGCAGGCAGTTCGTTCCGAATTGGAGTGGTTGGTGTATTGCATAGTCCTAGGGATTGGTTTTCACTCAAAACTCTCCAAACGACTCCTCCCACCATATTATGATGATGCCCAAGTTTTGGGCTCGATCGGAAATCCATACGGGTAAGAAATTGGACATTTCATGTTCGTAGGCAGTTCGTTCTGAATTGGAGTGGTTGGTGTATTGCATAGTTCTAGCGATTGGATTTCACTCAAAACTCACCAAATGACTCCTCCCACCATATTATGATGATGCCCAAGTTTTGGGCTCGATCAGAAATCAATAGGGGTAAGAAATTGGACAATTCAGGTTCAAAGGCAGTTCGTTTCTTATAGGAGTTGCTGGTGTATTCCGTAGTTCTAGCGTTTGGTTTTCACCCAAAACTCACCGAATGACCCCTCCCACCGTATTATGATGATGCCCAAGTTTTGGGCTCGATCGGAAATCAATAGGGGTAAGAAATTGGACAATTCAGGTTCAGAGGTAGTTCATTCCTTATAGGAGTGGTAGGTGTATTCCGTAGTTCTAGCGATTGGATTTCCCCCGACACTCACAAAATGACTCCTCCCACCGTATTATGATGATGCCCAAGTTTTGGGCTCGATCGGTAATCAGTAGGGGTAAGAAATTGGACAATTCAACTTCGAAGGCAGTTCGTTCCGAATTGGAGGGGTTGGTGTATTGCGTAGTTCTGGCGATTGGATTTCACTCAAAACTCACCAAATCACTCCTCCCACCATATTATGATGATTCCCAAGTTTTGGGCTCGTTCAGAAATCAATAGGGGTAAGAAATTGGACAATTCAGGTTCAAAGGCAGTTCGTTCCTTATAGGAGTGGTTGGTGTATTCCGTAGTTCTAGCGATTGGATTTCACTCAAAACTCACCAAATGACTCCTCCCGCCATGTTATGATGATGCCCAAGTTTTGGGATCGATCGGAAATCCATAGGGGCAAGAAATTGGACAATTCAGGTTCAAAGGTAGTTCGTTCCTTATAGGACTGGCTGGTGTATTCCGTAGTTCTAGCGATTTGATTTCACACAAAAGTCACCAAATGATTCCTCCCACCATATTATGATGATGCCCAAGTTTTGGGCTCGATCGGAAATCAATAGGGGTATGAAATTGGACAATTCATGTTCAAAGGCAGTTCGTTCCTTATTGGAGTGGTTGGTATATTCCGTAGTTCTAGCGATTGGATTTCACTCAAAACTCACCAAATGACTCCTCCCACCATATTATGACGATGCCCAAGTTTTGGGCTCGATCAGAAATCAATAGGGGTAAGAAATTGGACAATTCAGGTTCAAAGGCAGTTCGTTCCTTATAGGAGTGGTTGGTGTATTCCGTAGTTCTAGCGTTTGGATTTCACTCAAAACTCACCAAATGACTCCTCCCACCATATTATGATGATGCCCAAGTTTTGGGCTCGATCAGAAATCAGTAGGGGTAAGAAATTGGACAATTCAGGTTCAAACGCAGTTCGTTCCTTATAGGAGTGGCTGGTGTATTCCGTAGTTCTAGCGTTTGGTTTTCACTCAAAACGCACCGAATGACCCCTCCCACCGTATTATGATGATGCCCAAGTTTTGGGCTCGATCGGAAATCAATAAGGGTAAGAAATTGGACAATAAAGGTTCAGAGGTAGTTCGTTCCTTATAGGAGTGGTTGGTGTATTCCGTTGTTCTAGCAATTGGATTTCACTCAAAACTCACCAAATGACTCCTCCCACCATATTATGACGATGCCCAAGTTTTGGGCTCGATCAGAAATCAGTAGGGGTAAGAAATTGGACAATTCAGGTTCAAACGCAGTTCGTTCCTTATAGGAGTGGCTGGTGTATTCCGTAGTTCTAGCGTTTGGTTTTCACTCAAAACTCACCGAATGACCCCTCCCACCGTATTATGATGATGCCCAAGTTTTGGGCTCGATCGGAAATCAATAGGGGTAAGAAATTGGACAATAAAGGTTCAGAGGTAGTTCGTTCCTTATAGGAGTGGTTGGTGTATTCCGTTGTTCTAGCAATTGGATTTCACTCAAAACTCACCAAATGACTCCGCCCGCCATATTATGATGATGCCCAAGTTTTGGGCTCGTTCGGAAATCCATAGGGGTAAGAAATTGGACAATTCAAGTTCGAAGGCGGTTCGTTCCGAATTGGAGTGGTTGGTGTATTGCATAGTTCTAGCGACTGGATTTCACTCAAAACTCACCAAATGACTCCTCCCACCATATTAGGATGATGCCTAAGTTTTGGGCTCGATCGGAAATCAATATGGGTAAGAAATTGGACAATTCAGGTTCAAAGACTGTTCGTTCCGAATTGGAGTGGTTGGTGTATTGCATAGTTCTAGCGATTTGATTTCACTCAGAACTCACCAAATGACTCCTCCCACCATATTATGATGATGCCTACGTTTTGGGCTCGATCGGAAATCAGTATGGGTAAGAAATTGGACAATTCAGGTTCAAAGACTGTTCGTTCCGAATTGGAGTGGTTGGTGTATTCCGTAGTTCTAGCGATTGGATTTCACTCAAAACTCACCAAATGACTCCTCCCACCATGTTATGATAATGCCCAAGTTTTGAGCTCGATCGGAAATCCATATGGGTAAGAAATTGGACAATTTAAGTTTGAAGGCAATTCGTTCCGAATTGGAGTGGTTGGTGTATTGCATAGTTCTAGCGATTGGTTTTCACTCAAAACTCACCAAATGACTCCTCCCACCATGTTATGATGATGCCTAAGTTTTGGGCTCGATCGGAATTCAATAGGGGTAAGAAATTGGACAATTCAAGTTCAAAGGCAGTTCGTTCCTTATAGGAGTGGCTGGTGTATTCCGTAGTTCTAGCGATTGGATTTCACTCAAAACTCACCAAATGACTCCTCCCACCATATTATGACGATGCCCAAGTTTTGGGCTCGATCGGAATTCAATAGGGGTAAGAAATTGGACAATTCAAGTTCAAAGGCAGTTCGTTCCTTATAGGAGTGGCTAGTGTATTCCGTAGTTCTAGCGACTGGATTTCACTCAAAACTCACCCAATGACTCCTCCCACCATATTATGATGATGCCAAGTTTTGGACTCGATCGGAAATCCATAGGGGTAAGAAATTGGACAATTCAAGTTCGAAGACAGTTCGTTCCGAATTGGAGTGGTTGGTGTATTGCATAGTTCTATGGATTGGTTATCACTCAAAACTCTCCAAATGACTCCTCCCACCATATTATGATGATGCCCAAGTTTTGGGCTCGATCAGAAATCAATAGGTGTAAGAAATTGGACAATTCAAGTTCAAAGGCAGTTCTTTCCTTATAGGAGTGGTTGGTGTATTCCGTAGTTCTAGCGATTGGATTTCCCCCGACACTCACCAAATGACTCCTCCCACCGTATTATGATGATACCCAAGTTTTGGGCTCTATCGGTAATCAGTAGGGGTAAGAAATTGGACAATTCAACTTCGAAGGCAGTTCGTTCCGAATTGGAGGGGTTGGTGTATTGCGTAGTTCTGGTGATTGGATTTCACTCAAAACTCACCAAATGACTCCTCCCACCATATTATAATGATGCCCAAGTTTTGGGCTCGTTCGGAAATCCATAGGGGTAAGAAATTGGACAATTCAAGTTCGAGGGCAGTTCGTTCCGAATTGGAGTGGTTGGTGTATTGCATAGTTCTAGCGACTGGATTTCACTCAAAACTCACCAAATGACTCCTCGCACCATATTATGATGATGCCCCTGTTTTGGGCTCGATCGGAAATCAATAGGGGTAAGAAATTGGACAATTCAGGTTCAAAGGCAGTTCGTTCCTCATAGGAGTGGTTGGTGTATTCCGTAGTTCAAGCGGTTGGATTTCACCTGACACTCACCAAATGACTCCTCCCACCATATTATGACGATGCCCAAGGTTTGGGCTCGATCGGAAATCCATAGGGGTAAGAAATTGGACAATTCAAGTTCGAAGACTATTCGTTCAGAATTGGAGCGGTTGGTGTATTGCATAGTTCTAGTGATTGGATTTTACTCAGAACTCACCAAATGACTCCTCCCACCATATTATAATGATGCCCAAGTTTTCGGCTCGATCGGAAATCCATAGGGGTAAAAATTAGACAATTCAAATTCGAAGACTGTTCGTTCCGAATTGGAGTGGTTGGTGTATTGCATAGTTCTAGCGATTGGATTTCACTCAAAACTCACCAAATGACTCCAACCACCATATTATGATGATGCCCAAGTTTTGGGCTCGATCGGAAATCAATAGGGGTATGAAAGTGGACAATTCAGGTTCAAAGGAAGTTCATTCCTTATTGGAGTGGTTGGTGTATTCCGTAGTTCTAGCGATTGGATTTCACTTAAAACTCACCAAATGACTCCTCCCGCCATATTATGATGATGCCCAAGTTTTGGGCTCGTTTGGAAATCCATAGGGGTAAGAAATTGGACAATTCAAGTTCGAAGACTGTTCGTTCCGAATTGGAGTGGTTGGTGTATTGCATAGTTCTAGCGATTTGATTTTACTCAAAACTCACCAAATGACTCCTCCGACCATATTATGATGATGCCCTAGTTTTGGGGTCGATCGGAAATCAATAGGGGTAAGAAATTGGACAATTCAGGTTCAAAGGAAGTTTGTTCCTTATAGGAGTGGTTGGTGTATTCCGTAGTTCTAGCGATTGGATTTCACTCTAAACTCACCAAATGACTCCTCCCACCATGTTATGATGATGCCCAAGTTTTGGGCTCGATCGGAAATCAGTAGGGGTAAGAAATTGGCCAATTCAGGTTCAAAGGCAGTTCGTTCCTTATAGGAGTGGTTGGTGTATTCCGTAGTTCTAGCGATTGGATTTCACTGAAAACTCCCCAAATGACTCCTCCCACCATATTATGATGATGCCCAAATTTTTGGCTCGATCGGACATCAATTGGGTTAAGAAATTGGACAATTCAAGTTCAAAGGCAGTTCGTTCCTTCCTTATAGGAGTGGTTGGTGTATTCCGTAGTTCTAGCGTTTGGATTTCACACAAAACTCACCAAACGACTCCTCCCACCATATTATGATGATGACCAAGTTTTGGGCTCGATCGGAAATCAATTGGGGTAAGAAATTAGACAATTCAGGTTCAACGGCAGTTCGTTCCTTATAGGAGTGGTTGGTGTATTCCGTAGTTCTAGCGATTGGATTTCACTCAAAACTCACCAAAAGACTCCTCCCACCCCATTATGATGATGCCCAAGTTTTGGGCTCGATCGGAAATCAATAGGGGTAAGAAATTGGACAATTCATGTTCAGAGGCAGTTCGTTCCTTATAGGAGTGGTTGGTGTATTCCGTAGTTCTAGCGATTGGATTTCACTCAAAACTCACCAAATGACTCCTCCCGCCATATTATGATGATGCCCAAGTTTTGGGCTCGTTCGGAAATCCATAGGGGTAAGAAATTGGACAATTCAAGTTCGAGGGCAGTTCGTTCCGAATTGGAGTGGTTGGTGTATTGCATAGTTCTAGCGACTGGATTTCACTCAAAACTCACCAAATGACTCCTCGCACCATATTATGATGATGCCCCTGTTTTGGGCTCGATCGGAAATCAATAGGGGTAAGAAATTGGACAATTCAGGTTCGAAGGCAGTTCGTTCCTTATAGGAGTGGCTGGTGTATTCCGTAGTTCTAGCGATTGGATTTCACTCAAAACTCCCCCAATGACTCCTCCCACCATATTATGTTGATGCCCAAGTTTTGGGCTCGATCGGAAATCAATAGGGGTAAGAAATTGGACAATGCAGGTTCAAAGGCAGTTCGTTCCTTATAGGAGTGGTTGGTGTATTCCGTAGTTCAAGCGGTTGAATTTCACCCGACACTCACCAAATGACTCCTCCCACCATATTATGACGATGCCCAAGGTTTGGGCTCGATCGGAAATCCATAGGGGTAAGAAATTGGTCAATTCAAGTTCGAAGACTGTTCGTTCCGAATTGGTGTGGTTGGTGTATTGCATAGTTCTAGCGATTGGATTTTACTCAGAACTCACCAAATGACTCCTCCCACCATATTATGATGATGCCCAAGTTTTGGGCTCGATCGGAAATCCATAGGGGTAAAAATTAGACAATTCAAGTTCGAAGACTGTTCGTTCCGAATTGGAGTGGTTGGTGTATTGCATAGTTCTAGCGATTGGATTTCACTCAACACTCACCAAATGACTTCTCGCACCATATTATGATGATGCCCCTGTTTTGGGCTCGATCGAAAATCAATAGGGGTTAGAAATTGGACAATTCAGGTTCGTAGGCAGTTGGTTCCTTATAGGAGTGGTTGGTGTATTCCGTAGTTCTAGCGATTGGATTTCACTCAAAACACACCAAATGACTCCTCCCGCCATATTATGATGATGCCCAAGTTTTGGGCTCGTTCGAAAATCCATAGGGCTAAGAAATTGGACAATTCAAGTTCGAAGGCAGTTCGTTTCTTATAGGAGTGGTTGGTGTATTCCGTAGTTCAAGCGGTTGGATTTCACCCGACACTCACCAAATGACTCCTCCCACCATATTATGACGATGCCCAAGGTTTGGGCTCGATCGGAAATCCATAGGGGTAAGAAATTGGACAATTCAAGTTCGAAGACTATTCGTTCAGAATTGGAGCGGTTGGTGTATTGCATAGTTCTAGTGATTGGATTTTACTCAGAACTCACCAAATGACTCCTCCCACCATATTATAATGATGCCCAAGTTTTGGGCTCGATCGGAAATCCATAGGGGTAAAAATTAGACAATTCAAATTCGAAGACTGTTCGTTCCGAATTGGAGTGGTTGGTGTATTGCATAGTTCTAGCGATTGGATTTCACTCAAAACTCACCAAATGACTCCACCCACCATATTATGATCATGCCCAAGTTTTGGGCTCGATCGGAATTCAATAGGGGTAAGAAATTGGACAATTCAAGTTCAAATGCAGTTCGTTCCTTATAGGAGTGGCTGGTGTATTACGTAGTTCTAGCGATTGGATTTCACTCAAAACTCACCAAATGACTCCTCCCACCATATTATGATGATGCCCAAGTTTTGGGCTCGATCGGAAATCAATAGGGGTAAGAAATTGGACAATTCAGGTTCAAAGGCACTTCGTTCCTTATAGGAGTGGTTGGTGTATTCCGTAGTTCTAGCGATTGGATTTCACTCAAAACTCCCCAAATCACTCCTCCCACCATATTACGATGATGCCCAAGTTTTGGGCTCCATCGGAAATCCGTAGGGGTAAGAAATTAGACAATTCAAGTTCGAAGACTGTTCGTTCCGAATTGGAGTGGTTGGTGTCTTGCATAGTTCTAGCGATTGGATTTCACTCAAAAGTCACCAAATGACTCCTCCCACCATATTATGATGATGCCCAAGCTTAGGGCTCGATCAGAAATCCATAGGGGTAAGAAATTGGACAATTTAAGTTCAAAGGCAGTTCGTTCCGAATTGGTGTGGTTGGTGTCTTGCATAGTTCTAGCGATTGGATTTCACTCAAAAGTCACCAAATGACTCCTCCCACCATATTATGATGATGCCCAAGTTTTGGGCTCGATCGGAAATCAGTAGGGGTAAGAAATTGGCCAATTCAGGTTCAAAGGCAGTTCGTTCCTTATGGGAGTGGTTGGTGTATTCCGTAGTTCTAGGGATTGGATTTCACTGAAAACTCCCCAATTGACTCCTCCCACCATATTATGATGATGCCCAAATTTTGGGCTCGATCGGACATCAATTGGGGTAAGAAATTGGACAATTCAAGTTCGAAGGCAGTTCGTTCCTTCCTTATAGGAGTGGTTGGTGTATTCCGTAGTTCTACCAATTGGATTTCACTCAAAACTCACCAAATGACTCCTCGCACCATATTACGATGAAGCCCAAGTTTTGGGCTCGATCGGAAATCAGTAGGGGTAAGAAATTGGACAATTCAAGTTCAAATGCAGTTTGTTCCATGTAGGAGTGGTTGGTGTATTTCGTAGTTCTAGCGATTGGATTTCACTCAAAACCTACCAAATGATTTCTCCCACCATATTATGATGATGCCCAAGTTGTGGACTCGATCGGAAGTCAATAGGGGTAATAAATTGGACAATTCAAGTTTTCGTTCCGAATTGTAGTGGTTGGTGTATTGCATAGTTCTAGCGATTGGATTTCACTCAAAACTCACCAAATGACTCCAACCTCCATATTATGATGATGCCCTAGTTTTGGGCTCGATCGGAAATCAATAGGGGTAAGAAATTGGACACTTCAGGTTCAAAGGCAGTTCGTTCCTTATAGGAGTGGCGGTGTATTCCGTTGTTCTAGCGATTGGATTTCACTCAAAACTCACCAAATGATTCCTCCCACCATATTATGATGATGCCCAAGTTGTGGACTCGATCGGAAGTCAATAGGGGTAATAAATTGGACAATTCAAGTTTTCGTTCCGAATTGGAGTGGTTGGTGTATTGCATAGTTCTTGCATAGTTCTAGCGATTGGATTTCACTCAAAAGTCACCAAATGACTCCTCCCACCATATTATGATGATGCCCAAGTTTTGGGCTCGATCGGAAATCAATAGGGGTAAGAAATTGGACAATTCATGTTCAAAGGCAGTTCGTTCCTTATAGGAGTGGTTGGTGTATTCCGTAGTTCTAGCGATTGGATTTCACTCAAAACTCACCAAATCACTCCTCCCACCATGTTATGATGATGCCCAAGTTTTGGGCTCGATCGGAAATCAAAAGGGGTAAGAAATTGGACAATTCAGGTTCAAAGGCAGTTCGTTCCTTATAGGAGTGGTTGGTGTATTCCGTAGTTGTAGCGATTGGATTTCACTCAAAACTCACCAAATCACTCCTCCCACCATATTATGATGATGCCCAAGTTTTGGGCTCGATCGGAAATCCATAGGGGTAAGAAATTAGACAATTGAAGTTCGAAGACAGTTCGTTCCGAATTGGAATGGTTGGTGTATTGCATAGTTCTAGCGATTGGATTTCACTCAACACTCCCCAAATGACTCCTCCCACCATATTATGATGATGCCCAAGTTTTGGGCTCGATCGGAAATCAATAGGGGTAAGAAATTAGACAATTCAGGTTCAACGGCAATTCGTTCCTTATAGGAGTGGTTGGTGTATTCCGTAGTTCTAGCGATTGGATTCCACTCAAAACTCACCAAATGACTCCTCCCACCATGTTATGATGATGCCCAAGTTTTGGGCTCGATCGGAAATCAAGAGGGGTAAGAAATTGGCCAATTCAGGTTCAAAGGCAGTTCGTTCCTTATAGGAGTGGTTGGTGTATTCCGTAGTTCTAGCGATTGGATTTCACTGAAAACTCCCCAAATGACTCCTCACACCATATTATGATGATGCCCAAATTTTGGGCTAGATCGGAAATCAATTGGGATAAGAAATTGGACAATTCAAGTTCAAAGGGAGTTCGTTCCTTCCTTATAGGAGTGGTTGGTGTATTCCGTACTTCTAGCGTTTGGATTTCACACAAAACTCACCAAATGACTCCTCCCCCCATATTATGATGACGCCCAAGTTTTGGGCTCGATCGGAAATCAATAGGGGTAAGAAATTGGGCAATTCAGTCTCATAGGCAGTTCGTTCCTTATAGGAGTGGTTGGTGTATTCCGTAGTTGTAGCGATTGGATTTCACTCAAAACTCACCAAATCACTCCTCCCACCATATTATGATGATGCCCAAGTTTTGGGCTCGATCGGAAATCCATAGGGGTAAGAAATTAGACAATTCAAGTTCGAAGACAGTTCGTTTCGAATTGGAGTGGTTGGAGTATTGCATAGTTCTAGCGACTGGATTTCACTCAAAACTCACCAAATGACTCGTCCCACCATATTATGATGATGCCTAGGTTTTGGGCTCGATCGGAAATCAATAGGGGTAAGAAATTGGAGAATTCAATTTCAAAGGCAGTTCGATCCTTATAGGAGTGGCTGGTGTATTCCGTAGTTCTAGCGTTTGGATTTAACTCAAAACTCACCAAATGACTCCTCCCACCATATTATGATGATGCCCTAGTTTTGGGCTCGATCGGAAATCAATAGGGGTAAGAAATTGGACACTTCAGGTTCAAAGGCAGTTCGTTCCTTACAGGAGTGGCGGTGTATTCCGTAGTTCTAGCGATTGGATTTCACTCAAAACTCACCAAATGACTCTTCCCTACATATTATGATGATGCCCACGTTTTGGGCTCGATCGGAAATCAATAGGGGTAAGAAATTGGACAATTCAGGTTCAAAGGCTGTTCGTTCCTTATAGGAGTGGCTGGTGTATTCCGTAGTTCTAGCGATTGGATTTCACTCAAAACTCACCAAATGACTCCTCCCACCATATTATGATGATGCCCAACTTTTGGGCTCGATCGGAAATCCTTAGGGTTAAGAAATTAGACAATTCAAGTTCGAAGACTGTTCGTTCCGAATTGGAGTGGTTGGTGTATTGCATAGTTCTAGCGATTGGATTTTACTCAAAACTTACCAAATGACTCCTCCCACCATATTATGATGATGCCCTAGTTTTGGGCTCGATCGGAAATCAATAGGGGTAAGAAATTGGACAATTCAAGTTCAAAGGCAGTTCGTTCCTTATAGGAGTGGCTGGTGTATTCCGTAGTTCTAGCGGTTGGATTTCACTCAAAACTCACCAAATGACTCCTCCCACCGTATTATGATGATGCCCAAGTTTTGGGCTCGATCGGAAATCAATAGGGGTAAGAAATTAGACAATTCAGGTTCAACGACAGTTCGTTCCTTATAGGAGTGGTTGGTGTATTCTGTAGTTCTAGAGATTGGATTTCACTGAAAACTCCCCAAATGACTCCTCCCACCATATTATGATGATGCCCAAATTTTGGGCTCAATCGGAAATAAATTGGGGTAAGAAATTGGACAATTCAAGTTCAAAGGCAGTTCGTTCCTTCCTCATAGGAGTGGTTGGTGTATTCCGTAGTTCTAGCGTTTGGATTTCACACAAAAGTCACCAAATGACTCCTCCCGCCATATTATGATGACGCCGAAGTTTTGGGCTCGATCGGAAATCAATAGGGGTAAGAAATTGGGCAATTCAGTCTCATAGGCAGTTCGTTCCTTATAAGAGTGGTTGGTGTATTCCGTAGTTCTACCAATTGGATTTCACTCAAAACTCACCAAATGACTCCTCCCACCATATTATGATGATGCCCAAGTTTTGGGCTCGATCGGAAATCAATAGGGGTAAGAAATTGGACAATTCAAGTTCAAAGGCAGTTTGTGCCACGTAGGAGTGGTTGGTGTATTACGTAGTTCTAGCGATTGGATTTCACTCAAAACCCACCAAATGATTCCTCCCACCATATTATGATGATGCCCAAGTTTTGGACTCGATCGGAAATCCATAGGGGTAATAAATTGGACAATTCAAGTTCGAAGATTGTTCGTTCCGAATTGGAGTGGTTGGTGTATTGCATAGTTCTAGCGACTGGATTTCACTCAAAACTCACCAATTGACTCCTCCCACCATATTATGATGATGCCCTAGTTTTGGGCTCGATCGGAAATCAATAGGGGTAAGAGATTGGACAATTCAGGTTCAAAGGCAGTTCGTTCCATGTACGAGTGGCTGGTGTATTTTGTAGTTCTAGCGTTTGGATTGCACTCAAAACTCAACAAATGACTCCTCCCACCATATTATGATGATGCCCAAGTTTTGGGATCGATCGGAAATCAATAGGGGTAAGAAATTGGACAATTCAGGTTCAAAGGTAGTTCGTTACTTATAGGAGTGGCTGGTGTGTTCCGTAGTTCTAGCGATTGGATTTCACCCAACACTCACCAAATGACTCCTCCCACCATATTATGACGATGCCCAAGTTTTGGGCTCGATCGGAAATCCATAGGGGTAAGAAATTGGACAATTCAAGTGCGAAGACTGTTCGTTCCGAGTTGGAGTGGTTGGTGTATTGCATAGTTCTAGCGATTGGATTTCACTCAAAACTCACCAATTGACTCCTCCCACCATATTATGATGATGCCCTAGTTTTGGGCTCGATCGGAAATCAATAGGGGTAAGAGATTGGACAATTCAGGTTCAAAGGCAGTTCGTTCCATGTACGAGTGGCTGGTGTATTTTGTAGTTCTAGCGTTTGGATTGCACTCAAAACTCAACAAATGACTCCTCCCACCATATTATGATGATGCCCAAGTTTTGGGATCGATCGGAAATCAATTGGGGTAAGAAATTGGACAATTCAGGTTCACAGGGAGTTCGTTCCTTATAGGAGTGGTTGGTGTATTCCGTAGTTCTAGCGATTGGATTTCACCCAACACTCACCAAATGACTCCTCCCACCATATTATGACGATGCCCAAGTTTTGGGCTCGATCGGAAATCCATAGGGGTAAGAAATTGGACAATTCAGGTTCAAAGGCAGTTCGTTCCTTATAGGAGTGGTTGGTGTATTCCGTAGTTCTAGCATTTGGATTTCCCTCAAAACTCACCAAATGACTCCTCCCACCATATTATGATGATGCCCAAGTTTTGGGCTCGATCGGAAATCAATTGGGGTAAGAAATTGGACAATTCAGGTTCACAGGGAGTTCGTTCCTTATAGGAGTGGTTGGTGTATTCCGTAGTTCTAGCGATTGGATTTCACCCAACACTCACCAAATGACTCCTCCCACCATATTATGACGATGCCCAAGTTTTGGGCTCGATCGGAAATCCATAGGGGTAAGAAATTGGACAATTCAGGTTCAAGGGCAGTTCGTTCCTTATAGGAGTGGATGGTGTATTCCGTAGTTCTAGCGTTTGGATTTCACTCAAAACTCACCAAATGACTCCTCCCACCATATTATGATGATGCAAAAGTTTTGGGCTCGATCGGAAATCAATAGGGGTAAGAAATATTTGTTGCGTCGATTCACTGCATCAAAAATAGATTCAGCTGCATCCTCAACTTGTGATACTCGCAAGTGCACGAACCGTTTGGTAGTATAGCATATGTAAGTGCGAGGTCGATCCCACGAGGATTGGTGATTGAATGATCCAATTCATTTTCCCTACAAAAAAACAGAAATGGAAAAGAAAATAAATAAAACAATAAAAAGGAAATAACTCAAGCAAATAAGTTCCCAAGTTCAATTAGATTAACGGATTGATTCTAGCTAAAGTATGATTAAGCCATGGTGTTTGGTCATAACCTTGTGTTCCTAATTCCCTAATTTGATCATTTGTTGTCTAACCTAAAATTAAGCATTATGAACCCATTAAGCATAGAAGAACAATTTAAACAACCAAGCATGTATCTAATCCCTGTTGTCGAATGTCCATACATACTCTTCCTATTCATAGTTCAATTCGAATTAAAGCATGGTGTATACTCTTAATTCAAACCAAGATAGCTAACATGCAATCCTAAATGGTGATCAATCACTCAAACTAGTATATTAACTTATAAGCATAATGAATAAGAACAAAAACCATAATTAGGGTTTAGGAAATCAAATGACTCAAAACTTTCCAAATGACTCCTCCCAGCATATTAGGATGATGCCCAAGTTTTGAGCTCGATCGGAAATCAATAGGGGTAAGAAATTGGACAATTCAGGTTGAAAGGCAATTCGTTCCTTACAGGAGTGGTTCTTGTATTCCGTAGTTCTAGCGATGGGAGTTCACTTAAAACTCACCAAATGACTCCTCCCACCATATTATGATGATGCCCAAGTTTTGGGCTCGATCAGAAATCAATATGGGTAAGAAATTGGACTGGTTGGTGTATTCCGTAGTTCTAGGGATTGGATTTCACTCAAAACTCACCAAATGACTTCTCCCACCATATTATGTTGTTGCCCAAGTTTTGGGCTCGGTCGGAAATCCATAGGTGTAAGAAATTGGACAATTGAAGTTGAAACGCAGTTCGTTCCGAATTGGAGTGGTTGGTGTATTGCATAGTTCTAGCAATTGGATTTCACTCAAAACCCACCAAATGACTCCTCCCACCAAATTATGATGATGCCCGAGTTTTGGGATCGATCGGAAATCAATAGGGGTAAGAAATTGGACAATTCAGGTTCAAAGGCAGTTCGTTCCTTATAGGAGTGGTTGGTGTGTTCCGAAGTTCTAGCGATTGGATTTCACTCAAAACTCACCAAATGACTCCCACCATATTGTGATGATGCCCAAGTTTTGGGCACCATCGGAAATCAATAGGGGTAAGAAATTGTACAAAACTCACCAAATCAATCCGAGTTGGAGTTGTTGGTGTATTGCATAGTTCTAGCAATTGGATTTCAGCCAAAACCTACCAAATGACTCCTCCCACTATATTTTGACAATGCCCAAGTTTTGGGCTCGATCCGAAATCCATAGGTGTCAGAAAGTGGACAATTCATGGTCAAAGGCAGTTTGTCCTTCCTTATAGGAGTGGTTGGTGTATGGCGTAGTTCTAGCGATTGGATTTCACTCAAAACCCACCAAATGACTCCTCCCACCATATTATGATGATGCCCAAGTTTTGGGCACGATCGGAAATCAATAGGGGTAAGAAATTGGACAATTCAGGTTCAAAGGCAGTTCGTTCCTTATAGGAGTGGTTGGTGTGTTCCGTAGTTCTAGCGATTGGATTTCACTCAAAACTCACCAAATGACTCCCACCATATTGTGATGATGCCCAAGTTTTGGGCACCATCGGAAATCAATAGGGGTAAGAAATTGTACAAAACTCACCAAATCAATCCGAGTTGGAGTTGTTGGTGTATTGCATAGTTCTAGCAATTGGATTTCAGCCAAAACTCACCAAATGACTCCTCCCACTATATTTTGACAATGCCCAAGTTTTGGGCTCGATCCGAAATCCATAGGTGTCAGAAAGTGGACAATTCATGTTCAAAGGCTGTTTGTCCTTCCTTATAGGAGTGGTTGGTGTATGGCGTAGTTCTAGCGATTGGATTTCACTCAAAACCCACCAAATGACTCCTCCCACCATATTATGATGATGCCCAAGTTTTGGGCACGATCGGAAATCAATAGGGGTAAGAAATTGTACAATTCATGTTCAAACGCAGTTCGTTCCTTATAGGAGTGGTTGGTGTATTTCGTAGTTCTAGCTATTGGATTTCACTCACAACTCACCAAATGACTCATCCAACCATATTATGACGATGCCCAAGTTTTGGGCTCGATCGGAAATCAATAGGGGTAAGAAATTGGACAATTCAAGTTCAAAGGCAGTTCGTTCCTTCCTTATAGGAGTGGTTGGTGTATTCCGTAGTTCTAGCTATTGGATTTCACACGAAACTCACCAAATGACTCTTCCCACCATATTATGATGATGCCCAAGTTTTGGGCTCGATCGGAAGTCGAATGGGGTAAGAAATTGGACAATTCAAGTTCGATGACAGTTCGTTCCGAATTGGAGTGGTTGGTTTATTGCACAGTTCTAGCGATTGGATTTCACTAAAAAATGACCAAATCACTCCTCCCACCATATTATGTTGATGCCCAAGTTTTGGGCTCGATCAGAAATCAATAGGGGTAAGAAATTGGACAATTTAGGTTCAGAGGCAGTTCGTTCCTTATAGGAGTGGTTGGTGTATTCCGTAGTACTAGCGATTGTATTTCACTGAAAACTCAACAAATGACTCCTCCCACCATATTATGATGATGCCCAAGTTTTGGGCTCGATCGGAAATCAGTAGGGGTAAGAAATTGGACAATTCGGGTTCAAAGGCAGTTCATTCCTTGTAGGGGTGGTTGGTGTATTTCGTAATTCTAGAGATCGGATTTCACTCAAAACTCACCAAATGACTCCTCCGACCATATTATGATGATGCCCAAGTTTTGGGCTCGATCGGAAATCAATAGGGGAAAGAATTTGGACAATTCAGGTTCAAAGGCAGTTCGTTCCTTATAGGGGTGGTTGGTGTATTTCGTAATTCTAGCGATCGGATTTCACTCAAAACTCACCAAATGACTCCTCCCACCATATTATGATGATGCCCAAGTTTTGGGCTCGATCGGAAATCAATAGGGGAAAGAATTTGGACAATTCAGGTTCAAAGGCAGTTCGTTCCTTATAGGGGTGGCTGGTGTATTCCGTAGTTCTAGTGATTGGATTTGACTCAAAACTCAGCCAATGAATCCTCCCACCATATTATGATGATGCCCAAGTTTTGGGCTCGATCCGAAATTAATAGGGGTTAGAAATTGGCCAATTCAGGTTCAAAGGCAGTTCGTTCCTTATAGAACTGGTTGGTGTATTCCGTAGTTCTAGCAATTGGATTTCACTGAAAACTCACCAAATGACTCCTCCCACCATATTATGATGATGCCCAAGTTTTGGGCTCGATCAGAAATCAATAGGGGTAAGAAATTGGACAATTCAGGTTCAAAGGCAATTCGTTCCATATAGGAGTGGTTGGTGTATTTCACTCAATTCTCTCCAAATGACTCCTCCGACCATATTACGATGCTGCCCAAGTTTTGAGCTCGATCGGAAGTCCAATGGGGTTGGAAATTGAACAATTCAAGTTCGATGACAGTTCGTTCCGAATTGGAGTGGTTGGTTTATTGCATAGTTCTAGCGAATGGATTTCTCTCAAAACTCACCAAATGACTCCTCCCACCATATTATGATGATGCCCAAGTTTTAGGCTCGTTCAGAAATCAATAGGGGTAAGAAATTGGACAATTCAGGTTTAAAGGCAGTACGTTCCTTACAGGGGTGGCTGGTGTATTCCGTAGTTCTAGCGATTGAATTTCACTGAAAACTCACCAAATGACTCCTCCCACCATATTATGATGATGCCCAAGTTTTGGGCTCGATCAGAAATCAATAGGGGTAAGAAATTGGACAATTCAGGTTCAAAGGCAATTCGTTCCATATAGGAGTGGTTGGTGTATTTCACTCAATTCTCTCCAAATGACTCCTCCGACCATATTACGATGCTGCCCAAGTTTTGAGCTCGATCGGAAGTCCAATGGGGTTGGAAATTGAACAATTCAAGTTCGATGACAGTTCGTTCCGAATTGGAGTGGTTGGTTTATTGCATAGTTCTAGCGAATGGATTTCTCTCAAAACTCACCAAATGACTCCTCCCACCATATTATGATGATGCCCAAGTTTTAGGCTCGTTCAGAAATCAATAGGGGTAAGAAATTGGACAATTCAGGTTTAAAGGCAGTACGTTCCTTATAGGGGTGGCTGGTGTATTCCGTAGTTCTAGCGATTGAATTTCACTAAAAACCCACCAAATGACTCCTCCCACCATATTATGATGATGCCCAAGTTTTGGGCTCGATCGGAAATCAATAGGGGCAAGAAATTGGACAATTCAGGTTCAAAGGCAATTCGTTCCTTATAGGAGTGGTTGGTGTATTCCGTAGTTCTACCAATTGGATTTCACTCAAAACTCACCAAATGACTCCTCCCACCATATTATGATGTTGCCCAAGTTTGGGGCTCGATCGGAAATCCATAGGGGTAAGAAATTGGACAATTAAAGTTCGAAGGCAATTCGTTCCGAATTGGATTGGTTGGTGTATTGCATAGTTCTAGCGATTGGATTTCACTCAAAACTCACCAAATGATTCCTCCCACCATATTATGATGATGCCCAAGTTTTGGGCTCGATCGGAAATCAATAGGGGTAAGAAATTGGACAATTCAGGTTCAAAGGCAGTTCGTTCCTTACAGGAGTGGTTGGTGTATTTCGTACTTCTAGCGATTGGATTTCACTCTAAACTCACCAAATGACTCATACCACCATATTATGATGATGCCCAAGTTTTGGGCTCGATCGGAAATCAATAGGGGTAAGAAATTGGACAATTCAGGTTCGAAGGCAGTTCGTTCCTTACAGGTGTGGCTGGTGTATTCCGTAGTTCTAGCGATTGGATTTCACTCAAAACTCACCAAATGACTCCTCCCACCATATTATGTTGATGCCCAAGTTTGGGGCTCGATCGGAAATCCATAGGGGTAAGAAATTGGACAATTCAAGTTCGAAGGCAGTTCGTTCCGAATTGGATTGGTTGGTGTATTGCATAGTTCTAGCGATTGGATTTCACTCAAAACTCACCAAATGATTCCTCCCACCATATTATGATGATGCCCAAGTTTTGGGCTCGATCGGAAATCAATAGGGGTAAGAAATTGGACAATTCAGGTTCAAAGGCAGTTCGTTCCTTACAGGAGTGGTTGGTGTATTTCGTACTTCTAGCGATTGGATTTCACTCTAAACTCACCAAATGACTCATACCACCATATTATGATGATGCCCAAGTTTTGGGCTCGATCGGAAATCAATAGGGGTAAGAAATTGGACAATTCAGGTTCGAAGGCAGTTCGTTCCTTACAGGTGTGGCTGGTGTATTCCGTAGTTCTAGCGATTGGATTTCACTCAAAACTCACCAAATGACTCCTCCCACCATATTATGTTGATGCCCAAGTTTGGGGCTCGATCGGAAATCCATAGGGGTAAGAAATTGGACAATTCAAGTTCGAAGGCAGTTCGTTCCGAATTGGAGTGGTTGGTGTATTGCATAGATCTAGCGATTGGATTTCACTCAAAACTCACCAAATGACTCCTCCCACCATATTATGATGATGCCCAAGTTTTGGGCTCGATCGGAAATCAATAGGGGCAAGAAATTGGACAATTCAGGTTTAAAGGCAATTCGTTCCTTACAGGGGTGGCTGGTGTATTCCGTAGTTCTAGCGATTGAATTTCACTAAAAACTCACCAAATGACTCCTCCCACCATATTATGATGATGCCCAAGTTTTGAGCTCGATCGGAAATCAATAGGGGTAAGAAATTGGAAAATTCAAGTTGAAGGGCAGTTCGTTCCTTATAGTAGTGGTTGGTGTATTCCGTAGTTCTAGCGATTGGATTTCACTCAAAACTCACCAAAAAACCCCTCCCACCATATTATGATGATGCCCACGTTTTGAGCTCGATCGGAAATCAGTAGGGGTAAGAAATTGGAGAATTCAAGTTGAAAGGCAGTTCGTTCCTTATAGGAGGGGTTGGTGTATTCCGTAGTTGTAGCGATTGAATTTCACTGAAAACTCACCAAATGACTCCTCCCACCATATTATGATGATGCCCAAATTTTACGCTCCATCGGAAGTCAATAGGGGTAAGAAATTGGATAATTCAAGTTCAAAGGCAGTTCGTTCCTTCCTTATAGGAGTGGTTGGTGTATTCCATAGTTCTAGCGTTTGGATTTCACACAAAACTCACCAAATGACTCCTCCCGCCATATTATGATGATGCCCAGGTTTTGGGCTCGATCGGAAATCAATAGGGGTAAGAAATTGTCCAATTCAATCTCATAGGCAGTTCGTTCCTTAGAGGAGAGGTTGGTGTATTCCGTAGTTCTACCAATTGGATTTCACTCAAAACTCACCAAATGACTCCTCCCACCATATTATGATGATGCCCAAATATTGGGCTCGATCGGAAATCAATAGGGGTAAGAAATTGGACTATTCAGGTTCAAAGGCAATTCGTTCCTTATAGGAGTGGTTGGTGTATTCAATAGTTCTAGCGATTGGATTTCACTCAATTCTCACCAAATGACTCCTCCCCCTATGTTATGATGATGTCCAAGTTTTGGGCTCGATCGGAAATCAATAGGGGTAAGAAATTGGACAATTCAGGTTCAAAGGCAATTCGTTCCTCATAGGAGTGGTTGGTGTATTCTGTGGTTCTAGCGATTGGATTTCACTCAATTCTCACCAAATGACTCCTCCCCCTATATTATGATGATGTCCAAGTTTTGGGCTCGATCGAAAATCAATAGGCGTAAGAAATTGGACAATTCAGGTTCAAAGGCAGTTCGTTCCTTATAGGAGTGGTTGTTGTATTCCGTAATTCTAGCGATTGGATTTCACTCAAAACTCACCAAATGACTCCTCCCACCATATTATGATGATGCCCAAGTTTGGGCTCGATCGGAAATCCATAGGGGTAAGAAATTGGACAATTAAAGTTCGAAGGCAATTCGTTCCGAATTGGATTGGTTGGTGTATTGCATAGTTCTAGCGATTGGATTTCACTCAAAACTCACCAAATGATTCCTCCCACCATATTATGATGATGCCCAAGTTTTGGGCTCGATCGGAAATCAATAGGGGTAAGAAATTGGACAATTCAGGTTCAAAGGCAGTTCGTTCCTTACAGGAGTGGTTGGTGTATTTCGTACTTCTAGCGATTGGATTTCACTCTAAACTCACCAAATGACTCATACCACCATATTATGATGATGCCCAAGTTTTGGGCTCGATCGGAAATCAATAGGGGTAAGAAATTGGACAATTCAGGTTCGAAGGCAGTTCGTTCCTTACAGGTGTGGCTGGTGTATTCCGTAGTTCTAGCGATTGGATTTCACTCAAAACTCACCAAATGACTCCTCCCACCATATTATGTTGATGCCCAAGTTTTTGGCTCGATCGGAAATCAATAGGGGTAAGAAATTGGACAATTCAGGTTCAAAGGCAGTTCGTTCCTTATAGGAGTGGTTGGAGTATTCCGTAGTTCTAGCGATTGGATTTCACTCAAAACTCACCAAATGACTCCTCCCACCATATTATGATGATGCCCAAGTTTGGGGCTCGATCGGAAATCCATAGGGGTAAGAAATTGGACAATTCAAGTTCGAAGGCAGTTCGTTCCGAATTGGAGTGGTTGGTGTATTGCATAGATCTAGCGATTGGATTTCACTCAAAACTCACCAAATGACTCCTCCCACCATATTATGATGATGCCCAAGTTTTGGGCTCGATCGGAAATCCATAGGGGTAAGAAATTGGACAATTCAAGTTCGGAGGCAGTTCGTTCCGAATTGGAGTGGTTGGTGTATTGCATAGTTCTAGCGATTGGATTTCACTCAAAACTCTCCAAATGATTCCCCCCACCATATTATGATGGTGCCCAAGTTTTGGGCTCGATCGGAAATCAATAGGGGTAAGAAATTGGACAATTCAGGTTCAAAGGCAGTTCGTTCCTTATAGGAGTGGTTGGTGTATTCCGTACTTGTAGCGATTGGATTTCACTCTAAACTCACCAAATGACTCATACCACCATATTATGATGATGCCCAAGTTTTGGGCTCGATCGGAAATCAATAGGGGTAAGAAATTGGACAATTCATGTTCAAAGGATGTTCGTTCCTTATAGGAGTGGTTGGTGTATTCGTAGTTCTAGCGATTGGATTTCACTCAAAACTCACCAAATGAGTCCTCCCACCATATTATGATGATGCCCAAGTTTTGGGCTCGATCGGAAATCAATAGGGGTAAGAAATTGGACAATTCAGGTTCGAAGGCTGTTCGTTCCTTACAGGTATGGCTGGTGTATTCCGTAGTTCTAGCGATTGGATTTCACTCAAAACTCACCAAATGACTCCTCCCACCATATTATGATGATGCCCAAGTTTTTGGCTCGATCGGAAATCAATAGGGGTAAGAAATTGGACAATTCAGGTTCAAAGGCAGTTCGTTCCTTATCGGAGTGGTTGGAGTATTCCGTAGTTCTAGCGATTGGATTTCACTCAAAACTCACCAAATGACTCCTCCCACCATATTATGATGATGCCCAAGTTTTGGGCTCGATCGGAAATCCATAGGGGTAAGAAATTGGACAATTCAAGTTCGAAGGCAGTTCGTTCCGAATTGGAGTGGTTGGTGTATTGCATAGTTCTAGCGATTGGATTTCACTGAAAACTCACCAAATGACTACTCCCACCATATTACTATGATGCCCAAGTTGTGGGCTCGATCAGAAATCAGTAGGGGTAAGAAATTGGACAATTCAGGTTCAAAGGAAGTTCGTTCCTTATAGGAGTGGTTGGTGTATTCCGTAGTTCTAGCGATTGGATTTCACTCAAAGCTCACCAAATGAATCCTCCCACCATATTATGATGATGCCCAAGTTTTGGGATCGATCGGAAATCAATAGGGGTAAGAAATTGGACAATTCAAGTTCGAAGGCAGTTCGTTCCTTACAGGTGTGGCTGGTGTATTCCGTAGTTCTGGCGATTGGATTTCACTCCCATTTGAATTATGATGATGCCCAAGTTTTGGGCTCGATTGGAAATCAATAGGGGTAAGACATTGGACAATTCAGGTTCAAAGGCAGTTCGTTCCTTATAGGAGTGGTTGGAGTATTCCGTAGTTCTAGCGATTGGATTTCACTCAAAACTCACCAAGTGACTCCTCCCACCATATTATGATGATGCCCAAGTTTTCGGCTCGATCGGAAATCAATAGGGGTAAGAAATTGGATAATTCAGGTTCCAAGGCAGTTCGTTCCGTATAGGAGTGGTTGGTGTATTCCGTAGTTCTAGCGATTGGATTTCACGCAAAACTCATCAAATGACTCCTCCCACCATATTATGATGCTGCCCAAGTTTTGGGCTCGATCGGAAATCCATAGGTGTAAGAAATTGGACCAACCAAGTTTTGGGCTGGATCGTGTATTTGTACCGGCGGCGTAGCAGTCGACCCTTTTTGATCGTTTTGTCGCGGTAACGCTTCGGTCATGTTTTTTTGGCCAAAATATGGGTCGGGCCGAGACTCTGGACGGTGGATACCGCAGGTCTGCCCCGTCCTAACGCTTTAGCTAAGGCGTGCAGTGGGCCGCATGCCTTTTTTTGCCGGATGGGTTGATCCAGGATTCTCCCCCGTGGGCTGGGGCTGCCCCAGCCATCGGCCGGTAGTAGAGAACACTGGCTGTAACCTGACGCTTCGGTACGGTCAGAGATGCCGAGGTCGATTTTTTTGTCGCAAGGTTCGACCCTTTCGTGTTCTCGGCTTCTTTGTCCAGCTTTGGGAGACGCCGCGGGTGAGGTTGTCGGCATCTCTTCTTGGAAAAAAGTTCGCAACTTGGAGGAGAATCTGTCCACTGCGGCCATGAAGGATGTCTCTATCCTGTAGGCCTGCTTGGACATCTGTTCTTCCATCACTGCCTGTTTCTGTATGGACTTGGCCATGTGGTCCGTCGTAATAGGAATGCTGGTTTCCATCACAAGTTTTTGAAAAGCGTCCCACTGGGCGTGCCAAAAGTGTCTGCCGCGCAAATCTCACGGCCTGGAGTTCCGGGCCGAGGGGATGTGCGTTAACACGCGGTTTCCTGCTTTTGGACGGGGTGCATTTGTGCGCGGGCGTGCCAGCACGGTCTACCGTGGGTCGAGATGTTTGAAGCGGGTGAAAGTGTTTAGATAGTGCGCCTGTCTGAACTCGTCTTCTAATCAAACGACTGTAGCCGAGAGAGGAACTAGTCTCGGCTGTAAGGTTCACGGCCTGAACTACAAGGCCGTTGAGTGGTGGTGTTTGGTGGGTTTTAGGGCGGTGCTCCGGTGCGCTACTCGGTGAGCGACGGTCGTATGATATATGGGGTGAGTGAGCGAATAACAAGGGTGGTGCTCCGGCGCCTTGAAAATCAAGGGTCGTTTGATATATTGATGAATGAATTTTCCTTACAAACTAACAGTACTCCTAGAAAAGCAAGTAAAGATATTGAAAGTGCATTACAGGAAAATATAAGTTGCTCCGTGGGAGGCTTTTGTTTGGTGTTTGAACCCTTTGAAAGTAGTCCTGAGTCTTGTATTTATAGGCAGAGCTCCTGGAGGGGTAATCGAGGCTGAAAATCTGCATGGTGGAGCCTGATTATGCCAAGTGGGCAGTCTAATCGACATTTGGGATCGTGAAGTATGGTGGTGTGACCCCATGAATCCCGGTGAATCTCGGCCGCCGCCCTGATCGTGGGTTCTGCGCTTCTGGCCGTGGAGACGCATTTATTGCTCTGATAGCCAATTACCTAATCTCTCAAGCTGCAAAGAGCTTTGTGAGAATGTTGGCGTCTAATCACTCTGATCCCTGTCACCAAATCCTGACTCCAATCACTTCCCACCTTCCCTCACGCATTAAATGCTCATTCTTGGCCAGTGGATTTGCTGTAATAAACAGAGACCTTGCTTCATTAAATGGAGCGTGGGACCCTGCTGTCACGTGATGATCTGACTTTAATGCCTTTGGCCGTGACCTTGTTCGATCTCGGCCTCGGCCTATAACCTTGGTCGAGATAACCATGCCTTAGTGATTTTTCTTGTTTCTCTGGAAAGCCAACACCCTGATAAAAACGCTGCGTTTCAGTTTGAGGCCAAGAAGAGAAGTTCCCTCGGCCAATTCATGGCCGTGATTTATTAGGCACAAACATTGCCCCCACATCCCTGGATTCTTCGGCCTCGGCATGAGTAGGGGCCGAATGGATTCCAAGGGATGGACCCCTAGCCTTCCTCTGAAGTGATTGACAACCAGGACGTCAAACGAGTCAGACAGTCGGCGTATTCAGCGCTTTAGGCACGTCGTGCAGGTCATCACTGCCCAGGGCGTCGCTTCACCTCGTCAAGTGAAACGACGACCTCTAGGCTTTTACCACGTCATTGGGCCCTTTATTCGCACGAGCCATCATTTCCCTTGTTAATCGAATCGCCGACCGCCAGATCTTTGACAAAAACTCACGCGCTTGAGTGCGTTGCCAGGCTGTCCCGTTTCACGAGAATCACACCTCCTTGCTATGAGTATAAAAACCCAAACTGCTTCGTGCTTTCTTCACACTCCAAAAATTCCTGAGTTCGCCCCTTTCAAAGGTTCACTCTGAACTCCCCAACTTCCTTAGCCTTCTTTCTCCAATTCTGAGAAAACTTCTCCATCACTTGGTGACCTTTCTTCTTGCTTCGAACGTTCTGGAGCCTTTCTTTCGACTCCTGCCCTAATGGCCCTTGCTACAGCCCCGCCAAAGCCAGGAAACTACCTCTGCTGATTCCCATGACTTGGCAGTTTGGCCTGGTCCAGATAGCCTGGCAGCTTGACGAAGATAGGAGAACCTGGTATGATGACTTTAATACGGCCGTACTCGTTCGGCTGAGCACCGTGGTTGTGTCTACCGTAGAAACAGCGGCCCTTAATATGGCCGGAGTGACGACCCTTAATATGGTCAGGACGACGGCCGCTGACCGTGGCCAGAGCGATGGCCGCCTATCATGGCCGGCGTGACGGCCCTTAACATGGCCGAAGTGCCGGCTGTTATGCCCGGCTGCGCCCATATCTAGAATTACGGCCTGGCCACTGGTCGTAATGACGGCCTTGGGTTCACCCAGCCGCACCTGTATCCTGAGTGACGGCCCTTTCTCTTCTCGGCCGTGGCCCTGGGGACGGCCCTTACGCTCACCAAGGCCGGAGTGAAACCCTGTTTTTAGGCTAGCTCATATATGTACTGTTTTGGCCTTAACTGGCCGCTTTAACCTTCTGTATAGATGCCTTCTTGGACTGTATGTAGGGTGGATCCCCTCTTTTCTGAATGACCGAATGCATGTCTTTTTGCTTTATATTGACCGCACCGTTCATTTAACTCGCTCACCTACCTCCCCTTTTTCTTTTTCTTAACTTTTTTATCATAGGTTCTCGGCGCCATCTTTCTCTCAACTTGCGCCGGTTTGTAGGCGTCGAATTTCGACTGTTCTGAATTCTTTGATCTCCTGGGCATCAGCCGTGAGTAAGCCTTATTCGTTCGGCCATGTCGCCTGACAACTCGAAGGGTTCGAATCCTCCGTTTCAATAGTTTATTAGGGCCATGGTCGTCGGCCGAGACATAAGGAGCCGTGCCTACGGTCGAATTTTTTGAGGCACAGCCGGCCCAAAAAACCTTGGGAAACAGGTTGCGCTGATTTCTAGGTTCCCCTGGTAGGAACGGCCTTGGGTAACCGGGTGCCCCTGGTTGCCCTTGTATTACCTCCTCTTTCGTGAGAGGCCGGATGTACTCGGGCTGAAACCCTCGAAACGGCCTACCCTTTTGCACGCCGTTTTGCGGCCTTATATGCTGGGCCGTTTGAACATAGGGCTCGGCCTTTTCGACTGAGCCGAGTATTTTTAGAAGAGTGCCACGGGTTTGACCGAGGTACACTCGGTCCTCCGGCCATCGAGGTATGGCCACCTGGTTTTGTTGGGTTGGAGCATGATGGGACTCCAAGTGCGTCCGTGTTATCATCGGAATGGCTGGATCGTGTATTTGTACCGGCGGCGTAGCAGTCGACCCTTTTTGATCGTTTTGTCGCGGTAACGCTTCGGTCATGTTATTTTGGCCGGATCGTGCTTGGTCGGCCAAAATATGGGTCGGGCCGAGACTCTGGACGGTGGATACCGCAGGTCTGCCCCGTCCTAACGCTTTAGCTAAGGCGTGCAGTGGGCCGCATGCCTTTTTTGCCGGATGGGTTGATCCAGGATTCGCCCCCGTGGGCTGGGGCTGCCCCCAGCCATCGGCCGGTAGTAGAGAACGCTGGCTGTAACCTGACGCTTCGGTACGGTCAGAGATGCCGAGGTCAATTTTTTTGTCGCAAGGTTCGACCTTTTCGTGTTCTCGGCTTCTTTGTCCAGCTTTGGGAGACGCCGCGGGTGAGGTTGTCGGCATCTCTTCTTGGAAAAAAGTTCGCAACTCGGAGGAGAATCTGTCCACTGCGGCCATGAAGGATGTCTCTATCCTGTAGGCCTGCTTGGACATCTGTTCTTCCATCACTGCCTGTTTCTGTATGGACTTGGCCATGTGGTCCGTCGTAATAGGAATGCTGGTTTCCATCACAAGTTTTTGAAAAGCGTCCCACTGGGCGTGCCAAAAGTGTCTGCCGCGCAAATCTCACGGCCTGGAGTTCCGGGCCGAGGGGATGTGCGTTAACACGCGGTTTCCTGCTTTTGGACGGGGTGCATTTGTGCGCGGGCGTGCCAGCACGGTCTACCGTGCGTCGAGATGTTTGAAGCGGGTGAAAGTGTTTAGATAGTGCGCCTGTCTGAACTCGTCTTCTAATCAAACGACTGTAGCCGAGAGAGGAACTAGTCTCGGCTGTAAGGTTCACGGCCTGAACTACAAGGCCGTTGAGTGGTGGTGTTTGGTGGGTTTTAGGGCGGTGCTCCGGCGCGCTACTCGGTGAGCGGCGGTCGTATGATATATGGGGTGAGTGAGCGAATAACAAGGGTGGTGCTCCGGCGCCTTGAAAATCAAGGGTCGTTTGATATATTGATGAATGAATTTTCCTTACAAACTAACAGTACTCCTAGAAAAGCAAGTAAAGATATTGAAAGTGCATTACAGGAAAATATAAGTTGCTCCGTGGGAGGCTTTTGTTTGGTGTTTGAACCCTTTGAAAGTAGTCCTGAGTCTTGTATTTATAGGCAGAGCTCCGGGAGGGGTAATCGAGGCTGAAAATCTGCATGGTGGAGCCTGATTATGCCAAGAGGGCAGTCTAATCGACATTTGGGATCGTGAAGTATGGTGGTGTGACCCCATGAATCCCGGTGAATCTCGGCCGCCGCCCTGATCGTGGGTTCTGCGCTTCTGGCCGTGGAGACGCATTTGTTGCTCTGAAAGCCAAACACCCTGATAAAAACGCTGCGTTTCAGTTTGAGGCCGAGAAGAGAAGTTCCCTCTAGCGATTGGATTTCACTCAAAACACACCAAATGACTCTTCCCACCATATTATGATGATGCCCAAGTTTTGGGCTTGATCGGAAATCAATAGGGGTTAGAAATTAGACAATTCAGGTTCAAAGGCAGTTCGTTCCATATTGGAGTGGTTGGTGTTTACCGTAGTTCTAGCAATTGGATTTCACTCAAAACTCACCAAATGAGTCCTCCCACCATATTATGATGATGCCCAAGTTTTGGGCTCAATCGGAAATCCATAGGCGTAAGAAATTGGACAATTCAAGTTCGAAGGAAGTTCGTTTCGAATTGGAGTGGTTGGTGTATTGCATAGTTCTAGCAATTGGATTTCACTCAAAACTCACCAAATGACTACTCCCACCACAACATGATGATGCCCAAGTTTTGGGCTCGATCGGAAATCAATAGGGGTAAGAAATTGGACAATTCAGTTTCAAAGGCATTCGTTCCTTATAGGAGTGGTTGGTGTATTCCGTAGTTCTAGAGATTGGATTTCACTCAAAACTCACCAAATGACTCCTCCCACCATATTATGATGATACCCAAGTTTTTGGCTCAATCGGAAATCAATAGGGGTAAGAAATTGGACAATTCAGGTTCAAAGGCGTTCGTTCCATATAGGAGTTGTTGGTGTATTCCGTACTTCTAGCGATTGGATTTCACTCAAAACTCACCAAATGACTCCTCCCACCATATTATGATGATGCCCAAGTTTTGGGCTCGATCGGAAATCCATAGGGGTAAGAAATTGGACAATTCAAGTTCGAAGGCAGTTCGTTCCGAATTGGAGTGGTTGGTGTATTGCATAGTTCTAGCAATTGGATTTCACTCAAAACTCACCAAATGACTCCTCCCACCATATTATGATGATGCCCAAGTTTTGGGCTCGATCGGAAATCAATAGGGGTAAGAAATTGGACAATTCAGGTTCAAAGGCATTCGTTCCTTATAGGAGTGGTTGGTGTATTCCGTAGTTCTAGCGATTGGATTTCACTCAAAACTCACCAAATGACTCCTCCCGCCATATTATGATGATGCCCAAGTTTTGGGCTCGATCGGAAATCAATAGGGGTAAGAAATTGGACAATTCAGTTTCAAAGGCACTCGTTCCTTATAGGAGTGGTTGGTGTATTCCGTAGTTCTAGCGATTGGATTTCACTCAAAACTCACCAAATGACTCCTCCCACCATATTATGATGATACCCAAGTTTTTGGCTCAATCGGAAATCAATAGGGGTAAGAAATTGGACAATTCAGGTTCAAAGGCGTTCGTTCCATATAGGAGTTGTTGGTGTATTCCGTACTTCTAGCGATTGGATTTCACTCAAAACTCACCAAATGACTCCTCCCACCATATTATGTTGATGCCCAAGTTTTGGGCTCGATCGGAAATCCATAGGGGTAAGAAATTGGACAATTCAAGTTCGAAGGCAGTTCGTTCCGAATTGGAGTGGTTGGTGTATTGCATAGTTCTAGCAATTGGATTTCACTCAAAACTCACCAAATGACTCCTCCCACCATATTATGATAATGCCCAAGTTTTGGGCTCGATCGGAAATCCATAGGGGTAAGAAATTGGACAATTCAAGTTCGAAGGCAGTTCGTTCCGAATTGCAGTGGTTGGTGTATTGCATAGTTCTAGCGATTCGATTTCACTCAAAACTCACCAAATGACTACTCCCACCATATTATGATGATGCCCAAGTTTTGGGCACGATCAGAAATCAAAAGGGGTAAGAAATTGGACAATTCATGTTCGAAGGCAGTTCGTTCCTTATAGGAGTGGTTGGTGTATTCCGTAGTTCTAGCTATTGGATTTCACTCAAAACTCACCAAATGACTCCTCCCACCATACTATGATGATGCCCAAGTTTTGGGCTCGATCGGAAATCAATAGGGGTAAGAAATTGGACAATTCAGGTTCAAAGGCAGTTCGTTCCTTATAGGAGTGGTTGGTGTATTCCATTGTTCTAGCGATTGGATTTCACTCAAAACTCACCAAATGACTCCTCCCACCATATTTTGATGATGCCCAAGTTTTGGGCTCGATCGAAATCCATAGGGGTAAGAAATTGGAAAATTCAAGTTCTAAGGCAATTCGTTCCGAATTGGAGTGGTTGGTGTATTGCATAGTTCTAGCGATTGGATTTCACTCAAAACTCACCAAATGACTCTTCCCACCATATTATGATGATGCCCAAGTTTTGGGCTCGATCGGAAATCCATAGGGGTAATAAATTAGACAATTCAAGTTCGAAGGCAGTTCGTTCCGAATTGGAGTGGTTGGTGTATTGCATAGTTCTAGCGATTGGATTTCACTCAAAACTAACCAAATAACTCCTCCCACCATATTATGATGATGCCCAAGTTTTGGGCTCGATCGGAAATCAATTGGGGCTAGAAATTGGACAATTCAGGTTCAAAGGCAGTTCGTTCCTTATAGGAGTGGTTGGTGTATTCCGTACTTCTAGCGATTGGATTTCACTCTAAACTCACCAAATGTCTCATCTCACCATATTATGAAAATGCCCAAGTTTTGGGCTCGATCGGAAATTAATAGGGGTAAGAAATTGGACAATTCAAGTTCAAAGGCAGTTCGTTCCTTATAGGAGTGGTTGGTGTATTCCGTAGTTCTAGCCTTTGCATTTCACTCCAAACTCACCAAATGACTCCTCCCACCATACTATGATAATGCCAAAGTTTTGGGCTCGATCGGAAATCAATACGGGAAAGAAATTGGACAATTCAGGTTCGAAGGCAGTTCGTTCCGGATTGGAGTGGTTGGTTTATTGCATAGTTCTAGCGATTGGATTTCACTCAAAACTCACCAAATGACTCCTCCCACCATATTATGATGATGCCCAAGTTTTGGGCTCGATCAGAAATCAAAAGGGGAAAGAAATTGGACAATTCATGTTCGAATGCTGTTCGTTCCTTATAGGAGTTGTTGGAGTATTCCGTAGTTCTAGCGATTGGATGTCACTCAAAACTCACCAAATGACTCCTCCCACCATATTATGATGATGCCCAAGTTTTGGGCTCGATCGGAAATCCATAGGGGTAAGAAATTGGACAATTCAAGTTCGAAGGCAGTTCGTTCCGAATTGGAGTGGTTGGTGTATTGCATAGTTCTAGCGATTGGATTTCACTCAAAAGTCACTTAATGACTACTCCCACCATATTATGATGATGCCCAAGTTTTGGGCTCGATCAGAAATCAATAGGGGTAATAAATTGGGCAATTCATGTTCGAAGGCAGTTCGTTCCTTGTAGTTGTGGTTGGTGTATTCCGTAGTTCTAGCGATTGGATTTCGCTCTTAACTCACCAAATGATTCATCCCACCATATTATGATGATGCCCAAGTTTTGGGCTCGATCGAAAATCAATAGGGGTAAGAAATTGGACAATTCAGGTTCAAAGGCAGTTCGTTCCTTATAGGAGTGGTTGGTGTATTCCGTAGTTCTAGCGTTTGAATTTCGCTCAAAACTCACCAAATGACTCCTCCCACCATACTATGATGATGCCCAAGTTTTGGGCTCGATCGGAAATCAATAGGGGTAAGAAATTGGACAATTCAGGTTCAAAGGCAATTCATTCCTTATAGGAGTGGTTGGTGTATTCCGTAGTTCTAGCGATTGGATTTCACTCAAAACTCACCAAATGACTCCTCCCACCATATTATGATGATGCCCAAGTTTTGGGCTCGATCGGAAATCCATAGGGGTAAGAAATTGGACAATTCCGTTTCAAAGGCAGTTCGTTCCTTATAGGAGTGGTTGGTGTATTCCGTAGTTCTAGCAATTAGATTTCACTCAAAACTCACCAAATGACTCATCCCACCATATTATGATGATGCCCCTCGATCAGAAATCAATAGGGGTAAGAAATTGGACAGTTCAGGTTCCAAGGCAGTTCGTTCCTTATAGGAGTGGTTGGTGTATTCCGTAGTTCTAGCGATTGGATTTCACTTAAGACTCACCAAATGACTCCTCCCACCATATTATGATGATGCACAAGTTTTGGGCTCGATCGGAAATCAATTGGGGTAAGAAATTGGACAATTCAGGTTCAAAGGCGTTCGTTCCTTATAGGAGTTGTTAGTGTATTCCGTACTTCTAGCGATTGGATTTCACTCAAAACTCACCAAATGACTCCTCCCACCATGTTATGATGATGCCCAAGTTTTGGGCTCGATCGGAAATCAATAGGGGTAAGAAATTGGACAATTCAGGTTCAAAGGCAGTTCGTTCCTTATAGGAGTGGTTGGTGTATTCCGTACTTCTAGCTATTGGATTTCACTCTAAATTCACCAATTGACTCATCTGATCAGTTCATAATTGTATTTCATTTTGTACCTCTCTAGCTTTTGATTTGGTTATGTTATTGAGTTAAACTTTTGCTTTTAATCCCTTTTATGTTTGTCATTCAGTTCATTGGGCCTTAGGTAGCAATGGTGGCTTTGGATAAGAAGAGTTGCAAAGGGGTGCAAAAACGAGCAGACTGAATTAGCAATTCATTTCGGACTTATCTTTTTCATCTGAGCTTGGATTGGGCCAAATCACTTGTGGTTGGAAAGAGGAGATTCTGAACTGCAGGATGGACTACTCAAACATATCAATTGATGAAGCCAAGCCCAATCCGTGAGCCCATCAAATTGCACACCATGCTCAGGTTTGCAGCTGCCAACTGTTTTCCAGCAACCAAAAGAAAACCCATGTGAAGAAAGCTGGAGGTGCAGCAGCAAAAGAAGTATGGGATGAAAGTGATTCCAACCACACTACCATATACAAGATGAAGTGAGAGTTATGGGTTGTATTAAAGGAGGAATGGTGGTGTTGGAATTCATCATGATGTTCCTCCCTCTTAGCCCTATAAATAGAGAAGTCCACAACCCCAAACACCATCAACCCCCACACAATTCACTCCAGCCATCCTCCACACTTCCATCATTCCATCAACACATCCAGAAATCATCCCCAAACATTCCCACAACCCCAAACACTCCAGAAATCAACCCAAGACTCTAAACTGCCCCAAATCCCCAAAATAGCTCCAGAAAGCCTCCCTTCCATTTCCCTACGAATTTCCTCTTTCTCAGCCATCATCACTCACCCAAACTCATCCCAAATCACCTCCATATCCTTCGTACATCCTTCTAGACGTGGAGAAGCTCTTGAAGAAGCATTGGACACCACAAGAACTTCAGAAAAGGGTTTCTTTTACTCTTATGGCTTTCATTATGTTTTCCCATTTTTGTTTTAGTTTCTTTTCCATTATGAGTAGCTAAATCCATAACTAGGGCTTCGATGTAACCTAACATGAATATTCTGGGTTTATAAGTTCGGAGTTTCAAGTTTGATTCATGATTCATGTTCTTATTCATTATGCTTATAAGTTAACATGCTTGTTTGAATGATTGATCACCATTAGAACTTGTTTGTTAACTATCTTCGTTTGAATTAAGAGTAGGCACCATGCTTTAATTCGAATTGAATTATGAATAGGAAGAGTATGTAAGGACATTCGACAACAGGGATTAGATACATGCTTGGTTGTTTAAATTGTTCTTCTATGCTTATTGGGTTCCTAATGCTTAATTTTAGGTTAGACAACAAATGATCAAATTAGGGAATTAGAAACACAAGGGTAGGACCAAACACCATGGCCTAATCATACTTTAGCTAGAATCAATCTTTGAATCTGAATTAGACTTGTTACTTGACTCCTTATAACCCAGAGTTGAATTGTTATGGTGATTCGAATGCCCTAGTCTCCAAATCCGTTTTCCAGCCCTTCAAAATCACTCTTTGTTACACTTATTTATTAGCTTTCATTTGCAATTTCAGTTTGCTCACTTCCTTTCACAATCACAATCACTCTCACTTTAATTTCTGTTTTAGACTTAACTTCCTAACTTCTTGAATTCGGTAATCTACGTACATAACTAATTTGAACTTCTCAGTCTTCGTGGGTACGACCTCGTACTTGTCTTGCTATACTACTAATTGCCCCGAACAATTGCGAGTTAACATAATATTAACAACATCATCCCACCATATTATGATGATGCCCAAGTTTTGGGCTCGATCGGAAATCAATAGGGGTAAGAAATTGGACAATTCAAGTTCGAAGGCAGTTCGTTCCGAATTGGAGTGATTGGTGTATTGCATAGTTCTAGAAATTGGATTTCACTCAAAACTCACCAAATGACTCCTCCCACCGTATTATGATAATGCCCAAGTTTTGGGCTCGATCGGAAATCCATAGGGGTAAGAAATTGGACAATTCAGGTTCAAAGGCAGTTCGTTCCTTATAGGAGTGGTTGGTGTATTCCGTAGTTCTAGCGATTGAATTTCACTCAAAACTCACCAAATGACTCCTTCCACCATATTATGATGATGTCTGCCGCGCAAATCTCACGGCCTGGGGTTCCGGGCCGAGGGGATCTGCGTTAACACGCGGTTTCCTGCTTTTGGACGGGGTGCGTTTGTGCGCGGGCGTGCCAGCACGGTCTACCGTGCGTCGAGATGTTTGAGGTGTTGATAGTGTTTAGATGGTGCGCCTGTTTGAACTCGTGTTCTAATCAAACGATTGTAGCCGAGAGAGGAACTAGTCTCGGCTGTGAGGTTCACGGCCTGAACTACAAGGCCGTTGAATGGTGGTGTTTGGTGGATTTTGGGGCGGTGCTCCGGCGCGCCACTCGATGAGCGGCGGTCGTATGATATATGGGGTGAGTGAGCGAACAACAAGGGTGGTGCTCCGGCGCCTTGAAAATCAAGGGTCGTTTGATATATTGAGTCTTGTATTTATAGGTAGAGCTCCTGGAGGGGTAATCGAGGCTGAAAATCTGCATGGTGGAGCCTGATTACGCCAAGTGGGTAGTCTAATCGACATTTGGGATCGTGAAGTATGGTGGTGTGACTCCATGAATCCCGGTGAATCTCGGCCGCCGCCCTGATCGTGGGTTCTGCGCTTCTGGCCGTGGAGACGCATTTATTGCTCTGATAGCCAATTACCTAATCTCTCAAGCTGCAAAGAGCTTTGTGAGAATGTTGGCGTCTAATCATTCTGATCTCTGTCACCAAATCCTGACTCCAATCACTTCCCACCTTCCCTCGCGCATTGAATGCTCATTCTTGGCCAGTGGGTTTGCTGCAATAAACAGAGACCTTGCTTCATTAAATGGAGCGTGGGACCCTGCTGTCACGTGACGATCTGACTTTAATGCCTTTGGCCGTGACCTCGCTCGATCTCGGCCTCGGCCTATAACCTTGGCCGAGATAACCATGCCTTGGTGATTTTCCTCATGTTTCTCTGGAAAGCCAAACACCCTGACAAAACGCTGCGTTTCAGCTTGAGGCCGAGAAGAGTTATTCCCTCGGCCAATTCACGGCCGTGATTTATTAGGCACAAACAGATGATGCCCAAGTTTTGGGCTCGATCGGAAATCAATTGGGGTAAGAAATTGGACAATTCAAGTTCGAAGGCAGTTCGTTCCGAATTGGAGTGGTTGGTGTATTGCATAGTTCTAGCGATTGGATTTCACTCAAAACTCACCAAATGACTCCTCCCACCTTATTACGATGATGCCCAAGTTCTGGGCTCGATCGGAAATAAATAGGGGTAAGAAATTGGACAATTCAGGTTCAAAGGCAGTTCGTTCCTTATAGGAGTAGCTGGAGTATTACGTAGTTCTAGCGATTGGATTTCACTGAAAACTCACCAAATGACTCCACCCACCATACTATGATGAAGCCCAAGTTTTGGGCTCGATCGGAAATCAATAGGGGTAAGAAATTGGACAATTCAGGTTCAATGGCATTTCGTTCCTTAGAGGAGCGGTTGGTGTATTCCGTAGTTCTAGCGATTGGATTTCACTCAAAACTCACCAAATGACTCCTCCCACCATATTATGATGATGCCCAACTATTGGGTTCGATCGGAAATCAATAGGGGTAAGAAATTGGACAATTCAGGTTCAAAGGCATTTCGTTCCTTAGAGGAGAGGTTGGTGTATTCCGTAGTTCTAGCGATTGGATTTCACTCAAAACTCACCAAATGACTCCTCCCACCATATTACGATGATGCCCAAGTTCTGGGCTCGATCGGAAATCAATAGGGGTAAGAAATTGGACAATTCAGGTTCAAAGGCAGTTCGTTCCTTATAGGAGTGGTTGGTGTATTCCGTAGTTCTAGCGATTGGATTTCACTCAAAACTCACCAAATGACTCATCCCACCATATTATGATGATGCCCAAGTTTTGGGCTCGATCGGGAATCAATTGGTGTAAGAAATTGGACAATTCAAGTTCGAAGGCAGTTCGTTCCGAATTGGAGTGGTTGGTGTATTGCATAGTTCTAGCGATTGGATTTCACTCAAAACTCATCAAATGACTCCTCCCACCATATTATGATGATGCCCAAGTTTTGGGCTCGATCAGAAATCAATAGGGGAAAGAAATTGGACAATTCATGTTCGAATGCAGTTCGTTCCTTATAGGAGTGGTTGGTGTATTCCGTAGTTCTAGCGATTGGATTTCACTCAAAACTCACCAAATGACTCCTCCCACTATATTATGATGATGCCCAAGTTTTGGGCTCGATCGGAAATCCATAGGGGTAATAAATTGGATAATTCAAGTTCGTAGGCAGTTCGTTCCGTATAGGAGTGGTTGGCGTATTCCATACTTCTAGTGATTGGATTTCACTCAAAACTCACCAAATGACTCCTCCCACCATAATATGATGATGCCCAAGTTTTGGGCTCGATCGGAAATCAATTGGGGTAAGAAATTGGAAAATTCAGGTTCAAAGGCAGTTTGTTCCTTACAGGAGTGGTTGGTGTATTCCGTAGTTCTAGCCATTGGATTTCACTCAAAACTCGCCAAATGACTCCTCCCACCATATTATGATGATGCCCAAGTTTTGGGCTCCATCGGAAATCAATAGGGGTAAGAAATTGTTTAATTCAGGTTAAAAGGCAGTTCGTTCCTTATGGGAGTGGCTTGTGTATTCCGTAGTTCTAGCGATTGGATTTCACTCAAGACTCACCAAATGACACCTCCCACCTTATTATGATGATGCACAAGTTTTGGGCTATTTTGGAAATCCATAGGGGTAAGAAATTGGACAATTTAAGTTCGAAGGTAGTTCGTTCCGAATTGGAGTGGTTGGTGTACTGCACAGTTCTAGCGATTGGATTTCACTCAAAACCCACCAAATGACTCCTCCCACCATATTATGATGATGCCCAAGTTTGGGGCTCGATCGGAAATCAATAGGGGTAAGAAATTGGACAATTCAGGTTCAAACGCAGTTCGTTCCTTATAGGAGTGGTTGGTGTATTCTGTAGTTCTAGGGATTGGATTTCACTCAAAACTAACCAAATAACTCCTCCCACCATATTATGATGATTTCCAAGTTCTGGGCACGATCGGAAATCAATAGGGGTAAGAAATTGGACAATTCAGGTTCAAAGGCAGTTCGTTCCTTATAGGATTGGTTGGTGTATTCCGTAGTTCTAGCGATTGAATTTCACACAAAACTCACCAAATGACTCCTTCCACCATATTATGATGATGCCCAAGTTTTGGGCTCGATCGGAAATCAATTGGGGTAAGAAATTAGACAATTCAGGTTCAAAGGCAGTTCGTTCCTTATAGAAGTGGCTGGTGTATTCCGTAGTTCTAGCGATTGGATTTCACTCAAAACTCACCAAATGACTCCTCCCACCATATTACGATGATGCCCAAGTTCTGGGCTCGATCGGAAATCAATAGGAGTAAGAAATTGGACAATTCATGTTCGTATGCAGTTCGTTCCTTATAGGAGTGGTTGGTGTATTCCTTAGTTCTAGCGATTGGATTTCACTCAAAACTCACCAAATGACTCATCCCACCATATTATGATGATGCCCAAGTTTTGGGCTCGATCGGAAATCAATAGGGGTAAGAAATTGGACAATTCAGGTTCAATGGCAATTCATTCCTTATAGGAGTGGTTGGTGTATTCCGTAGTTCTAGCGATTGAATTTCACTCAAAACTCACCAAATGACTCCTTCCACCATATTATGATGATGCCCAAGTTTTGGGCTCGATCGGAAATCCATAGGTGTAAGAAATTGGACAATTCAAGTTCGAAGGCAGTTCGTTCCGAATTGGAGTGATTGGTGTATTGCATAGTTCTAGCAACTAGATTTCACTCAAAACTCACCAAATGACTCCTCCCACCATATTATGATGATTCCCAAGTTCTGGGCTCGATCGGAAATCAATAGGGGTAATGAATTGGACAATTCAGGTTCAAAGGCAGTTCGTTACGAATTGGAGGGGTTGGTGTATTGCATAGTTCTAGCGATTGGATTTCACTCAAAACTCACCAAATGACTCCTCCCAACATATTATGATGATGCCCAAGTTTTGGGCTCGATCGGAAATCCATAGGTGTAAGAAATTGGACAATTCATGTTCGAAGGCAGATCGTTCCGAATTGGAGTGGTTGGTGTATTGCATAGTTCTAGCGATTGGATTTCACTCAAAACTCACCAAATGACTCCTCCCACCATATTATGATGATGCCCAAGTTTTGGGCTCGATCGGAAATCAATAGGGGTAAGAAATTGGACAATTCAGGTTCAGAGGCAGTTCGTTCCTTATAGAAGTGGCTGGTGTATTCTGTAGTTCTAGCGATTGGATTTCACTCAAAACTCACCAAATGACTCCTCCCACCCTATTATGATGATGCCCAACTTTTGGGTTCGATCGGAAATCAATAGGGGTAAAAAATTGGACAATTCAGGTTCAAAGGCATTTCGTTCCTTAGAGGAGCGGTTGGGGTATTCCTTAGTTCTAGCGATTGAATTTCACTCAAAACCCACCAAATGACTACTCCCACCATATTATGATGATGCCCAAGTTTTGGGCTCGATCGGAAATCAATAGGGGTAAGAGATTGGACAATTCAGGTTCAATGGCAGTTCGTTCCTTATAGGAGTGGCTGGTGTATTCCGTAGTTCTGGCAATTGGATTTCACTCAAAACTCACCAGATGACTCTTCCCACCATATTATGATGATGCCCAGGTTTTGGGCTCGATCGGAAATCCATAGGGGTAAGAAATTGGACAATTCAAGTTCGAAGGCAGTTCGTTCCGAATTGGAGTGGTTGGTGTATTGCATAGTTCTAGCAATTGGATTTCACTCAAAACTCACCAAATGACTCCTCCCACCATATTATGATGATGCCCAAGTTTTGGGCTCGATCGGAAATCCATAGGGGTAATAAATTGGATAATTCAAGTTCGAAGGCAGTTCGTTACTTATAGGAGTGGTTGGTGTATTCCGTACTTCTAGTGATTGGATTTCACTCAAAACTCACCAAATGACTCCTCCCACCATATTATGATGATGCCCAAATTTTGGGCTCGATCGGAAATTGATAGGGGTAAGAAATTGGAAAATTCAGGTTCGAAGGCAGTTTGTTCCTTACAGAAGTGGTTGGTGTATTCCGTAGTTCTAGCTATTAGATTTCACTCAAAACTCGCCAAATGACTCCTCCCACCATATTATGATGATGCCCAAGTTTTGGGCTCCATCGGAAATCAATAGGGGTAAGAAATTGGTTAATTCAGGTTAAAAGGCAGTTCGTTCCTTATGGGAGTGGCTTGTGTATTCCGTAGTTCTAGCGATTGGATTTCACTCAAGACTCACCAAATGACACCTCCCAACTTATTATGATGATGCACAAGTTTTGGGATCGATCGGAAATCAATAGGGGTAAGAAATTGGACAATCCAGGTTCAAAGGCAGTTCGTTCCTTATAGGAGTGGTTGGTGTATTCCGTAGTTCTAGCTATTGGATTTCACTCAAAACTCACGAAATGAATCCACCCACCATATTATGATGATGCCCAAGTTTTGGGCTATATTGGAAATCCATAGGGGTAAGAAATTGGACAATTTAAGTTCGAAGGTAGTTCGTTCCGAATTGGAGTGGTTCGTGTATTGCACAGTTCTAGCGATTGGATTTCACTCAAAACACACCAAATGACTCCTCCCACCATATTATGATGATGCCCAAGTTTTGGGCTCGATCGGAAATCAATAGGGGTAAGAAATTAGGCAATTCTGGTTGAAAGGCAGTTCGTTCCTTATAGGAGTGGCTGGTGTATTCCGTAGTTCTAGCGATTGGATTTCACTCAAAACTCACCAATGACTCCTCCCACCATATTATGATGATGCCCAAGTCTGGGGCTCGATCGGAAATCAATAGGGGTAAGAAATTGGTTAATTCAGGTTAAAAGGCAGTTCGTTCGTTATGGGAGTGGCTTGTGTATTCCGTAGTTCTAGCGACTGGATTTCACTCAAAACTCACCAAATGAATCCTCCCACCACATTATGACGATGCCCAACTTTTGGGCTCGATCGGAAATCAATAGGGGTAAGAAATTGGACAATTCAGGTTCAAAGGCAGTTCGTTCCTTATAGGACTGGTTGGTGTATTCCGTAGTTGTAGGGATTGGATTTCACTCAAAACTAACCAAAAAACTCCGCCCACCATATTATGATGATGTCCAAGTTCTGGGCACGATCGGAAATCAATAGGGGTAAGAAATTGGACAATTCAGGTCCAAAGGCAGTTCGTTCCTTATAGGAGTGGTTGGTGTATTCCGTAGTTCTAGCGATTGAATTTCACTCAAAACTCACCAAATGACTCCTTCCACCATATTATGATGATGCCCAAGTTTTGGGCTCGATCGAAAATCAATTGGGGTAAGAAATTGGACAATTCAGGTTCAAAGGCATTTCGTTCCTTATAGGAGTGGTTGGTGTATTCCGTAGTTCTAGGGATTGGATTTCACTCAAAACAAACCAAATAACTCCTCCCACCATATTATGACGATGCCTAAGTTTTGGGCTCGATCGGAAATCAATTGGGGTAAGAAATTGGACAATTCAAGTTCAAAGGCAGTTCGTTCCTTATAGAAGTGGCTGGTGTATTCCGTAGTTCTAGCGATTGGATTTCACTAAATACTCACCGAATGACTCCTCCCACCATGTTATGATGATTCCCAAGTTTTGGGCTCGATCGGAAATCCATAGGGGTAAGAAATTAGACAATTCAGGTTCAAAGGCAGTTCGTTCCTTATAGAAGTGGCTGGTGTATTCCGTAGTTCTAGCGATTGGATTTCACTCAAAACTCACCAAATGACTCGTCCCACCTTATTCCGATGATGCCCAAGTTCTGGGCTCGATCGGAAATCAATAGGGGTAAGAAATTGGACAATTCAGGTTCAAAGGCAGTTCGTTCCTTATAGGAGTGGTTGGTGTATTCCTTAGTTCTAGCGATTGGATTTCACTAAAAACTCACCAAATGACTCCTCCCACCATATTATGATGTTGCCCAAGTTTTGGCCTCGATCGGAAATCAATAGGGGTAAGAAATTGGACAATTCAGGTTCAAAGGCAATGCGATCCTTATAGGAGTGGTTTGTGTATTCCGTAGTTCTAGCGATTGGATTTCCTTCAAAACTCACCAAATGACTCCTCCCACCATATTATGATGATGCCCAAGTTTTGCGCTCGATCGGAAATCCATATGTGTAAGAAATTGGACAATTCAACTTCGTAGGCATTTTGTTCCGAATTGGAGTGGTTGGTGTGTTGCACAGTTCTAGCGATTTGATTTCACTCAAAACTCTCCAAATGACTCATCCAACCATATTATGATGATGCCCAAGTTTTGCGCTCGATCGGAAATCAACAGTGGTAAGAAATTGGACAATTCAGGTTCAAAGGCAGTTCGTTCCTTATAGGAGTGGTTGGTGTTTTCCGTAGTTCTAGCGATTGGATTTCACTCAAAACTCTCCAAATGACTCCTCCCACCATATTAGGATGATGCCCAAGTTTTGAGCTCGATCGGAAATCAATAGGGGTAAGAAATTGGACAATTCAGGTTGAAAGGCAATTCGTTCCTTACAGGAGTGGTTCTTGTATTCCGTAGTTCTAGCGATGGGAGTTCACTTAAAACTCACCAAATGACTCCTCCCACCATATTATGATGATGCCCAAGTTTTGGGCTCGATCAGAAATCAATATGGGTAAGAAATTGGACAATTCAGGCTCAAAGGCAGTTCGTTCCATGTAGGAGTTGTTGGTGTATTCCGTAGTTCTAGCGATTGGATTTCACTCAAAACTCACCAAACGACTCCTCCCACCAAATGACTTCTCTAACTATATTATGTTGTTGCCCAAGTTCTGGGCTCGATCGGAAATCCATAGGTGTAAGAAATTGGACAATTCAAGTTGAAAGGCAGTTCGTTCCGAATTGGAGTGGTTGGTGTATTCCGTAGTTCTAGCGATTGGATTTCACTCAAAACTCACCAAAGACTTCTCCCACCATATTATGTTGTTGCCCAAGTTTTGGGCTCGATCGGAAATCCATAGGTGTAAGAAATTGGACAATTGAAGTTGAAACGCAGTTCGTTCCGAATTGGAGTGTTGGTGTATTGCATAGTTCTAGCAATTGGATTTCACTCAAAACCCACCAAATGACTCCTCCCACCATATTGTGATGACGCCCAAGTTTTGGGTTCGATCGGAAATCAATAGGGGTAAGAAATTCTACAATTCAAGTTCGAAGGCAGTTCGTTCCTTCCTTATAGGAGTGGTTGGTGTATTCCGTAGTTCTAGCGACTGGATTTCACTCAAAACTCACCAAATGACTCCTCCAACCATATTATGACGATGCCCAAGTTTTGGGTTCGATCGGAAATCAATAGGGGTAGGAAATTGGACAATTCAAGTTCAAAGGCAGTTCGTTCCTTCCTTATAGGAGTGGTTGGTGTATTCCGTAGTTCTAGCGATTGGATTTGACTCAAAACCCACCAAATGACTCTTCCCACCATATTATGATGATGCCCAAGTTTTGGGCTCGATCGATAATCAATAGGGGTAAGAAATTGGACAATTCAAGTTCAAAGGCAATTCGTTCCATATAGGAGTGGTTGGTGTATTTTGTAGTTCTAGCGATTGGACTTCACTCAATTCTCACCAAATGACTCCTCCCACCATATTATAATGCTGCCCAAGTATTGGGCTCGATCGGAAGTCCAGCGGGGTATGAAATTGGACAATTCAAGTTCGAAGACAGTTCGTTCCGAATTGGAGTGGTTGGTTTATTGCATAGTTCTAGCGACTGGATTTCTCGCAAAACTCACCAAATGACTCCTCCCACCATATTTTGATGATGCCCAAGTTTTGGGCTCGATCGGAAATCAATAGGGGCAAGAAATTGGACAATTCAGGTTCAAAAGCAGTTCGTTCTTTACAGGGGTGGCTGGTGTATTCCGTAGTTCTACCGATTGAATATCACTCAAAACTCACCAAATGACTCCTCCCACCATATTATGATGATGCCCAAGTTTTGGGCTCGATCGGAAACCAATAGGGGTAAGAAATTGGACAATTCAGGTTCAAAGGCAGTTCGTTCCTTATAGGAGTGGTTGGTGTATTCCGTACTTCTAGCGATTGGATTTCACTCAAAACTCACCAAATGACTCATCCCACCATATTATGATGGTGCCCAAGTTTTGGGATCTATCGGAAATCAATAGGGATAAGAAATGGGACAATTCAGGTTGAAAGGCAGTTCGTTCCTTATAGGAGTGGTTGGTGTATTCCGTAGTTCTAGCGATTGGATTTCACTCAAAACTCACCAAATGACTCCTCCCACCATATTATGATGATGCCCAAGTTTTGGGCTCGCTTGGAAATCAATAGGAGTAAGAAAATGGACAATTCAGGTTCAAAGGCAGTTCGTTCCTTATAGGAGTGGCTGGTGTATTCCGTAGTTCTAGCGGTTGGATTTCACTCAAAATTCACCAAATGACTCCTCCCACCATATTATGATGATGCCCAAGTTTTGAGCTCGATCGGAAATCAATATGGGTAAGAAATTGGACTATTCAGGTTTAAAGGCAATTTGTTCCTTACAGGAGTGGTTCTTGTATTCCCTAGTTCTAGCGATGGGAGTTCACTTAAAACTCACCAAATGACTCCTCCCACCATATTATGATGATGCCCAAGTTTTGGGCTCGATCAGAAATCCATATGGGTAAGAAATTGGACAATTCAGCTTCAAAGGCTGTTCGTTCCTTGTAGGAGTGGTTGGTGTATTCCGTAGTTCTAGCGATTGAATTTCGCTCAAAACTCACCAAACGACTCCTCCCACCAAATGACTTCTCCCACTATATTATGTTGGACAATTCAAGTTGAAAGGCAGTTCGTTCCGAATTGGACTGGTTGGTGTATTCCGTAGTTCTAGTGATTGGATTTCACTCAAAACTCACCAAATGACTCTTCCCACCATATTATGATGATGCCCAAGTTTTGGGCTCGATCAGAAGTCTAATGGGGTATGAAATTGGACAATTCAAGTTCGATGACAGTTCGTTCCGAATTGGAGTGGTTGGTTTATTGCACAGTTCTAGCGATTGGATTTCACTCAAAAATGACCAAATGACTCCTCCCACCATATTATGTTGATGCCCAAGTTTTGGGCTCGATCAGAAATCAATAGGGGTAAGAAATTGGACAATTCAGGTTCAGAGGCAGTTCGTTCCTTATAGGAGTGGTTGGTGTATTCCGTAGTTCTAGCGATTGTATTTCACTCAAAACTCAACAAATGACTCCTCCCACCAAATTATGAAGATGCCCAAATTTTGGGCTCGATCGGAAATCAATAGGGGTAAGGAATTGGACAATTCAAGTTCAAAGGCAGTTCGTTCCTTCCTTATAGGAGTGGTTGGTGTATTCCGTAGTTCTAGCGATTGGATTTCACTCAAAACTCACCAAAAAAACCCCTCCCACCATATTATGATGATGCCCAAGTTTTGAGCTCGATCGGAAATCAATAGGGGTAAGAAATTGGACAATTCAAGTTGAAAGGCAGTTCGTTCCTTAAAGGAGTGCTTGGTGTATTCCGTAGTTCTAGCGATTGAATTTCACTGAAAACTCACCAAATGACTCCTCCCACCATATTATGATGATGCCCAAATTTTGGGCTCCATCGGAAGTCAATAGGGGTAAGAAATTGGATAATTCAAGTTCAAAGGCAGTTCGTTCCTTCCTTATAGGAGTGGTTGGTGTATTCCGTGGTTCTAGCGTTTGGATTTCACACAAAACTCACCAAATGACTCCTCCCGCCATATTATGAAGATGCCCAAGTTTTGGGCTCGATCGGAAATCAATAGGGGTAAGAAATTGTTCAATTCAATCTCATAGGCAGTTCGTTCCTTATAGGAGTGGTTGGTGTATTCCGTAGTTCTACCAATTGGATTTCACTCAAAACTCACCAAATGACTCCTCCCACCATATTATGATGATGCCCAAGTATTGGGCTCGATCGGAAATCAATAGGGGTAAGAAATTGGACTATTCAGGTTCAAAGGCAATTCGTTCCTTATAGGAGTGGTTGGTGTATTCTGTAGTTCTAGCGATTGGATTTCACTCAATTCTCACCAAATGACTCCTCCCCCTATGTTAGGATGATGTCCAAGTTTTGGGCTCGATCGGAAATCAATAGGGGAAAGAATTTGGACAATTCATGTTCAAAGGCAGTTCGTTCCTTATAGGGGTGGCTGGTGTATTCCGTAGTTCTAGCGATTGGATTTCACTCAAAACTCAGCCAATGAATCCTCCCACCATATTATGACGATGCCCAAGTTTTGGGCTCGATCGGAAATCAATAGGGGGTAAGAAATTGGACAATTCAGGTTCAAAGGCAATTCGTTCCATATAGGAGTGGTTGGTGTATTCTGTAGTTCTAGCGATTGGATTTCACTCAATTCTCTCCAAATGACTCCTCCCACCATATTGTGATGCTGCCCAAGTTTTGAGCACGATCGGAAGTCCAATGGGGTTAGAAATTGGACAATTCAAGTTCGATGACAGTTCGTTCCGAATTGGAGTGGTTGGTTTATTGCATAGTTCTAGCAAATGGATTTCTCTCAAAACTCACCAAATGACTCCTCCCACCATATTATGATGATGCCCAAGTTTTGGGCTCGTTCAGAAATCAATAGGGGTAAGAAATTGGACAATTCAGGTTCAAAGGCAGTTCTTTCCTTATAGGAGTGGCTGGTGTATTCCGTAGTTCTAGCGATTGTATTTCACTCAAAACTCACCAAACGACTCCTCCCACCATATTACGATGATGGCCAAGTTTTGGTCTCGATCTGAAATCAATAGGGGTAAGAAATTGGACAATTCAGGTTCAAAGGCAATTTGTTCCTTATAGGAGTGGCTGGTGTATTCCGTAGTTCTAGCAATTGTATTTCACTCAAAACTCACCAAATGACTCCTCCCACCATATTATGATGATCCCAAGTTTTGGGCTCGATCAGAAATCAATAGGGGTAAGAAATTGGAAAAGTCAAGTTGAAAGGAAGTTCGTTCCTTATAGTAGTGGTTGGTGTATTCCGTAGTTCTAGCGATTGAATTTCACTAAAAACTCACCAAATGACTCCTCCCACCATATTATGATGATGCCCAAGTTTTGAGCTCGATCGGAAATCAATAGGGGTAAGAAATTGGAAAGTTCAAGTTGAAAGGCAGTTCGTTCCTTATAGTAGTGGATGGTGTATTCCGTAGTTCTAGCAATTGGATTTCACTCAAAACTCACCAAAAAACCCCTCCCACCATATTATGATGATGCCCAAGTTTTGAGCTCGATCGGAAATCAATAGGGGTAAGAAATTGGACAATTTAAGTTGGAAGGCAGTTCGTTCCTTATAGGAGTGGTTTGTATATTCCGTAGTTCTAGCGATTGAATTTCCCTGAAAACTCACCAAATGACTCCTCCCACCATATTATGATGATGCCCAAATTTTGGGCTCCATCGGAAGTCAATAGGGGTAAGAAATTGGACTATTCAGGTTCAAAGGCAATTCGTTCCTTATAGGAGTGGTTGGTGTATTCTATAGTTCTAGCGATTGGATTTGACTCAATTCTCACCAAATGACTCCTCCCCCTATGTTATGATGATGTCCAAGTTTTGGGCTCGATCGGAAATCAATAGGGGTAAGAAATTGGACAATTCAGGTTCAAAGGCAATTCATTCCATATAGGAGTGGTTGGTGTATTCCGTAGTTCTAGCGATTGGATTTCACTCAATTCTCTCCAAATGACTCCTCCCACCATATTATGATGCTGCCCAAGTTTTGAGCTTGATCGGAAGTCCAACGGGGTTAGAAATTGGACAATTCATGTTCGATGACAGTTCGTTCCGAATTGGAGTGGTTGGTTTATTGAAAAGTTCTAGCGAATGGATTTCTCTCAAAACTCACCAAATGACTCCTCCCACCATATTATGATGATGCCCAAGATTTGGGCTCGATCAGAAATCCATAGGAGTAAGAAATTGGACTATTCAGGTTCAAAGGCAGTTCGTTCCTTATAGGAGTGGTTGTTGTATTACGTAGTTCTAGCAATTGGATTTCACTCAAAACTCACCAAATGACTCCTCCCACCATATTATGATGATGCCCTAGTTTTGGGCTCGATCGGAAATCAATAGGGGTAAGAAATTGGACAATTCAGGTTCAAAGGCAGTTCGTTCCTTATAGGAGTGATTGGTGTATTCCGTTGTTCTAGTGATTGGATTTCACTCAAAACTCACCAAATGACTCCTCCCACCATATTATGTTGATGCCCAAATTTTGGGCTCGATCGGAAATCAATAGGGGTAAGAAATTGGACAATTCAGGTTCAAAGGCAGGTCGTTCCTTATAGGAGTGGTTGTTGTATTCCGTAGTTCTAGCGATTGGATTTCACTCAAAACTCACGAAATGACTCCTCCCACCATATTATGATGATGCCAAAGTTTTGGGCTCGATCAGAAATCCATAGGGGTAAGAAATTGGACAATTCAAGTTTGAAGGCAGTTCGTTCCGAATTGGAGTACTTGGTGTATTGCATAGTTCTAGCGATTGGATTTCACCCAAAACTCCCTAAATGATTCCTTCCACCAAATTATGATGATGCCCAAGTTTTGGGCTCGATCGGAAATCAGTAGGGGTAAGAAATTGGACAATTCAAGTTCAAAGGCAGTTCGTTCCTTATAGGGGTGGCTGGTGTATTCCATAGTTCTAGCGATTGAATTTCACTCAAAACTCACCAAATGACTCCTCCCACCATATTATGATGATGCCCAAATTTTGGGCTCGATCGGAAATCAATAGGGGTAAATAATTGGACAATTCAAGTTCAAAGGCAGTTCGTTCCTTCCTTATAGGAGTGGTTGGTGTATTCCGTAGTTCTAGCGTTTGGATTTCACACAAAACTCACCAAATGACTCCTCCCGCCATATTATGATGATGCCTAAGTTTTGGGCTCGATCGGAAATCAATAGGGGTAAGAAATTGGGCAATTCAGTCTCATAGGCAGTTCGTTCCTTAAAGGAGTGGTTGGTGTATTCCGTAGTTCTACCAATTGAATTTCACTCAAAACTCACCAAATGACTCCTCCCACCATATAATGATGATGCCCAAGTTTTGGGCTCGATCGGAAATCAATAGGGGTAAGAAATTGGACAATTCAGGTTCAAAGGCAATTCGTTCCTTACAGGAGTGGTTAGTGTATTCTGTGGTTCTAGCGATTGGAATTCACTCAATTCTCACCAAATGACTCCTCCCACCATATTATGACGATGCCCAAATTTTGGGCTCGATCGGAAATCGATAGGGGTAAGAAATTGGACAATTCAAGTTCAAAGGCAGTTCGTTCCTTCCTTATAGGAGTGGTTGGTGTATTCCGTAGTTCAACCAATTGGATTTCACTCAAAACTCACCAAATGACTCCTCCCACCATATTATGATGATGCCCAAGTTTTGGGCTCCTTCAGAAATCAATAGGGGTAAGAAATTGACCAATTCAGGTTCAAAGCCAGTTCGTTCCTTATAGGAGTGGCTGGTATATTCTGTAGTTCTAGTGATTGTATTTCACTCAAAACTCACCAAATGACTCCTCCCACCATATTATGAGGATGCCCAAGTTTTGGGCTCGATCGGAAATCAGTAGGGGTAAGAAATTGGACAATTCAGGTTCAAAGGCAGTTCGTTCCTTATAGGAGTGGTTGGTGTATTCCGTAATTCTACCGATCGGATTTCACTCAAAACTCACCAATTGACTCCTCCCACCATATTATCATGATGCCCAAGTTTTGGGCTCGATCGGAAATCCATAGGGTTAAGAAATTGGATAATTCAAGTTCGAAGACAGTTTGTTCCGAATTGGAGTGGTTGGTGTATTGCATAGTTCTAGCGATTTGATTTCACTCAAAACTCACCAATTGATTCCTCCCACCATATTATGACGATGCCCAAGTTTTGGGCTCGATCGGAAATTAATAGGGGTAAGAAATTGGACAATTCATGTTGAAAGGAAGTTCGTTCCTTATAGGAGTGGTTGGTGTATTCCGTAGTTCTAGCGATTGGATTTCACTCAAAACTCACCAAATGTCTCCTCCCACCATATTATGATGATGCCCAAGTTTTGGGCTCGATCGGAAATCAATAGTGGTAAGAAATTGGACAATTCAGTTTCAAAGGCAATTCGTTCCTTATAGGAGTGGCTGGTGTATTCCGTAGTTCTTGTGATTGGATTTCACTCAAAACTCACCAAATGACTCCTCCCACCATAATATGATGATGGACAAGTTTTGGGCTCGATCGGAAGTCAATTTGGGTAAGAAATTGTTCAATTCAGGTTCAAAGGCAGTTCGTTCCTTATAGGAGTGGCTGGTGTATTCCGTAGTTCTAGCGATTGGATTTCACTCAAAACTAACCAAATGACTCCTCCCACCATAATATGATGATGCCCAAGTTTTGGGCTCGATCGGAAATCCATAGGGGTAACGAATTGGACAATTCAAGTTTGAAGGCAGTTCGTTCCGAATTGGAGTGGTTGGTGTATTGCATAGTTCTTGCGATTGGATTTCACTCAAAACTCATCAAATGACTCCTCCCACCATATTATGATGATGCCCAAGTTTTTGGCTCGATCGGAAATCAATAGGTGTAAGAAATTGGAGAATTCAGGTTCAAAGGCAGTTCGTTCCATATAGGAGTGGTTGGTGTATTCCGTAGGTCCAGCGATTGGATTTCTCTCAAAACTCACTAAATGACTCCTCCCACCATATTATGATGATGCCCAAGTTTTGGGCTCGATCGGAAATCAATAGGGGTAAGAAATTGGAAAATTCAGGTTCAAAGGCAGTTCGTTCCTTATAGGAGTGGTTGGTGTATTCCGTAGTTCTGGCGATTGGATTTCACTGAAAACTCACCAAATGACTCCTCCCACCATATTATGATCATGCCCAAGTTTTGGGCTCGAACGGAAATCCATAGGGGTAAGAAATTGGACAATTGAAGTTCGTAGACAGTTCGTTCCGAATTGGAGTGGTTGGTGTATTGCATAGTTCTAGCGATTGGATTTCACTCAAAATTCACCAAATGACTCCTCCCACCGTATTATGATTATGCCCAAGTTTTGGGCTCGATCCGAAATCATTAGGGGTAAGAAATTGGACAATTCAGGTCCAAAGGCAGTTCGTTCCTTATAGGAGTGGCTGGTGTATTCCGTAGTTCTAGCTGTTGGATTTCATTGAAAACTCTCCAAATGACTCCTCCAACCATATTATGATGATGCTCAAGTTTTGGGCTAGATCGGAAATCAATAGGGGTAAGAAATTGGACAATTCAGGTTCAAAGGCAGTTCGTTCCTTATAATAGTGCTTGGTGTATTCCGTAGTTCTAGCAATTGGATTTCACTCAAAACTCACCAAATGACTCCTCCCACCATATTATGATGATGCCCGAGTTTTTGGCTCGATCGGAAATCAATAGGGGTAAGAAATTGGACAATTCAAGTTCGAAGGCAGTTCGTTCCTTATAGAAGTGGTTGGAGTATTCCATAGTTCTAGCAATTGGATTTCACTCAAAACTCTCCAAATGACTCGTCCCACCATATTATGATGATGCCCAAGTTTTGGGCTCGATCGGAAATCCATAGGGGTAAGAAATTGGACAATTCAAGTTCGAAGGCAGTTCGTTCCGAATTGGAGTGGTTGGTGTATTGCGTAGATCTAGCGATTGGATTTCACTCAAAACTCACCAAATGACTCCTCCCACCATATTATGATGATGCCCAAGTTTTGGGCTCGATAGGAAATCCATAGGGGTATGAAATTGGACAATTCAAGTTCGAAGGCAGTTCGTTCCGAATTGGAGTGGTTGGTGTATTGCGTAGATCTAGCGATTGGATTTCACTCAAAACTCACCAAATGACTCCTCCCACCATATTATGATGATGCCCAAGTTTTGGGCTCGATCGGAAATCCATAGGTGTAAGAAATTGGACAATTCAAGTTCGAAGGCAGTTCGTTCTGAATTGGAGTGGTTGGTGTATTGCATTAATCTAGCGATTGGATTTCACTCAAAACACACCAAATGACTCCTCTCACCATATTATGATGATGCCCATGTTTTGGGCTCGATCGAAAATCAATAGGTGTAAGAAATTGGACAATTCAGGGTCAAAGGCAGTTCGTTCCTTATAGGAGTGGCTGGTGTACTCCGTAGTTCTAACGATTGGATTTCACTCAAAACCCACCAAATGACTCCTCCCACCATATTATGATGATGCCCAAGTTTTGGGCTCGATCGGAAATCAATAGGGGTAAGAAATTGGACAATTCAGGTTCAAAGGCGTTCGTTCCTTATAGGAGTTGTTGGTGTATTCCGTAGTTCAAGCGATTGGATTTCACTCAAAACTCACCAAATGACTCCTCCCACCATATTATGACGATGCCAAAGTTTTGGGCTCGATCGGAAATCAATAGGGGTAAGAAATTGGACAATTCAGGTTCAAAGGCAGTTCATTCCTTATAGGAGTGGTTGGTGTATTCCGTAGTTCTAGAGTTTGAATTTCACTCAAAACTCACCAAATGACTCCTCCCACCATATTATGTTGATGCACAAGTTTTGGGCTCGATCGGAAATCAATAGGGGTAAGAAATTGGACAATTCAGGATCAAAGGCAGTTTGTTCCTTATAGGAGTGGTTGGTGTATTCCGTACTTCTAGCAATTGGATTTCTCTCTAAACTCACCAAATGACTCATCCCACCATATTATGATGATGCCCAAGTTTTGGGCTCGATCGGAAATCAGTAGGGGTACGAAATTGGACAATTCAGGTTCAAAGGCAGTTCGTTCCTCATAGGAGTGGTTGGTTCATTCCGTAGTTCTAGCGATTGGATTTCACTCAAAACTCACCAAATGACTCCTCCCACCATATTATGATGATGCACAAGTTTTGGACTCGATCGGAAATCAATAGGGGTAAGAAATTGGACAATTCAGGTTCAAAGGCGTTCGTTCCTTATAGGAGTTGTTAGTGTATTCCGTAGTTCTAGAGTTTGAATTTCACTCAAAACTCACCAAATGACTCCTCCCACCATATTATGTTGATGCACAAATTTTGGGCACGATCGGAAATCAATAGGGGTAAGAAATTGGACAATTCAGGATCAAAGGCAGTTTGTTCCTTATAGGAGTGGTTGGTGTATTCCGTACTTCTAGCAATTGGATTTCACTCTAAACTCACCAAATGACACATCCCACCATATTATGATGATGCCCAAGTTTTGGGCTCGATCGGAAATCAATAGGGGGTAGAAATTGGACAATTCAGGTTCAAAGGCAGTTCGTTCCATATAGGAGTGGTTGGTGTATTCCGTACTTCTAGCGATTGGATTTCACTCTAAACTCACCAAATGTCTCATCCCACCATATTATGATGATGACCAAGTTTTGGGCTCGATCGGAAATCAATAGGGGTAAGAAATTGGACAATTCAAGTTCAAGGGCAGTTCGTTCCTTATAGGAATGGTTGGTGTATTCCGTAGTTCTAGCCTTTGCATTTCACTCCAAACTCACCAAATGACTCCTCCCACCATACTATGATGATGCCCAAGTTTTCGGCTCGATCGGAAATCAATACGGGTAAGAAATTGGACAATTCAGGTTCGAAGGCAGTTCGTTCCGTATTGGAGTGGTTGGTGTATTGCATAGTTCTAGCGATTGGATTTCACTCTAAACCCACCAAATGACTCCTCCCACCATATTACGATGATGCCCAAATTTTGGGCTCGATCAGAAATAAATAGGGTAAGAAATTGGACAATTCAGGTTCAAAGGCAGTTCGTTCCTTATAGGAGTGGTTGGTGTATTCCGTAGTTCTAGCGATTGGATTTCACTCAAAACTCACCAAATGACTCCTCCCACCATATTATGATGATGCCCAAGTTTTGGGCTCGATCGGAAATCCATAGGGGTAAGAAATTGGACAATTCAAGTTCGAAGGCAATTCGTTCCGAATTGGAGTGGTTGGTGTATTGCATAGTTCTAGAGATTGGATTTCACTCTAAACTCACCAAATGACTCCTCCCTCCATATTATGATGATGCCCAAGTTTTGGGCTCGATCAGAAATAAATAGGGTAAGAAATTGGACAATTCAGGTTCAAAGGCAGTTCCTTCCTTATAGGAGTGATTGGTGTATTCCGTAGTTCTAGCAATTGGATTTCACTCAAAACTCACCAGATGACTCCTCCCACCATATTATGATGATGCCCCTGTTTTGGGCTCAATCGGAAATCAATAGGGGTAAGAAATTGGACAATTCAGGTTCAAAGGGAGTTCGTGCCTTATAGGAGTGGTTGGTATATTCCGTAGTTATAGTGATGGGATTTCACCCAACACTCACCAAATGACTCCTCCCACCATATTATGACGATGCCCAAGTTTTGGGCTCGATCGGAAATCCATAGGGGTAAGAAATTGGACAATTCATGTTCGAAGGAAGTTCGTTCCGAATTGGAGTGGTTGGTGTATTGCATAGTTCTAGCGATTGGATTTCACTCAAAACTCACCAAAAGACTCCTCCCACCATATTATGATGATGCCCTAGTTTTGGGCTCGATCGGAAATCAATAGGGGTAAGAAATTGGACAATTCAGGTTCAAAGGCAGTTCTTTCCTTATAGGAGTGGTTGGTGTATTCCACAGTTCTAGCGATTGGATTTCACTCAAAACTCACCAAATGAGTCCTCCCACCATATTATGATGATGCCCAAGTTTTGGGCTCGATCGGAAATCAGTAGGGGTTAGAAATTGGACAATTCAGGTTCAAAGGCAGTTCGTTCCTTATAGGAGTGGTTGGTGTATTCCGTACTTCTAGCGATTGGATTTCACTCTAAACTCACCAAATGTCTCATCCCACCATATTATGATGATGCCCAAGTTTTGGGCTCGATCGGAAATCAATAGGGGTTAGAAATTGGACAATTCAGGTTCAAAGGCAGTTCGTTCCTTTTAGGAATGGTTGGTGTATTCCGTAGTTCTAGCCTTTGCATTTTACTCCAAACTCACCAAATGACTCCTCCCACCATACTATGATGATGGCCAAGTTTTCGGCTCGATCGGAAATCAATACGGGTAAGAAATTGGACAATTCAGGTTCGAAGCCAGTTCGTTCCGTATTGGAGTGGTTGGTGTATTGCATAGTTCTAGCGATTGGATTTTACTCTAAACCCACCAAATGACTCCTCCCACCATATTATGATGATGCCCAAATTTTGGGCTCGATCAGAAATAAATAGGGTAAGAAATTGGACAATTCAGGTTCAAAGGCAGTTCGTTCCTTATAGGAGTGGTTGGTGTGTTCCGTAGTTCTAGCGATTGGATTTCACCCAAAACTCACCAAATGACTCCTCCCACCATATTATGATGATTCCCAAGTTTTGGGCTCGATCGGAAATCCATAGGGGTAAGAAATTAGACAATTCAGGTTCGAAGGCAGTTCGTTCCTTATAGGAGTGGTTGGTGTATTCCGTAGTTCTAGCAATTAGATTTCACTAAAAACTCACCAAATGACTCATCCCACCATATTATGATGATGCCCAAGTTTTGGGCTCGATCGTAAATCCATAGGGGTAAGAAATTAGACAATTCAGGTTCAAAGGCAGTTCGTTCCTTATAGGAGTGGTTGGTGTATTGCGTACTTCTAGCGATTGGATTTCACTCAAAACTCACCAAATGACTCTTCCCACCATATTATGATGATGCCCAAGTTTTGGGCTCGATCGGAAATCAATAGGGGTAAGAAATTGGACAATTCAGGTTAAAAGGCACTTCGTTCCTTATGGGAGTGGCTTGTGTATTCCGTAGTTCTAGCGATTGGATTTCACACAAAACTCACCAAATGACTTCTCCCACCATATTATGAGGATTCCCAAGTCTTGGGATCAATCGGAAATCAACAGGGGTAAGAAATTGGACAATTCATTTTCGAAGGCGGTTCGTTCCTTATAGGAGTGGTTGGTGTATTCTATAGTTCTAGCGATTGGATTGCACTCAAAACTCACCAAATGACTCCTCCCACCATCTTATGATGATGCCCAAGTTTTTGGCTCGATCGGAAATCAATATGGGTAAGGAATTGGACAATTCAGGTTCAAAGGCAGTTCGTTCCTTATAGGAGTGGTTGGTGTATTCCGTTGTTCTAGCGATTGGATTTCACTCAAAACTCACCAAATGACTCCTCCCACCATATTATGATGATCCCCAAGTTTTGGGCTCGATCGGAAATCAATAGGGGTAAGAAATTGGACAATTCAGGTTCAAAGTATGTTCGTTCCTTATAGGAGTAACTGGTGTATTCCGTAGTTTTAGCTATTGGATTTCACTCAAAACTCACCAAATGACTCCTCCTACCATATTATGATGATGCCCAAGTTTTGGGATCGATCGGAAATCAATAGGGGTAAGAAATTGGACAATTCAGGTTCAAAGGCAGTTCGTTCCTTATAGGAGTGGTTGGTGTATTGCGTAGTTCTAGCGATTGGATTTCACTCAAAACTCACCAAATGACTCCTCCCACCATATTATGATGATGCCCAAGTTTTGGGCTCGATCGGAAATCAATAGGGGTAAGAAATTTTACAATTCAGGTTCAAATGCATTTCGTTCCTTAGAGGAGCGGTTGGTGTATTCCGTACTTCTAGCGATTGGATTTCACTCAAAACTCACCACATGACTCCTCCCACCATATTATGATGATGCCCAAGTTTTGGGCTCGATTGGAAATCAATTGGGGTAAGAAATTGGACAATTCAAGTTAAAAGCCAGTTCGTTCCTTATGGGAGTGGCTGGTGTATTTCGTAGTTCTAGCGATTGGATTTCAGTCAAAACTCACCAAACGACTCTTCCCACCATATTATGATGATGCCCAAGTTTTGGGCTCGATCGGAAATCAATAGGGGTAAGAAATTGGACAATTCAGGTTAAAAGGCACTTCGTTCCTTATGGGAGTGGCTTGTGTATTCCGTAGTTCTAGCGATTGGATTTCACTCAAAACTCACCAAATGACTCCTCCCACCATATTATGATGATGCCCAGGTTTTGGGCTCGATCGGAAATCAATAGGGGTAAGAAATTGGACAATTCAGGTTCAAAGGCAGTTCGTTCCTTATAGGACTGGTTGGTGTATTCCGTAGTTCTAGCGATTGGATTTCACTCAAAACTCACCAAATGACTCCTCCCACCATATTATGATGATGCCCAAGTTTTGGGCTCGATCGGAAATCAATAGGAGTAAGAAATTGGACAATTCAGGTTCAAAGGCAGTTCGTTCCTTGTAGGAGTGGTTGGTGTATTCTGTAGTTCTAGCGATCGGATTTCACTCAAAAGTCACCAAAAGACTCCTCCCACCATATTATGATGATGCCCAAGTTTTGGGCTCGATCGGAAATCAATAGGGGTAAGAAATTGGACAATTCAGGTTCAAAGGCAGTTCGTTCCATATAGGAGTGGCTGGTGTACTCCATAGTTCTAAAGATTGGATTTCACTCAAACCTCCCCAAATGACTCCTCCCACCATATTATGATTATGCCCAAGTTTAGGGCTCGATCGGAAATCAATAGGGGTAAGAAATTGGACAATTCAGGTTCAAAGGCAGTTCGTTCCTTATTGGAGTGGTTGGTGTATTCCGTAGTTCTAGCGATTGGATTTCACTCAAAACTCACCAAAAGACTCGTCCCACCCTATTATAATGATGCGCAAGTTTTGAGCTCGATCAGAAATCCATAGGGGTAAGAAATTGGACAATTCAAGTTCGAAAGCAGTTCGTTCCGAATTGGAGTGGTTGGTGTATCGCAAAGTTCTAGCGATTGGATTTCTCTCAAAACACACCAATTGACTCCTCCCACCATATTATGGTGATGCCCAAGTTTTGGGCTCGATCGGAAATCAATAGGGGTAAGAAATTGGACAATTCAGGTTCAACGTCTGTTCGTTCCTTATAGGAGTAACTGGTGTATTCCGTAGTTCTAGCTATTGGATTTCACTCAAAACTCACCAAATGACTCCTCCTACCATATTATGATGATGCCCAAGTTTTGGGATCGATCGGAAATCAATAAGGGTAAGAAATTGGACAATTCAGGTTCAAAGGCTGTTCGTTCCATATAGGAGTGGCTGGTGTACTCCATAGTTCTAAAGATTGGATTTCACTCAAACCTTCCCAAATGACTCCTCCCACCATATTATGATGATGCCCAAGTTTTGGGCTCGATCGGAAATCAATAGGGGTAAGAAATTTTACAATTCAGGTTCAAATGCATTTCGTTCCTTAGAGGAGCGGTTGGTGTATTCCGTACTTCTAGCGATTGGATTTCACTCAAAACTCACCAAATGACTCCACCCACCATATTATGATGATGCCCAAATTTTGGGCTCGATCGGAAACCAATAGGCGTAAGAAATTGGACAATTCAGGTTCTAAGGCAGTTCGTTCCTTATAGGAGTGGTTGGTCTATTCTGTAGTTCTAGCGATTGGATTTCACTCAAAACTCACCAAATGACTCCCCCCATATTATGATGATGCCCAAGTTTTAGGCTCGATCGGAAGTCAATAGGGGTAAGAAATTGGACAATTCAGGTTCATAAGCAGTTAGTTCCTTATGGGAGTGGTTGGGGTATTCCGTAGTTCTAGCGATTTGGATTTCACTCAAAACTCACCAAATGAGTCCTCCCACCATGTTATGATGATGCCCAAGTTTTGGGCTCGATCGGAAATCAATAGGGGTAAGAAATTTGACAATTCATGTTCAAAGGCAGTTTATTCCTTGTAGGAGTGGTTGGTGTGTTCCTTAGTTCTAGCGATTGGATTTCACTCAAAACTCACCAAATGACACCTCCCACCATATTATGAAGATGCCCATGTTTTGGGCTCGATCGGATATCAATTGTGGTAAGAAATTGGACAATTCAGGTTCAAAGGCAGTTCGTTCCTTATAGGAGTGGCTGGTGTATTCCGTAGTTCAAGCGATTGGATTTCACTCAAAACTCACCAAATGACTACTACCATCATATTATGATGATTCCCAAGTTTTGGGCTCTTTCGAAAATCTGTAGGGGTAAGAAATTGGACAATTCAAGTTTGATGGCAGTTCGATCCGAATTGGAGTGGTTGGTGTATTGCATAGTTCTAGCGATTGGATTTCATTCAAAACTCACCAAATGACTCCTCCCACCATATTATTATGATGCCCATGTTTTGGGCTCGATCAGAAATCAATAGGGGTAAGAAATTGGACAATTCAGGTTCAAAGGCAGTTCGTTCCTTATTGGAGTGGCTGGTGTATTCCGTAGTTTTAGCGATCGGATTTCACTCAAAACTCACCAAATGACTCCTCCCATCATATTATGGTGATGCCCAAGTTTTGGGCTCGATCTGAAATCAATAGGGGTAAGAAATTGGACAATTCAGGTTCAAAGGCAGTTCTTTCCTTATAGGAGTGGCTGGTGTATTCCGTTGTTCTAGCGATTGGATTTCACTCAAAACTCACCAAGTGACTCCTCCCACCATATTATGATGATGCCCAAGTTTTGGGCTCGATCGGAAATCCAAAGGGGTAAGAAATTGGACAATTCAAGTTCGAAGGCAGTTCGTTCCGAATTGGAGTGGTTGGGGTATTGCATAGTTCTAGCGATTGGATTTCACTCAAAACTCACCAAATGACTCCTCCCACCATATTATGATGATGCCCAAGTTTTGGGCTCGATCGGATATCAATTGGAGTAAGAAATTGGACAATTCAGGTTCAAAGGATGTTCGTTCCTTATAGGAGTGGTTGGTGTCTTCCGTAGTTCTAGCGATTGGATTTCACTGAACACTCACCAAATGACTCCTCCCACCATATTATGATGATGCCCAAGTTTTGGGCTCGATTGGAAATCCATAGGGGTAAGAAATTGGACAATTCAGGTTCAAAGGCAGTTCGTTCCTTACAGGAGTGGTTAGTGTATTCCGTAGTTCTAGCGATCGGATTTCACTCAAAACTCACCAAATGACTCCTCCCACCATATTATGATCATCCCCAAGTTTTGGGATCGATCGGAAATCAATTGGAGTAAGAAATTGGACAATTCAGGTTCAAAGGATGTTCGTTCCTTATAGGAGTGGTTGGTGTCTTCCGTAGTTCTAGCGATTGGATTTCACTCAAAACTCGACGAATGACTCCTCCCACCATATTATGATGATGCCCAAGTTTTGGGCTCGAACGGAAATCAGTAGGGGTAAGAAATTGGACAATTCAGGTTCGAAGGCAGTTCGTTCCTTATAGGAGTGGTTGGTGTATTCCGTAGTTCTAACGATCTTACCAAATGACTCCTCCCACCATATTATGATGATGCCCAAGTTTTGGGCTTGATCGGAAATCCATAGGAGTAAGAAATTGGACAATTCAAGTTTGAAGAAAGTTCGTTCCGAATTGGAGTGGTTGGGGTATTGCATAGTTCTAGCGATTGGATTTCACTCAAAACTCACCAAATGACTCCTCCCACCATATTATGTTGATGCCCAAGTTTTGGGCCCAATCGGAAATCCATAGGGGTAAGAAATTGGACAATTCAGGTTCAATGGCAGTTCGTTCCATATAGGAGTGGTTGTTGTATTCCGTAGTTCTAGCGATCGGATTTCACTCAAAACTCACCAAATGACTCCTCCCACCATATTATGATGATGCCCAAGTTTTGGGCTCGATCGGAAATCCATAGGGGTAAGAAATTGGACAATTTAAGTTCGAAGGCAGTTCGTTCCGAATTGGAATGGTTGGTGTATTGCATAGTTCTAGCGATTGGATTTCACTCAAAACTCACCAAATGACTCCTCCCACCATATTATGATGATGCCCAAGTTTTGGGATCGATCGGAAATCAATAGGGGTAAGAAATTGGACAATTCAGGTTCAAAGGCAGTTCGTTCCTTATAGGGGTGGCTGGTGTATTCCGTAGTTCTAGCGATTGGATTTCACTCAAAACTCACCAAATGACTCCTCCCGCCATATTATGATGATGCCCAACTTTTGGGATCGATCGGAAATTAATCGGGGTAAGAAATTGGACAATTTAGGTTCAAAGGCAGTTCGTTCCTTATAGGAGTAGCTGGTGTATTCCGTAGTTCTAGCGATTGGATTTCACTCAAAACTCACCAAATGACTCCTCCCACCATATTATGATGATGCCCAAGTTTTGAGCTCAATCGGAAATCCATAGGGGTAAGAAATTGGACAATTCAAGTTCAAAGGCAATTCGTTCCTTATAGGAGAGGTTGGTGTATTCCGTAGTTCTAGCGATCGGATTTCACTCAAAACTCACCAAATGACTCCTCCCACCTTATTATAATGATGCCCAAGTTTTGGGCTCGATCGGAAATCTATTGGGGTAAGAAATTGGACAATTCAAGTTCAAAGACAGTTCGTTCAGAATTGGAGTGGTTGGTGTATTGCATAGTTCTAGCGATTGGATTTCACTCAAAACTCACCAAATCACTCCTCCCACCATATTATGATCATGCCCAAGTTTTGGGCTCGATCGGAATTCCATAGGGGTAAGAAATTGGACAATTCAGGTTCAAAGGCAATTCGTTCCTTATAGGAGCGGTTGGTGTATTCCGTAGTTCTAGCGATCGGATTTCACTCAAAACTCACCAAATGACTCCTCCCACCGTATTATGAGGTTGCCCAAGTTTTGGGATCGATCGGAAATCAATAGGGGTAAGAAATTGGACAATTCAGGTTCAATGGATGTTTGTTCCTAATAGGAGTGGTTGGTGTATTCCGTAGTTCTAGCGATTGGATTTCACTCAAAACTCACCAGATGACACCTCCCACCATATTATGATGATGCCCAAGTTTTGGGCTCAATCGGAAATCCATAGGGGTAAGAAATTGGACAATTCAGGTTCAAAGGCAATTCGTTCCTTATAGGAGAGGTTGGTGTATTATGTAGTTCTAGCGATCGGATTTCACTCAAAACTCACCAAATGACTCCTCCCACCATATTATAATGATGCCCAAGTTTTGGGCTCGATCGGAAATCAATAGGGGTAAGAAATTGGACAATTCAGGTTCGAAGGCAGTTCGTTCCGTATAGGAGTGGTTGGTGTATTCCGTAGTTCTAACGATTGGATTTCACTCAAAACTCACCAAATGACTCCACCCACCATATTATGATGATGCCCAAGTTTTGGGCTCGATCGGAAATCCATAGGAGTAAGAAATTGGACAATTCAAGATTGAAGGAAGTTCGTTCCGAATTGGACTGGTTGGTGTATTGCATTGTTCTAGCAATTGGATTTCACTCAAAACTCACCAAATGACTCCTCCCACCATATTATGATGATGCCCAAGTTTTAGTTTCGATCGGAAATCTATAGGGGTAAGAAATTGGACAATTCAAGTTCGACGGCAGTTCGTTCCAAATTGGAGCGGTTGGTGTATTGCATAGTTCCAGCGATTGGATTTCACTCAAAACTCACCAAATGACTCCTCCCACCATATTATGATGATGCCCAAGTTCTGGGCTCGATCGGAAATCAATAGGGGTAAGAAATTGGACAATTCAGGTTCAAAGGCAGTTCGTTCCTTATAGGAGTGGCTGGTGTATTCCGTAGTTCTAGCTATTGGATTTCACTGAAAACTCACCAAATGACTCCTCTCACCATATTACGATGATGCCCAAGTTTTGGGCTCGATCGGAAATCCATAGGTGTAAGAAATTGGACAATTCAAGTTCGAAGGCAGTTCATTCCGAATTGGAGTGGTTGGTGTATTGCATAGTTCTAGCGATTGGATTTCATTCAAAACTCACCAAATGACTCCTCCCACCATATTATGATGATGCCCAAGTTTTGGGCTCGATCGGAAATCAATAGGGGTAAGAAATTGGGCAATTCAGGTTCAAAGGCAGTTCGTTCCTTATAGAAGTGGCTGGTGTATTCCGTTGTTCTAGCGATTGGATTTCACTCAAAACTCACCAAATGACTCCTCCCTCCATATTACGATGATGCCCAAGTTTTGGGCTCGATCAGAAATCAATAGGGGTAAGAAATTGGACAATTCAGGTTCAAAGGCAGTTCGTTCCTTACAGGAGTGGCTGGTGTATTCCGTAGTTCTAGCGATTGGATTTCACTCAAAACTCACCAAATGACTCCTCCCACCATATTATGGTGATGCCCAACTTTTGGGCTCATCCGGAAATCAATAGGGGTAAGAAATTGGACAATTCAGGTTCAAAGGCAGTTTGTTCTTTATAGGAGTGGTTGGTGTATTCCGTAGTTCTAGCGATTGGATTTCACTCAAAACTCACCAAATGACTGCTCCCACCATATTATGATGATGCCCAAGTTTTGGGCTCGATCAGAAATCAATAGGGGTAAGAAATTGGACAATTCAAGTTCGAAGGCAGTTCGTTCCGAATTGGAGCGGTTGGTGTATTGCATAATTCTAGCTATTGGATTTCACTCAAAACTCACGAAATGACTCCTCCCACCGTAGTATGGTGATGCCCAAGTTTTGGGTTCGCTCGGAAATCAATAGGGGTAAGAAGTTGGCCAATTCAGGTTCAAAGGCAGTTCGTTCCTTATAGGAGTGGCTGGTGTATTCCGCAGTTCTAGCGATTGGATTTCACTCAAAACTCACCAAATGACTCCTCCCACCATATTATGATGATGCCCAAGTTTTGGGCTCGATCGGAAATCAATTGGGGTAAGAAATTGGACAATTCAGGTTCAAAGGCAGTTCGTTCCTTATAGGAGTGGCTGTTGTATTCCGTAGTTCTAGCGATTGGATTTCACTCAAAACTCACCAAATGACTCCTCCCACCATATTAGGATGATGCCAAAGTTTTGGGCTCGATCGGAAATCCATAGCTGTAAGAAATTGGACAATTCAAGTTCGAAGGGAGTTCGTTCCGAATTGGAGTGGTTGGTGTATTGCATAGTTCTAGCGATTGGATTTCACTCAAAACTCACCAAATGACTCCTCCCACCATATTATGATGATGCCCAAGTTTTGGGCTCGATCGGAAGTCAATAGGGGTAAGAAATTGGACAATTCATGTTCGAAGGCAGTTCGTTCCGAATTGGAGCGGTTGGTGTATTGCATAGTTCTAGCGATTGGATTTCACTCAAAACTCACCAAATGACTCCTCCCACCATATTATGATGATGCTCAAGTTTTGGGTTCGAACGGAAATCAATAGGGGTAAGAAATTGGCCAATTAAGGTTCAAAGGCAGTTCGTTCCATATACGAGTGGCGAGTGTATTCCGTAGTTCTAGCGATTGGATTTCACTCAAAAATCACCAAATGACTCCTCCCACCATGTTATGATGATGCCCAAGTTTTGGGCTCGATCGGAAATCAATAGGGGTAAGAAATTGGACAATTCAGGTTCAAAGGCAGTTCGTTCCTTATAGAAGTGGCTGGTGTATTCCGTAGTTCTAGCTATTGGATTTCACTCGAAACTCACCAAATGACTCCTCCCACCATATTACGATGATGCCCAAGTTCTGGGTTCGATCGGAAATAAATTGGGTTAGAAATTGGACAATTCAGGTTGAAAGGCAGTTCGTTCCTTATAGGAGTGGCTGGTGTATTACGTAGTTCTAGCGATTCGATTTCACTCAAAACTCACCAAATGACTCCTTCCACCATATTATGATGATGCCCAAGTTTTGGGCTCGATCGGAAATCAATAGGGGTAAGTGATTTGACAATTCAAGTTCAAAGGCAGTTCGTTCCTTATAGGAATGGCTGGTTTATTCCGTAGTTCTAGCGATTTGATTTCACTCGAAACTCACCAAATGACTCCTCCCACCATATTGTGATGATGCCCAAGTTTTGGGCTCAATCGGAAATCCATAGGGGTAAGAAATTGGACAATTCATGTTCAAAGGCAGTTCGTTCCGAATTGGAGTGGTTGGTGTATTGCATAGTACTAGCGACTGGATTTCACTCAAAACTCACCAAATGACTCCTCCCACCATATTATGACGATGCCCAAGTTTTGGGCTCGATCGGAAATCCGTAGGGGTGAGAAATTGGACAATTCAAGTTCAAAGGCAGTTCGTTCCGAATTGGAGTGGTTGGTGTATTGCATAGTACTAGCGATTTGATTTCACTCAAAACTCACCAAATGACTCCTCCCACCATATTGTGATGATGCCAAAGTTTTGGGCTCAATCGGAAATCCATAGGGGTAAGAAATTGGACAATTCATTTTCAAAGGCAGTTCGTTCCGAATTGGAGTGGTTGGTGTATTACATAGTTCTAGTGATTGGATTTCACTTAAAACTCACCAAATGACTCCTCCCACTATATTATGATGACGCCCAAGTTTTGGGTTCGATCGGAAATCAATAGGGGTAAGAAATTGGCCAATTCAGGTTCAAAGGCAGTTCGTTCCTCATACGAGTGGGGAGTGTATTCCGCAGTTCTAGCGATTGGATTTCACTCAAAAATCACCAAATGACTCCTCCCACCATATTATGATGATGCCCAAGTTTTGGGCTCGATCGGAAATCAATAGGGGTAAGAAATTGGACAATTTAGGTTCAAAGGCAGTTCGTTCCTTATAGAAGTGGCTGGTGTATTCCAAAGTTCTAGCGATTGGATTTCACTCAAAACTCACCAAATGACTCCTCCCACCATATTATGATGATGATCAAGTTTTGGGTTCGATCGGAAATCAATAGGGGTAAGAAATTGGCCAATTCAGGTTCAAAGGCAGTTCGTTCCTTATACGAGTGGCGGGTGTATTCCGTAGTTCTAGCGATTGGATTTCACTCAAAACTCACCAAATGACTCTTCCCACCATATTATGATGATGCCCAAGTCTTGGGCTCGATCGGAAATCCATAGGGGCAAGAAATTGAACAATTCAAGTTCGAAGGCAGTTCGTTTCTAATTGGAGTGGTTGGTGTATTGCATAGTTCTAGCGACTGGATTTCACTCAAAACTCACCAAATGACTCCTCCCACCATATTATGCTGATGCCCAAGTTTTGGGCTCGATCGAAAATCTATAGGGGTAAGAAATTGGACAATTCAGGTTCAGAGGCAGTTCGTTCCTTACAGGAGCGGCCGGTGTATTCCGTAGATCTAGCGATTGGATTTCACTCAAAACTCACCAAATGACTCCTCCCACCACATTATGATCATGCCCAACTTTTGGGTTCGATCGGAAATCAATAGGGGTAAGAAATTTTACAATTCAGGTTCAAATGCATTTCGTTCCTTAGAGGAGCGGTTGGTGTATTCCGTAGTTCTAGCGATTGGATTTCACTCAAAACTCACCAAATGACTCCTCCCACCATATTATGATGATGCCCAAGTTTTGGGCTCGATCGGATATCAATAGGGGTAAGAAATTGGACAATTCAGCTTCAAAGGAAGTTCGTTCCTTATAGGAGTGGCTAGTGTATTCCGTAGTTCTAGCGATTGGATTTCACTCAAAACTCACCAAATGACTCCTCCCACCATATTATGATGATGCCCAAGTTTTGGGTTCGATCCGAAATCAATAGGGGTAAGAATTGGACAATTCAAGTTCGAAGGCAGTTCATTCCAAATTGGAGTGGTTGGTGTATTGCATAGTTCTAGCGATTGGATATCACTCAAAACTCGCCAAATGACTCCTCCCACCATATTACGATGATGCCCAAGTTCTAGGCTCGATCGGAAATCAATAGGGGTAAGAAATTGGACAATTCAGGTTCAAAGGCAGTTCGTTCCTTGTAGGAGTGGTTGGTGTATTCCGTAGTTCTAGCGATTGGATTTCACCCAAAACTCACCAAATAACTCGTCCCACCATATTATGATGATGCCCAAGTTTTGGGTTCGATCGGAAATCAATTGGGGTAAGAAATTGGACAATTCAGGTTCAATGGCAGTTCGTTCCGAATTGGAGTGGTTGGTGTATTGCATAGTTCTAGCGATTCGATTTCACTCAAAACTCACCAAATGACTCCTCCCACCATATTATGATGATGATCAAGTTTTGGGTTCGATCGGAAATCAATAGGGGTAAGAAATTGGCCAATTCAGGTTCAAAGGCAGTTCGTTCCTTATACGAGTGGCGGGTGTATTCCGTAGTTCTAGCGATTGGATTTCACTCAAAACTCACCAAATGACTCTTCCCACCATATTATGATGATGCCCAAGTTTTGGGCTCGATCGGAAATCCATAGGGGCAAGAAATTGAACAATTCAAGTTCGAAGGCAGTTCGTTTCGAATTGGAGTGGTTGGTGTATTGCATAGTTCTAGCGACTGGATTTCACTCAAAACTCACCAAATGACTCCTCCCACCATATTATGATGATGCCCAAGTTTTGGGTTCGATCGGAAATCAATAGGGGTAAGAAATTGGACAATTCAAGTTCGAAGGCAGTTCGTTCCAAATTGGAGTGGTTGGTGTATTGCATAGTTCTAGCGATTGGATATCACTCAAAACTCGCCAAATGACTCCGCCCACCATATTACGATGATGCCCAAGTTCTAGGCTCGATCGGAAATCAATAGGGGTAAGAAATTGGACAATTCAGGTTCAAAGGCAGTTCGTTCCTTGTAGGAGTGGTTGGTGTATTCCGTAGTTCTAGGGATTGGATTTCACCCAAAACTCACCAAATAACTCGTCCCACCATATTATGATGATGCCCAAGTTTTGGGTTCGATCGGAAATCAATTGGGGTAAGAAATTGGACAATTCAGGTTCAATGGCAGTTCGTTCCGAATCGGAGTGGTTGGTGTATTGCATAGTTCTAGCGATTGGATTTCACTCAAAACTCACCAAATGACTCCTCCCACCATATTATGGTGATGATCAAGTTTTGGGTTCGATCGGAAATCAATAGGGGTAAGAAATTGGCCAATTCAGGTTCATAGGCAGTTCGTTCCTTATACGAGTGGCGGGTGTATTCCGTAGTTCTAGCGATTGGATTTCACTCAAAACTCACCAAATGACTCTTCCCACCATATTATGATGATTCCCAAGTTTTGGGCTCGATCGGAAATCCATAGGGGCAAGAAATTGAACAATTCAAGTTCGAAGGCAGTTCGTTCCAAATTGGAGTGGTTGGTGTATTGCATAGTTCTAGCGATTGGATATCACTCAAAACTCGCCAAATGACTCCTCCCACCATATTACGTTGATGCCCAAGTTCTAGGCTCGATCGGAAATCAATAGGGGCAAGAAGTTCGACAATTCAGGTTCAAAGGCAGTTCGTTCCTTGTAGGAGTGGTTGGTGTATTCCGTAGTTCTAGCGATTGGATTTCACCCAAAACTCACCAAATAACTCGTCCCACCATATTATGATGATGCCCAAGTTTTGGGTTCGATCGGAAATCAATAGGGGTAAGAAATTGGACAATTCAGGTTCAAAGGTATTTCGTTCCTTATAGAAGTGGCTGGTGTATTCCGTAGTTCTAACGATTGGATTTCACTCAAAACTCAACAAATGACTCGTCCCACCATATTACGATGATGCCTAAGTTCTGGGCTCGATCGGAAATCAATAGGGGTAAGAAATTGGACAATTCAGGTTCAAAGGCAGTTCGTTCCTTATAGGAGTGGCTGGTGTATTCCGTAGTTCTAGCGATTGGATCTCACTCAAAACTCACCAAATGACTCCACCCACCATATTATGATGATGCCCAAGTTTTGGGCTCGATCGGAAATCAATAGGGGTAAGAAATTGGACAATTCAGGTTCAATGGCAGTTCGTTCCTTATAGGAGTGGCTGGTGTATTCCGTAGTTCTAGCAATTGGATTTCACTCAAAACTCACCAAATGACTCTTCCCAGCATATTATGATGATGCCCAAGTTTTGGGCTCGATCGGAAATCCATAGGGGTAAGAAATTGAACAATTCAAGTTTGAAGGCAGTTCGTTCCGAATAGGAGTGGTTGGTGTATTGCATAGTTCTAGCGATTGGATTTCACTCAAAACTCGCCAAATGACTCCTCCCACCATATTACCTTGATGCCCAAGTTCTAGGCTCGATCGGAAATCAATAGGGGTAAGAAATTGGACAATTCAGGTTCAAAGGCAGTTCGTTCCTTATAGGAGTGGTTGGTGTATTCCGTAGTTCTAGCGATTGGATTTCACTCATAACTCACCAAATGACTCCACCCACCATATTATGATGATGCCCAAGTTTTGGGTTCGATCGGAAATCAATAGGGGTAAGAAATTGGACAATTCAGGTTCAAAGGAATTTCTTTCCTTATAGAAGTGGCTGGTGTATTCCGTAGTTCTAGCGATTGGATTTCACTCAAAACTCACCAAATGACTCCTCCCACCATATTATGATGATGCCCAAGTTTTGGGCTCGATCGGATATCAATAGGGGTAAGAAATTGGACAATTCAGGTTCAAAGGCAGTTCGTTCCGAATTGGAGTGGTTGGTGTATTGCATAGTTCTAGCGATTGGATTTCACTTAAAACTCACCAAATGACTTCTCCCACCATATTATGATGATGCCCAAGTTTTGGGCTCGATCGGAAATCAATAGGGGTAAGAAATTGGACAATTCAGGTTCAAAGGCAGTTCGTTCCTTATAGAAGTGGCTGGTGTATTCCGTAGTTCTAGCGATTGGATTTCACTCAAAACTCACCAAATGACTCCTCCCACCATATTACGAAGATGCCCAAATTCTGGGCTCGATCGAAAATCAATAAGGGGAAGAAATTGGACAATTCAGGTTCAAAGGCAGTTCGTTCCTTATAGGAGTGGCTGGTGTATTGCATAGTTCTAGCGATTGGATTTCACTCAAAACTAGCCAAATGACTCCTCCCACCATATTACCTTGATGCCCAAGTTCTAGGCTCGATCGGAAATCAATAGGGGTAAGAAATTGGATAATTCAGGTTCAAAGGCAGTTCGTTCCTTATAGAAGTGGCTGGTGTATTCCGTAGTTCTAGCGATTGGATTTCACTCAAAACTCACCAAATGACTCCTCCCACCATATTATGATGATGCCCAACTTTTGGGTTCGATCGGAAATCAATAGGGGTAAGAAATTGGACAATTCAGGTTCAAAGGCATTTCGTTCCTTAGAGGAGCGATTGGGGTATTCCGTAGTTCTAGCGATTGGATTTCACTCAAAACCCACCAAATGACTACTCCCACCATATTATGATGATGCCCAAATTTTGGGCTCGATCGGATATCCATAGGGGTAAAAAATTGGACAATTCAGGTTCAAAGGCAGTTCGTTCCTTACAGGAGTGGCCGGTGTATTCCGTAGTTCTAGCAATTGGATTTCACTCAAAACTCACCAAATGACTCCTCCCACCATATTATGATGATGCCCAAGTTCTGGGCTCGATCGGAAATCAATAGGGGTAAGAAATTGGACAATTCTGGTTCAAAGGCAGTTCGTTCCGAATTGGAGTTGTTGGTGTATTGCATAGTTCTAGCGATTGGATTTCACTCAAAACTCACAAAATGACTCCTCCCACCATATTATGATGATGCCCAAGTTTTGGGCTCGATCGGAAATCCATAGGTGTAAGAAATTGGACAATTCATGTTCGAAGGCAGTTCGTTCCGAATTGAAGTGGTTGGTGTATTGCATAGTTCTAGCGATTGGATTTCACTCAAAACTCACCAAATGACTCCTCCCACCATATTATGATGATGCACAAGTTTTGGGCTCGATCGGAAATCAATAGGGGTAAGAAATTGGACAATTCATGTTCAAAGGCAGTTCGTTCCTTATAGAAGTGGCTGTTGTATTCCGTAGTTCTAGCGATTGGATTTCACTCAAAACTCACCAAATGACTCCTCCCACCATATTATGATGATGCCCAACTTTTGGGTTCGATCGGAAATCAATAGGGGTAAGAAATTGGACAATTCAGGTTCAAAGGCATTTCGTTCCTTAGAGGAGCGGTTGGGGTATTCCGTAGTTCTAGCAATTGGATTTCACTCAAAACCCACCAAATGACTACTCCCACCATATTATGATGATGCCCAAATTTTGGGCTCGATCGGATTTCCATAGGGGTAAAAAATTGGACAATTCAGGTTCAAAGGCAGTTCGTTCCTTACAGGAGTGGCCGGTGTATTCCGTAGTTCTAGCAATTGGATTTCACTCAAAACTCACCAAATGACTCCTCCCACCATATTATGATGATGCCCAAGTTCTGGGCTCGATCGGAAATCAATAGGGGTAAGAAATTGGACAATTCTGGTTCAAAGGCAGTTCGTTCCGAATTGGAGTGGTTGGTGTATTGCATAGTTCTAGCGATTGGATTTCACTCAAACCTCACAAAATGACTCCTCCCACCATATTATGATGATGCCCAAGTTTTGGGCTCGAACAGAAATCCATAGGTGTAAGAAATTGGACAATTCATGTTCGAAGGCAGTTCGTTCCGAATTGAAGTGGTTGGTGTATTGCATAGTTCTAGCGATTGGATTTCACTCAAAACTCACCAAATGACTCCTCCCACCATATTATGATGATGCCCAAATTTTGGGCTCGATCGGAAATCAATAGGGGTAAGAACTTGGACAATTCGGGTTCAAAGGAAGTTCGTTCCTTATAGGAGTGGTTGGTGTATTCCGTAGTTCTAGCGAATGGATTTCACTCAAAACTCCCCAAATGACTCCTCCCACCATATTATGATGATGCCCAAGTTTTGGGCTCGATCGGAAATACATAGGGGTAAGAAATTGAACAATTCAAGTACGAAGGCAGTTCGTTTCGAGTTGGAGTGGTTGGTGTATTGCATAGTTCTAGCGACTGGATTTCACTCAAAACTCACCAAATGACTCCTCCCACCATATTATGATGATGCCCAAGTTTTGGGCTCGATCGGAAATCAATAGGGGTATGAAATTGGACAATTCAGGTTCAGAGGCAGTTCGTTCCTTATAGGAGTGGCCGGTGTATTCCGTAGTTCTAGCGATTGGATTTCACTGAAAACTCACCAAATGACTCCTCCCACCACATTATGATCATGCCCAACTTTTGGGTTCGATCGGAAATCAAAAGGGGTAAGAAATTTAACAATTCAAGTTCAAATGCATTTCGTTCCTTAGAGGAGCGGTTGGTGTATTCCGTAGTTCTAGCGATTGGATTTCACTCAAAACTCACCAAATGACTCCTCCCACCATATTATGATGATGCCCAAGTTTTGGGCTCGATCGGAAATCAATAGGGGTAAGAAATTGGACAATTCAGGTTCAATGGCAGTTCGTTCCTTACAGGAGTGGCTGGTGTATTCCGTAGTTCTAGCAATTGAATTTCAGTCAAAACTCACCAAACGACTCTTCCCACCATATTACGATGATGCCCAAGTTTTGGGCTCGATCGGAAATCCATACGGGTAAGAAATTGGACAATTCAAGTTCGAAGGCAGTTCGTTCCGAATTGGAGTGGTTGGTAGATTGCATAGTTCTGGCGACTAGATTTCACTCAAAACTCACCAAATGACTCCTCCCACCATATTATGATGATGCCCAAGTTCTGGGCTCGATCGGAAATCAATAGGGGTAAGAAATTGGACAATTCTGGTTCAAAGGCAGTTCGTTCCGAATTGGAGTGGTTGGTGTATTGCATAGTTCTAGCGATTGGATTTCACTCAAAACTCACCAAATGACTCCTCCCACCATATTATGATGATGCCCAAGTTTTGGGCTCGATCGGAAATCAATAGGGGTAAGAAATTGGACAATTCAGTTTCAAATGCAGTTCGTTCCTTATAGAAGTGGCTGGTGTATTCCGTAGTTCTAGCAATTGGATTACACTCAAAACTCACCAAATGACTCCTCCCACCATATTATGATGATGCCCAAGTTTTGGGTTCGATCGGAAATCAATAGGGGTAAGAAATTGGACAATTCAGGTTCAAAGGCATTTCGTTCCTTAGAGGAGCGGTTGGGGTATTCCGTAGTTCTAGCGATTGGATTTCACTCAAAACCCACCAAATGACTACTCCCACCAAATTATGATGATGCCCAAGTTTTGGGTTCGATCGGAAATCAATAGGGGTAAGAAATTGGACAATTCAGGTTCAAAGGCATTTCGTTCCTTAGAGGAGCGGTTGGTGTATTTCGTAGTTCTAGCGATTGGATTTCACTTAAAACTCACCAAATGACTACTCCTACCATATTATGATGATGCCCAAGTTTTGGGCTCGATCGGATATCCATAGGGGTAAAAAATTGGACAATTCATGTTCAAAGGCAGTTCGTTCCTTACAGGAGTGGCCGGTGTATTCCGTAGATCTAGCAATTGGATTTCACTCAAAACTCACCAAATGACTCCTCCCACCATATTATGTTGATGCCCAAGTGTTGGGCTCGATCGGAAATCAATAGGGGCAAGAAATTGGACAATTCAGGTTCAAAGGCAGTTCGTTCCTTATAGAAGTGGCTGGTGTATTCCGTAGTTCTAGCGATTGGATTTCACTCAACACTCACCAAATGACTCGTCCCACCATATTACGATGATGCCCAAGTTCTGGGCTCGATCGGAAATCAATAGGGGTAAGAAATTGCACAATTCAGGTTCAAAGGCAGTTCGTTCCTTATAGGAGTGGCTGGTGTATTTCGTAGTTCTAGTGATTGGATTTCACCCAAAACTCACCAAACGACTCCTCCCACCATATTATGATGATGCCCAAGTTTTGGGCTCGATCGGAAATCAATAGGGGTAAGAAATTGGACAATTCATGTTCAAAGGCAGTTCGTTCCTTATAGGAGTGCTTGGTGTATTCCGTAGTTCTAGCGATTGGATTTCACTCAAAACTCACCAAATGACTCCTCCCACCATATTATGATGATGCCCAAGTTCTGGGCTCGATCGGAATTCAATAGGGGTAAGAAATTGGACAATTCAGGTTCAAAGGCAGTTCGTTCCTTATAGGAGTGGCTGGTGCATTTCGTAGTTCTAGCCATTGGATTTCACTCAAAACTTACCAAATGACTCCTCCCACCATATTATGATGATGCCTAAGTTTTGGGCTCGATCGGAAAACAATAGGGGTAAGAAATTGGACAATTCAGGTTCAAAGGCTGTTCGTTCCTTATAGGAGTGGTTACTGTATTCCTTAGTTCTAGCGATTGGATTTCTCTCAAAACTCACCACATGACTCCTACCATCGTATTATGATGATGCCCAAGTTCTGGGGTCGATCGGAAATCAGTAAGGGTAAGAAATTTGACAATTCATGTTTAAAGGCAGTTTGTTCCTTATAGGAGTGGTTGGTGTATTCCGTAGTCCTAGCGATTGGATTTCACTCAAAACTCACCAAATGACTCCTCCCACCATGTTATGATGATGCCCAAGTTTTGGGCTCGATCGAAAATCAATAGGGGTAAGAAATTGCACCATTCAGGTTCAAAGGCTCTTCGTTCCTTATAGGAGTGGTTACTGTATTCCGTAGTTCTAGCGATTGGATTTCACTCAAAACTCACCACATGACTCCTACCACCATATTATGATGATGCCCAAGTTTTGGGCTCGATCGGAAATCAATAGGGGTAAGAAATTGGACAATTCATGTTTAAAGGCAGTTTGTTCCTTATAGGAGTGGTTGGTGTATTCCGTAGTTCTAGCGATTGGATTTCACTCAAAACTCACCAAATGACTCCTCCCACCATGTTATGATGATGCCCAAGTTTTGGGCTCGATCGAAAATCCATAGGGGTAAGAAATTGGACAATTCAGGTTCAAAGGCAGTTCGTTCCTTGTAGGAGTGGCTGTTGTATTCCGTAGTTCTAGCTTTTGGATTTCACTCAAAACTCACCAAATGACTCCTCCCACCATATTATGATGATGCCCAAGTTTTGGGCTCGATCGGAAATCAATAGGGGTAAGAAATTGGACAATTCATGTTTAAAGGCAGTTTGTTCCTTATAGGAGTGGTTGGTGTATTCCGTAGTTCTAGCGATTGGATTTCACTCAAAACTCACCAAATGACTCCTCCCACCATGTTATGATGATGCCCAAGTTTTGGGCTCGATCGAAAATCCATAGGGGTAAGAAATTAGACAATTCTGGTTCAAAGGCAGTTCGTTCCTTATAGAAGTGGCTGGTGTATTCCGTAGTTCTAGCGATTGGATTTCACTCAAAACTCACCAAATGATTCCTCCCACCATATTACTATGATGCCCAAGTTTTGGGCCCGATCGGAAATCAATAGGGGTAAGAAACTGGACAATTCAGGTTCAAAGGTAGTTCGTTCCATATAGGAATGGCTGGTGTATTCCGTAGTTCTAGCGTTTGGATTTCACTGAAAACTCACCAAATGACTCCTCCCACCATATTATGATGATGCCCAAGTTTTGGGATCGATCGGAAATCAATAGGGGTACGAAATTGGAGAATTCAGGTTCAAAGGCAGTTTGTTCCTTATAGGAGTGGTTGGTGTATTCCGTAGTTCTAGCGAATGGACTTCACTCAAAACTCACCAAATGACTCCTCCCACCATATTATGATGATGCCCAAGTTTTGGGCTCGATCAGAAATCCATAGGGTTAAGAAATTGGACAATTCAGGTTCAAACGCGGTTCGTTCCTTATAGGAGTGGCTGGTGTATTCCGTAGTTCTAGCATTTGGATTTCAGTCAAAACTCACCAAATGACTCCTCCCACCATGTTATGATGATGCCCAAGTTTTGGGCTCGATCGGAAATCCATAGGGGTAAGAAATTGGACAATTTAAGTTCGAAGGCAGTTCGTTCCGAATTGGAGTGGTTGGTGTATTGCATAGTTCTAGCGATTGGTTTTCACTCAAAATTCACCAAATGACTCCTCCCACCATGTTATGATGATGCCCAAGTTTTGGGCTCGATCGGAAATCCATAGGGGTAAGAAATTGGACAATTTAAGTTCGAAGGCAGTTCGTTCCGAATTGGAGTGGTTGGTGTATTGCATAGTTCTAGCGATTGGTTTTCACTCAAAACTCACCAAATGACTACACCCACCATATTATGATGATGCCCAAGTTTTGGGCTCGATCGGATATCCATAGGGGTAAAAAATTGGACAATTCAGGTTCAAAGGCAGTTCGTTCCTTACAGGAGTGGCCGGTGTATTCCGTAGTTCTAGAAATTGGATTTCACTCAAAACTCACCAAATGACTCCTCCCACCATATTATGATGATGCCCAAGTTTTGGGCTCGATCGGAAATCAATAGGGGTAAGAAATTGGACAATTCATGTTCAAAGGCAGTTCGTTTCTTATAGGAGTGGTTGGTGTATTCCGTAGTTCTAGCGATTGGATTTCACTCAAAACTCACCCAATGACTCCTCCCACCATATTATGATGATGCCCAAGTTCTGGGCTCGATCGGAAATCAATAGGGGTATGAAATTGGACAATTCTAGTTCAAAGGCAGTTCGTTCCTTATTGGAGTGGTTGGTGTATTCCGTAGTTCTAGCGATTGGATTTCACTCAAAACTCACCAAATGACTCCTCCCACCATATTATGATGATGCCCAAGTTTTGGGCTCGATCGGAAATCAATAGGGGTAAGAAATTGGACAATTCAGGTTCAGAGGAAGTTCGTTCCTTATAGGAGTGGTTGGTGAATTCCGTAGTTCTGGCGATTGGATTTCATTCAAAACTCACCAAATGACTCCTCCCGCCATATTATGATGATGCCCAAGTTTTGGGTTCGTTCGGAAATCCATAGGGGTAAGAAATTGGACAATTAAAGTTCGAAGGCAGTTCGTTCCGAACTGGAGGGGTTGGTGTATTGCGTAGTTCTGGCGATTGGATTTTACTCAAAACTCACCAAATGACTCCTCCCACCATATTATGATGATGCCCAAGTTTTGGGCTCGATCGGAAATCAATAGGGGTAAGAAATTGGACAATTCAGGTTCAAAGGCAGTTCGTTCCTTATAGGAGTGGTTGGTGTATTGCGTTGTTCTAGCGTTTGGATTTCACTCAAAACTCACCAAATGACTCCTCCCACCATGTTATGACGATGCCCAAGTTTTGGGCTCGATCGAAAATCCATAGGGGTAAGAAATTGGACAATTTAAGTTCAAAGGCAGTTCGTTCCGAGTTGGAGTGGTTGGTGTATTGCATAGTTCTAGCGATTGGTTTTCCCTCAAAACTCACCAAATGCTCCTCCCACCATATTATGATGATGCCCAAGTTTTGTGCTCGTTCGGAAATCAATAGGGGTAAGAAATTGGCCAATTCAGGTTCAAAGCCAGTTCGTTCCTTATAGGAGTGGCTGGTGTATTCCGTAGTTCTAGCGATTGGATTTCACTGAAAACACACCAAATGACACCTCCCACCGTATGATGATGATGCCCAAGTTTTGGGATCAATCGGAAATCAATAGGGGTAATAAATTGGACAATTCAGGTTCCAAGGCAGTTCGTTCCTTATAGGAGTGTTTGGTGTATTCCGTAGTTCTAGCGATTGGATTTCCCTAAAAACTCCCCAAATGACTCCTCCCACCATATTAAGATGATGCACACGTTTTGGGCTCGATCGGAAATCCATAGGGGTAAGAAATTGGACAATTCAAGTTCGACGGCAGTTCATTCCGAATTGGAGTGGTTGGTGTATTGCATAGTTCTAGCGATTGGATTTCACTCAAAACTCACCAAATGACTCCTTCCACCATATTATGATGATGCCCAAGTTTTGGGCTCGATGTGAAATCGATAGGGGTAAGAAATTGGACAATTCAAGTTCGGAGGCAGTTCGCTCCGAATTGGAGTGGTTGGTGTATTGCATAGTTCTAGCGATTGGTTTTCACTCAAAACTCACCAAATGACTACTCCCACCATATTATGATGATGCCCAAGTTTTAGGCTCGATCGGAAATCAATAGGGGTAAGAAAGTGGACAATTCAGGTTCAGAGGCAGTTCGTTCCTTATAGGAGTGGTTGGTGTATTCCGTAGTTCTAGAGATTGGGTTTCACTCAAAACTCACCAAATGCATCCTCCCACCAGATTATGATGATGCCCAAGTTTTGGGCTCGATCGGAAATCAAAACGGGTAAGAAATTGGACAATTCAGGTTGAAAGGCAGTTCGTTCCAGATAGGAGTGGCTGGTGTATTCCGTAGTTCTATTGATTGGATTTCGTTCAAAACTCACCGAATGACTCCTCCCACCATATGATGATGATACCCAAGTTTTGGGCTCGATCGGAAATCAATAGGGGTTTGAAATTGGACAATTCAGGTTCAAAGGCAGTTCGTTCCTTATTGGAGTAGTTGGTGTATTCCGTAGTTCTAGCAATTGGATTTCACTCAAAACTCACCAAATGTCTCCTCCCACCATATTATGATGATGCCCCTTTTTTGGGCACAATCGGAAATCAATAGGGGTAAGAAATTGGACAATTCAGGGTCAAAGGCAGTTCGTTCCTTATAGGAGTGGCTGGTGTATTCCGTAGTTCTAGCGATTGGATTTCGCTAAAAACTCACCAAATGACTCCTCCCACCATATTATGATGATGCCCAAGTTTTGGGCTCGATCGGAAATCAATAGGGGTAAGAAAGTGGACAATTCAGGTTCAGAGGCAGTTCGTTCCTTATAGGAGTTGTTTGTGTATTCCGTAGTTCTAGCGATTGGGTTTCAATCAAAACTCACCAAATGACTCCTCCCCCCATATTATGATGATGCCCCTGTTTTGGGATCAATCGGAAATCAATAGGGGTAAGAAATTGAACAATTCAGGTTCAAAGGCAGTTCGTTCCTTATTGGAGTGGCTGGAGTATTCTGTAGTTCTAGCGATTGGATTTCACTCAAAACTTAACGAATGAATCCTCCCACCGTATTATGATGATGCCCAAGTTTTGGGCTCGATCGGAAATCAATAGGGGTAAGAAATTGGACAATTCAGGTTCAAAGGCTGTTCGTTCCTTGCAGGAGTGGTTGGTGTATTCCGTAGTTCTAGCGATTGGATTTCACTCAAAAGTCACCAAATGACTACTCCCACCATATTATGATGATTGCCAAGTTTTGGGCACGATCGGAAATCAATAGGGGTATGAAATTGGACAATTCAGGTTCAAAGGCAGTTCGTTCCTTATTGGAGTGGTTGGTGTATTCCGTAGTTCTAGCGATTGGATTTCCCTCAAAACTCACCACATGACTCCTCCCACCATATTATGGTGATGCCCAAGTTTTGGGCTCAATCGGAAATCAACAGGGGTAAGAAATTGGACAATTCAGGTTCAGAGGCAGTTCGTTCCTTATAGGTGTGGTTGGTGTATTCCGTAGTTCTAGCGATTGGATTTCACTCAAAACTCACCAAACGACTCGTCCCGCCATATTATGATGATGCCCAAGTTTTAGGCTCGATCGGAAATCCATAGGGGTAAAAAATTGGACAATTCATGTTCGAAGGCAGTTCGTTCCGAATTGGAGTGGTTAGTGTATTGCATAGGTCTAGCGATTGGATTTCACTCAAAACTCACCGAATGACTCCTCCCACCATATTATGATGATGCCCCTGTTTTGGGGTCGATCGGAAATCAATAGGGGTAAGAAATTGGACAATTCATGTTCAAAGGCAGTTTGTTCCTTATAGGAGTGGTTGGTGTTTTCCGTAGTTCTAGCGATTGGATTTCGCTCAAAACTCATCAAATGACTCCTCCCACCATATTATGATGTTGCCCAAGTTTTGGGCCCGATCGGAAATCAATAGGGGTAAGAAATTGGACAATTCAGGTTCAAAGGCAGTCCGTTCCTTATAGGAGTGTCTTGTGTATTCCGTAGTTCTAGCGATTGGATTTCACTCAAAACTCACCAAATGACTCCTCCCACCATATTATGTTGATGCCCGAATTTTGGGCTCGATCGGAAATCAATAGGGGTAAGAAATTGGACAATTCAGGTTCAAAGGCAGTTCGTTCCTTATAGGAGTGGTTGGTGTATTCCGTAGTTCTAGCGATTGGAGTTCACTCAAAACTCACGAAATGACTCCTCCCACCATATTATGATGATGCCCAAGTTTTGGGCTCGATCGGAAATCCATAGGGGGTAAGAAATTGGACAATTCAGGTTCGTAGGCAGTTCGTTCCGAATTGGAGTGGTTGGGGTATTTCATAGTTCTTTCCTTATATGAGTGGCCAGTGTATTCCATAGTTCTAGCGATTGGATTTCACTCAAAACTCCCGAAATGACTCCTCCCACCATATTATGATGATGCCCAAGTTTTGGGTTCGATCGGAAATCAATAGGGGTAAGAAATTGGACAATTCAAGTTCAAAGGCAGTTCGATCGGAAATTGGAGTGGTTGGTGTATTCCGTAGTTCTTGCGATTGGATTTGACTCAAAACTCACCAAATGACTCCTCCCACCATATTATGATGTTGCCCATGTTTTGGGCTCGATCGGAAATCAATAGGGGTCAGAAATTGGACAATTCAGGTTCAAAGGCAGTTCGTTCCTTATTGGAGTGGTTGGTGTATTCTGTAGTTCTAGCGATTGGATTTGACTCAAAACTCACGAAATGACTCCTCCCACCATATTATGTTGATGCCCAAATTTTGGGCTCGATCGGAAATCAGTAGGGGTAAGAAATTGGACAATTCAGGTCCAAAGGCAGTTCGTTCCTTATAGGAGCGGTTGGTGTATTCCGCAGTTCTAGCGATTGGATTTCACTCAAAACTCACCAAATGACTCCTCCCACCATATTATGATGATGCCCAAGTTTTGGGCTCGATCGGAAATCAATAGGGGTAAGAAATTGGACAATTCAGGTTCAAAGACAGTTCGTTCCATATAGGAGTGGTTGGTGTATTCCGTAGTTCTAGCTACTGGATTTCACTCAAAACTCACCAAATGACTCCTCCCAACATATTATGACGATGCCCACGTTTTGGGCTCGATCGGAACTCACCAAATGACTCCTCCCACAATAATATGTTGATGCCCAAGTTTTGGGCTCGATCGAAAATCAATAGGGGTAACAAAATTGGACAATTCAGGTTCAAAGGCAGTTCGTTCCTTATAGGAGTGGTTGATGTATTCCGTAGTTCAAGCGATTGGATTTCACTCAAAACTCACCAAATGACTCCTCCCACCATATTATAATCATGCCCAAGTTTTGGGCTCGATCGGAAATCAATAGGGGTAAGAAATTGGATAATTCAGGTTCAAAGGCAGTTCGTTCCTTATAGGTGTGGTTGGTGTATTCCGTAGTTCTAGCGATTGGATTTCACTCAAAACTCACAAATGACTCCTCCCACCATATTATAATGATGCCCAAGTTTTGGGCTCGATCGGAACTCAATAGGGGTAAGAAATTGGACAATTCAGGTTCAAAGGCAGTTCGTTCCTTATAGGAGTGGTTGATGTATTCCGTAGTTCTAGCGATTGGATTTCACCCAAAACTCACCAAATGACTCCTCCCACCATAATATGTTGATGCCCAAGTTTTGGGCTCGATCTGAAATCAATAGGGGTAAGAAATTGGACAATTCAGGTTCAAAGGCAGTTCGTTCCTTATAGGAGTGGTTGGTGTATTCCGTAGTTCTAGCGATTGGATTTCCCTCAAAACTCACCAAATGACTCCACCGAACATATTATGATGATGCCCACGTTTTGGGCTCGATCGGAACTCAATAGGGGTAGGAAATTGGACAATTCAGGTTCAAAGGCAGTTCGTTTCTTATAGGAGTGCTTGGTGTATTCCGTATTTCTAGCGATTGGATTTCACTCAAAACTCACCAAATGACTCCTCCCACCATATTATGATGATGCCCAAGTTTTGGGCTCGATCGGAAATCAATATGGGTAAGAAATTGGACAATTCAGGTTCAAAGGCAGTTCGTTCCTTATAGGAGTGGTTGGTGTATTCAGTAGTTCTAGAGATCGGATTTCGCTCAAAACTCACCAAATGACTACTCCTACCTTATTATGATGATGCCCTAGTTTTGGGCTCGATCGGAAATCAATAGGGGTAAGAAATTGGACAATTCAAGTTCGAAGGCAGTTCGTTCCGAATTGGAGTGGTTGGGGTATTGCATAGTTCTAGTGATTGGATTTCACTCAAAACTCACCAAATGACTCCGCCCACCATATTATGATGATGCCCAAGTTTTGGGCTCGATCGGATATCCATAGGGGTAAGAAATTGGACAATTCAAGTTCGAAGGCAGTTCGTTCCGAATTGGAGTGGGTGGTGTATTGCGTAGTTCTAGCGATTGGATTTCACTCAAAACTCACCAAATGACTCCTCCCACCATATTACGATGATGCCCAAGTTTTGGGCTCGATCGGAAATCAATAGGGGTAAGAAATTGGACAATTCTGGTTCGAAGGCAGTTCGTTCCTTATAGGAGTGGTTGGTGTATTCCGTAATTCTAGCAATCGGATTTCACTCAAAACTCCCCAAATGACTCCTCCCACAATATTATGTTGATGCCCAAGTTTTGGGATCGATCGGAAATCGATAGGGGTAAGAAATTGGACAATTCAGGTTCGAAGGCAGTTCGTTCCTTATAGGAGTGGTGGGTGTATTCCGTAATTCTAGCAATCAGATTTCACCCAAAACTCCCCAAATGACTCCTCCCACCATATTATGATGATGCCCAAGTTTTGGGCTCGATCGGAAATCAATAGGGGTAAGAAATTGGACAATTCAGGCTCAAAGGCAGTTCGTTCCTTATAGGAGTGGCTGGTGTATTCCGTAGTTCTATCGATTGGATTTCACTCAAAACTCACCAAATGACTCCTCCCACCATAATACGGTGATGGCCATGTTTTGGGCTCGATCGGAAATCAATAGGGGTAAGAAATTGGACAATTCAGATTCAAGGGCCGTTCGATCCTTATAGGAGTGGTTGGTGTATTCCGTAGTTCTCGCGTTCGGATTTCTCTCAAAACTCACCAAATGACTCCTCCCACCACATTATGATGATGCCCAAGTTTTGGGATCGATCGGAAATCAATAGGGGTAAGAAATTGGACAATTCAAGTTCGAAGGCAGTTCTTTCCATATAGGAGTGGCTGGTGTATTCCTTAGTTCTAGCGATTGGATTTCACTCAAAACTCACCAAATGACTCCTCCCACCATATTATGATGATGCCCAAGTTTTGGGGTCGATCGGAAATCAATAGGGGTAAGAAATTGGACAATTCAGGTTCGAAGGCAGTTCTTTCCTTATAGGAGTGGCTGGTGTATTCCGCAGTTCTAGCGATTGGATTTCACTCAAAACTCACCAAATGACTCCTCCCACCATATAATGATGATGCCCAAGTTTTGGGCTCGATTGGGAATCAATAGGGGTAAGAAATTGGACAATTTAGGTTCAAAGGCGTTCGTTCCTTATAGGAGTTGTTAGTGTATTCCGTACTTCTAGCTATTGGATTTCACTCAAAACTCACCAAATGACTCCTCCCACCATAATACGGTGATGGCCAAGTTTTGGGCTCGATCGGAAATCAATTGGGGTAAGAAATTGGACAATTCAGGTTCAAGGGCCGTTCGATCCTTATAGGAGTGGTTGGTGTATTCCGTAGTTCTCGCGATCGGATTTCTCTCAAAACTCACCAAATGACTCCTCCCACCACATTATGATGATGCCCAAGTTTTGAGATCGATCGGAAATCAATAGGGGTGAGAAATTACACAATTCAAGTTCGAAGGCAGTTCTTTCCATATAGGAGTGGCTGGTGTATTCCTTAGTTCTAGCGATTGGATTTCACTCAAAACTCACCAAATGACTCCTCCCACCATATTATGATGATGCCCAAGTTTTGGGGTCGATCGGAAATCAATAGGGGTAAGAAATTGGACAATTCAGGTTCGAAGGCAGTTCTTTCCTTATAGGAGTGGCTGGTGTATTCCGCAGTTCTAGCAATTGGATTTCACTCAAAACTCACCAAATGACTCCTTCCACCATATTATAATGATGCCCAAGTTTTGGGCTCGATCGGAAATCAATAGGGGTAAGAAATTGGACAATTCAGGTTCAAAGGCAGTTCGTTCCTTATAGGAGTGGTTGGTGTATTCCATAGTTCTAGCGATTGGATTTCACTCAAAACTCACAAATGACTCCTCCCACCATATTATAATGATGCCCAAGTTTTGGGCTCGATCGGAACTCAATAGGGGTAAGATATTGGACAATTCAGGTTCAAAGGCAGTTCGTTCCTTATAGGAGTGGTTGATGTATTCCGTAGTTCTAGCGATTGGATTTCACCCAAAACTCACCAAATGACTCCTCCCACCATAATATGTTGATGCCCAAGTTTTGGGCTCGATCGGAAATCAATAGGGGTAAGAAATTGGACAATTCAGGTTCAAAGGCAGTTCGTTCCTTATAGGAGTGGTTGGTGTATTCCGTAGTTCTAGCGATTGGATTTCCCTCAAAACTCACCAAATGACTCCACCGAACATATTATGATGATGCCCACGTTTTGGGCTCGATCGGAACTCAATAGGGGTAGGAAATTGGACAATTCAGGTTCAAAGGCAGTTCGTTTCTTATAGGAGTGCTTGGTGTATTCCGTATTTCTAGCGATTGGATTTCACTCAAAACTCACCAAATGACTCCTCCCACCATATTATGATGATGCCCAAGTTTTGGGCTCGGTCGGAAATCAATATGGGTAAGAAATTGGACAATTCAGGTTCAAAGGCAGTTCGTTCCTTATAGGAGTGGTTGGTGTATTCAGTAGTTCTAGAGATCGGATTTCGCTCAAAACTCACCAAATGACTACTCCTACCTTATTATGATGATGCCCTAGTTTTGGGCTCGATCGGAAATCAATAGGGGTAAGAAATTGGACAATTCAAGTTCGAAGGCAGTTCGTTCCGAATTGGAGTGGTTGGGGTATTGCATAGTTCTAGTGATTGGATTTCACTCAAAACTCACCAAATGACTCCGCCCACCATATTATGATGATGCCCAAGTTTTGGGCTCGATCGGATATCCATAGGGGTAAGAAATTGGACAATTCAAGTTCGAAGGCAGTTCGTTCCGAATTGGAGTGGGTGGTGTATTGCATAGTTCTAGCGATTGGATTTCACTCAAAACTCACCAAATGACTCCTCCCACCATATTACGATGATGCCCAAGTTTTGGGCTCGATCGGAAATCAATAGGGGTAAGAAATTGGACAATTCTGGTTCGAAGGCAGTTCCTTCCTTATAGGAGTGGTTGGTGTATTCCGTAATTCTAGCAATCGGATTTCACTCAAAACTCCCCAAATGACTCCTCCCACAATATTATGTTGATGCCCAAGTTTTGGGATCGATCGGAAATCGATAGGGGTAAGAAATTGGACAATTCAGGTTCGAAGGCAGTTCGTTCCTTATAGGAGTGGTGGGTGTATTCCGTAATTCTAGCAATCAGATTTCACTCAAAACTCCCCAAATGACTCCTCCCACCATATTATGATGATGCCCAAGTTTTGGGCTCGATCGGAAATCAATAGGGGTAAGAAATTGGACAATTCAGGCTCAAAGGCAGTTCGTTCCTTATAGGAGTGGCTGGTGTATTCCGTAGTTCTATCGATTGGATTTCACTCAAAACTCACCAAATGACTCCTCCCACCATAATACGGTGATGGCCATGTTTTGGGCTCGATCGGAAATCAATAGGGGTAAGAAATTGGACAATTCAGATTCAAGGGCCGTTCGATCCTTATAGGAGTGGTTGGTGTATTCCGTAGTTCTCGCGATCGGATTTCTCTCAAAACTCACCAAATGACTCCTCCCACCACATTATGATGATGCCCAAGTTTTGAGATCGATCGGAAATCAATAGGGGTGAGAAATTGGACAATTCAAGTTCGAAGGCAGTTCTTTCCATATAGGAGTGGCTGGTTTATTCCTTAGTTCTAGCGATTGGATTTCACTCAAAACTCACCAAATGACTCCTCCCACCATATTATGATGATGCCCAAGTTTTGGGGTCGATCGGAAATCAATAGGGGTAAGAAATTGGACAATTCAGGTTCGAAGGCAGTTCTTTCCTTATAGGAGTGGCTGGTGTATTCCGCAGTTCTAGCGATTGGATTTCACTCAAAACTCACCAAATGACTCCTCCCACCATATAATGATGATGCCCAAGTTTTGGGCTCGATCAGAAGTCAATAGGGGTAAGAAATTAGACAATTCAGGTTCAAAGGCAGTTCGTTCCTTATAGGAGTGGTTGGTGTATTCCGTAGTTCTAGCGATTGGATTTCACTCAAAACTCACCAAATGACTCCTCCCACCATATTATGTTGATGCCCAAGTTTTGGGCTCGATCGGAAATCCATAGGGGTAAGAAATTGGACAATTCAAGTTTCATGGCAGTTCGTTCCGAATTGGAGTGGTTGGTGTATTGCATAGTTCTAGCGATTGGATTTCACTCAAAACACACCAAATGCCTCCTCCCACCATATTATGATGATGCCCAAGTTTTGGGCTCGATCGGAAATCAATAGGGGTAAGAAATTAGACAATTCAGGTTCAAAGGCAGTTCGTACCTTATAGGAGTGGTTGGTGTATTTCGTAGTTCTAGAGATTTGATTTCACTCAAAACTTACCAAATGACTCCTCCCACCATATTATGATGATGCCCAAGTTTTGGGCTCGATCGGAAATCCATAGGGGTAAGAAATTGGACAATTCAGGTTCAAAGGCAGTTTGTTCCTTGTAGGAGTGGTTTTGGTATTCCGTAGTTCTAGCGATTGGATTTTACTCAAAACTCACCAAATGGCTCATCCCACTATATTATGATGATGCCCCTGTTCTGGTCTCGATCGGAAATCAATAGGGGTAAGAAATTGGACAATTCAGGTTCAAAGGCAGTTCGTTCCTTATAGGAGTGGCTGGTGTATTCCGTAGTTCTAGTGATTGGATTGCACTCAAAACTCATCAAATGACTCCTCCCACCATATTATGACGATGCAGAAGTTTTGGGCTCGATCGGAAATCCATAGGAGTAAGAAATTGTACAATTCAAGTTCGAAGGCAGTTCGTTCCCTATTGGAGTGGTTGGTGTATTCGGCAGTTCTAGCGACTGGATTTCACTCAAAACTCACCAAATGACTCCTCCCACCATATTATGATGATGCCCAAGTTTTGGGCTCGATCGGAAATCCATAGGGGTAAGAAATTGGACAATTCAAGTTCGAAGACAGTTCGTTCCGAATTGGAGTGGTTGGTGTATTGCATAGTTCTAGCGATTCGATTTCACCCAAAAGTCACCAAATGACTCCTCCCACCATATTATGATCATGCCCAAGTTTTGGGCTCGACCGGAAATCCATAGGGGTAAGAAATTGGACAATTCAAGTTTGATGGCAGTTCGTTCCGAATTGGAGTGGTTGGTGTATTGCATAGTTCTAGCGATTGGATTTCACTCAAAACACACCAAATGCCTCCTCCCACCATATTATGATGATGCCCAAGTTTTGGGCTCGATCGGAAATCAATAGGGGTAAGAAATTGGACAATTCAAGTTCCAAGGCAGTTCGTTCCGAATTGGAGGGGTTGGTGTATTGCGTTGTTCTAGTGATTGGATTTCACTCAAAACACACCAAAAGACTCCTCCCACCATATTATGATGATGCCCAAGTTTTGGGCTCGGTCGGAAATCAATAGCGGTAAGAGATTGGACAATTCAGGTTCAAAGGCAGTTCGTTCCTTATAGGAGTGGTTGGTGTATTCCGTTGTTCTAGCGATTGGGTTTCACCCAACGCTCACCAAATGACTCCTCCCACCATATTATGACGATGCCCAAGTTTTGGGCTCGATCGCATATCCATAGGGGTAAGAAATTGGACAATTCAAGTTCGAAGACTGTTCGTTCCGAATTGGAGTGGTTGGTGTATTGCATAGTTCTAGCGATTGGTTTTCACTCAACACTCACCAAATGACTCCTCCCACCATATTATGATGATGCCCAAGTTTTGGGTTCGATCGGAATTCAATAGGGGTAAGAAATTGGACAATTCAGGTTCGAAGGCAGTTCGTCCCTTATAGGAGTGGTTGGTGTATTCCGTAGTTCTAGCGACTGGATTTCTCTCAAAACTCACCAAACGACTCCTCCCACCATGTAATGATGACGCCCAAGTTTTGGGTTCGATCGGAAATCCATAGGGGTAAGAAATTGGACAATTTATGTTCGAAGGCAGTTCGTTCCGAATTGGAGTGGTTGGTGTATTGCATAGTTCTAGCAATTGGATTTCACTCAAAAGTCACCAAATGACTCCTCCCACCATATTATGATGATACCCTAGTTTTGGGCTCGATAGGAAATCAATAGGGGTATGAAATTGGTCAATTCAGGTTCAAAGGCAATTCGTTCCTTATTGGAGTGGTTGGTGTATTCCGTAGTTCTAGCTATTGGATTTCACTCAAAACTCACCAAATGACTCCTCCCACACTATTATGATGATGCCCAAGTTTTGGGCTCGATCGGAAATCAATAGGGGTAAGAAATTGGACAATTCAGGTTCAAAGGCAGTTCGTTCCTTATAGGAGTGCTTGGTGTATTCCGTAGTTCTAGCTATTGGATTTCACTCAAAACTCACCAAATGACTCCTCCCACCATATTATGATCATGCCCAAGTTTTGGGGTCGATCGGAAATCCATAGGGGTAAGAAATTTCACAATTCAAGTTCGAAGGCAGTTCGTTCCGAATTGGAGTGGTTGGTGTATTGCATTGTTCTAGCGATTGGATTTCACTCAAAACTCACCAGATGACTCCTCCCACCATATTATGATGATGCCCCTGTTTTGGGCTCTATCGGAAATCAATAGGGGTAAGAAATTTGACAATTCAGGTTCAGAGGCAGTTCGTTCCGAATTGGAGTGGTTGGTGTATTGCAAAGTTCTAGCGATTAGATTTCACTCAAAACTCACCAAATGACTCCTCCCACCATATTATGATGATTCCCTGTTTTGGGCTCGATCGGAAATCAATAGGGGCAAGAAATTGGACAATTCAGGTTCAAAGGCAGTTCGTTCCATATAGGAGTGGCTGGTGTATTCCGTAGTTCTAGCGATTGGATTTCACTCAAAACTCACCGAGTGACTCCTCCCACCGTATTATGATGATACCCAAGTTTTGGGCTCGATCGGAAATCAATAGGGGTAAGAAATTGGACAATTCAGGTTCAAAGGCAGTTCGTTCCTTATAGGAGTGGCTGGGGTATTCCGTAGTTCTAGCGATTGGATTTCGCTTAAAACTCACCAAATGACTCCTCCCACCATATTATGATGATGCCCAAGTTTTGGGCTCGATCGGAAATCAATAGGGGTAAGAAAGTGGACAATTCAGGTTCAAAGGCAGTTCATTCCTTATCGGAGTGGTTGGTGTATTCCGTAGTTCTAGCGATTGGATTTCACTCAAAACTCACCAAATGACTCCTCCCGCCATATTATGATGATGCCCTGTTTTGGTCTCGATCGGAAATCAATAGGGGTAAGAAATTGGACATTTCAAGTTCGAAGGCAGTTCGTTCCGAATTGGAGTGGTTGGTGTATTGCATAGTTCTAGCGATTAGATTTCACTCAAAACTCACCAAATGACACCTCCCACCGTATTATGATGATACCCAAGTTTTGGGCTCGATCGGAATTCAATAGGGGTAAGAAATTGGACAATTCAGGTTCAAAGGCAGTTCGTTCCTTCTAGGAGTGGCTGGTGTATTCCGTAGTTCTAGCGATTGGATTTCACTCAAAACTCACCAAATGACTCCTCCCGCCATATTATGATGATGCCCAAGTTTTGGGCTCGATCGGAAATCCATAGGGGTAAGAAATTTGACAATTCAAGTTCGAAGGCAGTTCGTTCCGAATTGGAGTGGTTGGTATTGCATAGTTCTAGCGATTAGATTTCACTCAAAACTCACCAAATGACTCCTCCCACCATATTATGATGATTCCCAGTTTTGGGCTCGATCGGAAATCAATAGGGGTAAGAAATTGGACAATTCAGGTTCAAAGGCAGTTCGTTCCTTATAGGAGTGGCTGGTGTATTCCGTAGTTCTAGCGATTGGATTTCACTCAAAACTCACCGAATGACTCCTCCCACCGTATTATGATGATACCCAAGTTTTGGGCTCGATCGGAATTCAATAGGGGTAAGAAATTGGACAATTCAGGTTCAAAGGCAGTTCGTTCCTTATAGGAGTGGCTGGTGTGTTCCGTAGTTCTAGCGATTGGATTTCACTCAAAACTCACCGAATGACTCCTCCCACCGTATTATGATGATACCCAAGTTTTGGTCTCGATCGGAAATCAATAGGGGTAAGAAATTGGACAATTCAGGTTCATAGGCAGTTCGTTCCTTATAGGAGTGGCTGGTGTATTCCGTAGTTCTAGCGATTGGATTTCGCTAAAAACTCACCAAATGACTCCTCCCACCATATTATAGTGATGCCCAAGTTTTGGGCTCGATCGGAAATCAATAGGGGTAAGAAAGTGGACAATTCAGGTTCAAAGGCAGTTCATTCCTTTTTGGAGTGGTTGGTGTATTCCGTAGTTCTAGCGATTGGATTTCACTCAAAACTCACCAAATGACTCCTCCCGCCATATTATGATGATGCCCAAGTTTTGGGCTCGATCGGAAATCCATAGGGGTAAGAAATTTGACAATTCAAGTTCGAAGGCAGTTCGTTCCGAATTGGAGTGGTTGGTATTGCATAGTTCTAGCGATTAGATTTCACTCAAAACTCACCAAATGACTCCTCCCACCATATTATGATGATTCCCTGTTTTGGGCTCGATCGGAAATCAATAGGGGTAAGAAATTGGACAATTCAGGTTCAAAGGCAGTTCGTTCCTTATAGGAGTGGCTGGTGTATTCCGTAGTTCTAGCGATTGGATTTCACTCAAAACTCACCGAATGACTCCTCCATCCGTATTATGATGATACCCAACTTTTGGGCTCGATCGGAAATCGATAGGGGTAAGAAAGTTGACAATTCAGGTTCAAAGGCAGTTCATTCCTTATAGGAGTTGTTGGTGTATTCCGTAGTTCTAGTGATTGGATTTCACTCAAAACTAACCAAATGACTCCTCCCGCCATATTATGATGATGCCCCTGTTTTGGTCTAGATCGGAAATCAATAGGGGTAAGAAATTGGACAATTCAAGTTCGAAGGAATTTCGTTCCTTTTAGGAGTGGTTGGTGTATTCCGTAGTTCTAGCGATTGGATTTCACTCAAAACTCACCAAATGACTCGTCCCGCCATATTATGATGATGCCCAAGTTTTGGGCTCGATCGGAAATCAATAGGGGTAAGAAATTGGACAATTCAGGTTCAAAGGCAGTTCGTTCCTTATAGGAGTGGCTGCTGTATTCCGTAGTTCTAGTGATTGGATTTCGCTAAAAACTCACCGAATGACTCCTCCCACCGTATTATGATGATGCCCAAGTTTTGGGGTCGATCGGAAATCAATAGGGGTAAGAAATTGGACAATTCAGGTTCAAAGGCAGTTCGTTCCTTATAGGAGTGGCTGGTGTGTTCCGTAGTTCTAGCGATTGGATTTCACTCAAAACTCACCGAATGACTCCTCCCACCGTATTATGATGATACCCAAGTTTTGGTCTCGATCGGAAATCAATAGGGGTAAGAAATTGGACAATTCAGGTTCATAGGCAGTTCGTTCCTTATAGGAGTGGCTGGTGTATTCCGTAGTTCTAGCGATTGGATTTCGCTAAAAACTCACCAAATGACTCCTCCCACCATATTATGGTGATGCCCAAGTTTTGGGCTCGATCGGAAATCAATAGGGGTAAGAAAGTGGACAATTCAGGTTCAAAGGCAGTTCATTCCTTTTTGGAGTGGTTGGTGTATTCCGTAGTTCTAGCGATTGGATTTCACTCAAAACTCACCAAATGACTCCTCCCGCCATATTATGATGATGCCCAAGTTTTGGGCTCGATCGGAAATCCATAGGGGTAAGAAATTTGACAATTCAAGTTCGAAGGCAGTTCGTTCCGAATTGGAGTGGTTGGTATTGCATAGTTCTAGCGATTAGATTTCACTCAAAACTCACCAAATGACTCCTCCCACCATATTATGATGATTCCCTGTTTTGGGCTCGATCGGAAATCAATAGGGGTAAGAAATTGGACAATTCAGGTTCAAAGGCAGTTCGTTCCTTATAGGAGTGGCTGGTGTATTCCGTAGTTCTAGCGATTGGATTTCACTCAAAACTCACCGAATGACTCCTCCATCCGTATTATGATGATACCCAACTTTTGGGCTCGATCGGAAATCGATAGGGGTAAGAAAGTTGACAATTCAGGTTCAAAGGCAGTTCATTCCTTATAGGAGTTGTTGGTGTATTCCGTAGTTCTAGTGATTGGATTTCACTCAAAACTAACCAAATGACTCCTCCCGCCATATTATGATGATGCCCCTGTTTTGGTCTAGATCGGAAATCAATAGGGGTAAGAAATTGGACAATTCAAGTTCGAAGGAATTTCGTTCCTTTTAGGAGTGGTTGGTGTATTCCGTAGTTCTAGCGATTGGATTTCACTCAAAACTCACCAAATGACTCGTCCCGCCATATTATGATGATGCCCAAGTTTTGGGCTCGATCGGAAATCAATAGGGGTAAGAAATTGGACAATTCAGGTTCAAAGGCAGTTCGTTCCTTATAGGAGTGGCTGCTGTATTCCGTAGTTCTAGTGATTGGATTTCGCTAAAAACTCACCGAATGACTCCTCCCACCGTATTATGATGATGCCCAAGTTTTGGGGTCGATCGGAAATCAATAGGGGTAAGAAATTGGACAATTCAGGTTCAAAGGCAGTTCGTTCCTTATAGGAGTGGCTGGTGTGTTCCGTAGTTCTAGCGATTGGATTTCACTCAAAACTCACCGAATGACTCCTCCCACCGTATTATGATGATACCCAAGTTTTGGTCTCGATCGGAAATCAATAGGGGTAAGAAATTGGACAATTCAGGTTCATAGGCAGTTCGTTCCTTATAGGAGTGGCTGGTGTATTCCGTAGTTCTAGCGATTGGATTTCGCTAAAAACTCACCAAATGACTCCTCCCACCATATTATGGTGATGCCCAAGTTTTGGGCTCGATCGGAAATCAATAGGGGTAAGAAAGTGGACAATTCAGGTTCAAAGGCAGTTCATTCCTTTTTGGAGTGGTTGGTGTATTCCGTAGTTCTAGCGATTGGATTTCACTCAAAACTCACCAAATGACTCCTCCCGCCATATTATGATGATGCCCAAGTTTTGGGCTCGATCGGAAATCCATAGGGGTAAGAAATTTGACAATTCAAGTTCGAAGGCAGTTCGTTCCGAATTGGAGTGGTTGGTATTGCATAGTTCCAGCGATTAGATTTCACTCAAAACACACCAAATGACACCTCCCACCATATTATGATGATTCCCTGTTTTGGGCTCGATCGGAAATCAATAGGGGTAAGAAATTGGACAATTCAAGTTCGAAGACAGTTCGTTCCGAATTGGAGTGGTTGGTGTATTGCATAGTTCTAGCGATTCGATTTCACTCAAAAGTCACCAAATGACTCCTCCATCCATATTATGATGATGCCCAAGTTTTAGGCTCGATCGGAATTCTATAGGGGTATGAAATTGGACAATTCAGGTTCAAAGGCAGTTCATTCCTTATCGGAGTGGTTGGTGTATTCCGTAGTTCTAGCGATTGGATTTCACTCAAAACTCACCAAATGACTCCTCCCGCCATATTATGATGATGCCCCTGTTTTGGTCTCGATCGGAAATCAATAGGGGTAAGAAATTGGACAATTCAAGTTTGAAGGCAGTTTGTTCCGAATTGGAGGGGTTGGTGTATTGCGGAGTTCTGGCGATTGGATTTCACTCAAAACTCACCAAATGACTCCTCCCACCATATTATGATGATGCCCAAGTTTTGGGCTCGGTCGGAAATCAATAGGGGTAAGAGATTGGACAATTCAGGTTCAAAGGCAGTTCATTCCTTACAGGAGTGGTTGGTGTATTCTGTAGTTCTAGCGATTGGATTTCACTCAAAACACACCAAATGACTCCTCCCACCATATTATGATGATGCCCAGGTTTTGGGCTCGATCGGAAATCAATAGGGGTAAGAAATTGGACAATTCAGGTTCAAAGGCAGTTCGTTCCTCATAGGAGTGGTTGGTGTATTCCGTAGATCAAGCGATCGGATTTCACTCAAAACTCACCAAGTGACTCCTCCCACCATATTGTGATGATGCCCAAGTTTTGGGCTCGATCGGAAATCCATAGGGGTAAGAAATTGGACAATTCAAGTTCGAAGACAGTTCGTTCCGAATTGGAGTGGTTGGTGTATTGCATAGTTCTAGCGATTCGATTTCACTCAAAAGTCACCAAATGACTCCTCCATCCATATTATGATGATGCCCAAGTTTTAGGCTCGATCGGAATTCTATAGGGGTATGAAATTGGACAATTCAGGTTCAGAGGCAGTTCGTTCCGAATTGGAGTGGTTGGTGTATTGCATAGTTCTAGCGATTGGATTTCACTCAAAACTCACCAAATGACTACTCCCACCATAATATGGTGATGGCCAACTTTTGGGCTCGATCGGAAGTCAATAGGGGTAAGAAATTAGACAAATCAGGTTCAAAGACAGTTCGTTCCTTATAGGAGTGGTTGGTGTATTCCGTAGTTCTAGCGATTGGATTTCACTCAAAACTCACCAAATGACTACTCCCACCGTATTATGATGATGCCCAAGTTTTGGGCTCGATCGGAAATCAATAGGGGTAAGAAATTAGACAATTCAGGTTCAAAGGCAGTTCGTTCCTTATAAGAGTGGTTGGTGTATTTTGTTGTTCTAGCGATTGAATTTCACTCAAAACTCACCGAATGGCTCCTCCCACCGTATTTTGATGATGCCCAAGTTTGGGGCTCGATCGGAAATCAATAGGGGTAAGAAATTGGACAATTCAAGTTCGAAGGCAGTTCGTTCCGAATTGGAGGGGTTGGTGTATTGCGTAGTTCTGGCGATTGGATTACACTCAAAACTCACAAAATGACTCCTCCCACCATATTATGATGATGCCCAACTTTTGGGCTCGGTCGGAAATCAATAGGGGTAAGAGATTGGACAATTCAGGTTCAAAGGCAGTTCGTTCCTTATAGGAGTGGTCGGAGTATTTTGTTGTTCTAGCGATTGGATTTCACTCAAAACTCACCGAATGACTCCTCCCACCGTATTTTGATGATGCCCAAGTTTTGGGCTCGATCGGAAATCCACAGGGGTAAGAAATTTGACAATTCAAGTTCGAAGGCAGTTCGTTCCGAATTGGAGTGGTTGTTGTATTGCATTGTTCTAGCTATTGGATTTCACTCAAAACACACCAAATGATTCTTCCCACCATATTATGATGTTCCCCAAGTTTTGGGCTCGATCGGAAATCCACAGGGGTAAGAAATTTGACAATTGAAGTTCGAAGGCAGTTCGTTCCGAATTGGAGTGGTTGGGGTATTGCATTGTTGTAGCTATTTGATTTCACTCAAAACTCACCAAATGGCTCCTCCCACCATATTATGATGATGCCCAAGTTTTGGGCTCGATCGGAAATCAATTGGGGTAAGAAATTGGACAATTCAGGTTCAAAGGCAGTTCGTTGCTTATAGGAGTGGCTGGTGTATTCCGTAGTTCTAGCGATTGGATTTCACTCAAAACTCACCAGATGACTCCTCCCACCGTATTAAGTTGATGCCCAAGTTTTGGGCTCTATCGGAAATATATATGGGTAAGAAATTGGACAATTCAGGTTTAAAGGTTGTTCGTTCCTTATAGGAGTGGTTGCTGTATTCCGTAGTTCTAGCGATTGGATTTCACTCAAAACTCATCAAATGACTCCTCCCACCATATTATGATGATGCCCAAGTTTTGGGCTCGATCGGAAATTAAGAGGGGTAAGAAATTGGACAATTGAAGTTCGAAGGCAGTTCGTTCCGAATTGGAGTGGTTGGGGTATTGCATTGTTGTAGCTATTGGATTTCACTCAAAACTCACCAAATGGCTCCTCCCACCATATTATGATGATGCCCCTGTTTTGGGCTCGATCGGAAATCAATAGGGGAAAGAAATTGGACAATTCAAGTTCAAAGGCCGTTCGTTCCTTATAGGAGTGGTTGGTGTATTCCGTAGTTCTAGCAATTGGATTTCACTCAAAACTCACCAAATGACTCCTCCCACCATATTATGATGATTCCCAAGTTTTGGGCTCGATCGGAAATCAATAGGGGTAAGAAATTGGACAATTCACGTTCAGAGGCAGTTCGTTCCTTATAGGAGTGGTTGGTGTATTCCGTAGTTCTAGCAATTGGATTTCACTCAAAACTCACCAAATGACTCCTCCCACCATATTATGATGATGCCCAAGTTTTGGGCTTGATCGAAAATCAATAGGGGTAAGAAATTGGGCAATTCAGTTTCAAAGGCAGTTCGTTCCTTATAGGTGTGGTTGGTGTATTCTGTAGTTATAGCGATTGGATTTCACTCAAAACTCACCAAATGACTCCTCCCACCATATTATGATGATGCCCAAGTTTTGGGCTCGATCGGAAATCAATACGCGTAAGAAATTGGACAATTCAGGTTCAAAGGCAGTTCTTTCCTTATAGGAGTGGCTGGTGTATTCCGTAGTTCTAGCTATTGGATTTCACTCAAAACTCACCAAATGATTCCTCCCACCATATTACGATGATGCCCAAGTTCTGGGCTCGATCGGAAATCCATAGGGGTAAGAAATTGGACAATTCAAGTTCGAAGGCAGTTCGTTCCGCATTGGAGTGGTTGGTGTATTGCATAGTTCTAGCGATTCGATTTCACTAAAACTCACCAAATGACTCCTTCCTCCATATTATGATGATGCCCAAGTTTTGGGCTGGATCGGAAATCCATACGGGTAAGAAATTGGACAATTCAAGTTCGAAGGCAGTTCGTTGCTTATAGAAGTGGCTGGTGTATTCCGTAGTTCTAGCGATTGGATTTCACTCAAAACTCACCAGATGACTCCTCCCACCGTATTATGTTGATTCCCAAGTTTTTGGCTCTATCGGAAATCAATAGGGGTAAGAAATTGGACAATTCAGGTTCAAAGGCAGTTCGTTCCTTATAGGAGTGTTTTTTGTATTCCGTAGTTCTAGCAATTGGATTTCACTGAAAACTCACCAAATGACTCCTCCCACCATATTATGATGATGCCCAAGTTTTGCGCTCGATCGGAAATCCATATGTGTAAGAAATTGGACAATTCAAGTTCGAAGGCAGTTCGTTCCGAATTGGAGTGGTTAGTGTATTGCATAGTTCTAGCTATTGGATTTCACTCAAAACTCATCAAATGACTCCTCCCACCCTATTATGGTGATGCCCAAGTTTTGGGCTCGATTGGAAATCAATAGGGGTACGAAATTGGACAATTCAGGTTCAAAGGCAGTTCGTTCCTTATAAGAGTGGTTGGTGTATTCTATAGTTCTAGCGATTGGATTTCACTCAAAACTCACCAAATGACTCCTCCCACCATATTACGATGATGCCCAAGTTTTGGGCTCGATTGGAAATCAAAATGGGTAAGAAATTGGACAATTCAGGTTCAAAGGCAGTGCGATCCTTATAGGAGTGATTTGTGTATTCCGTAGTTCTAGCGATTGGATTTCGTTCAAAACTCACCAAATGACTCCTCCCACCATATTATGATGATGCCCAAGTTTTGCGCTCGATCGGAAATCCATAGGGGTAAGAAATTGGAGAATTCAAGTTCGAAGGCAGTTCGTTCCGAATAGGAGTGGTTGGTGTATTGCATAGTTCTAGCGATTGGATTTCACTCAAAACTCACCAAATGACTCCTCCCACCATATTATGATGTTGCCCAAGTTTTGGCCTCGATCGGAAATCTGTAGGGGTAAGAAATGGGACAATTCAGGTTCAAAGGCAGTTCGATCCTTATACGAGTGGTTGGTGTATTCCGTAGTTCTAGCGATTGGATTTCACTTAAAACTGACTAAATGACTCCTCCTACCATATTACGATGATGCCCAAGTTTTGGGCTCGAACGGAAATCCATAGGTATAAGAAATTGGACAATTCAATTTCAAAGGCAGTTCATTCCGAGTTGGAGTTGTTGGTGTATTGCATAGTTCTAGCAATTGGATTTCAGCCAAAACTCACCAAATGACTCCTCCCACTATATTTTGACAATGCCCAAGTTTTGGGCTCGATCCGAAATCCATAGGTGTCAGAAAGTGGACAATTCATGTTCAAAGGCAATTTGTCCTTCCTTATAGGAGTGGTTGGTGTATTTCGTAGTTCTAGTGATTGGATTTCACTCAAAACCCACCAAATGACTCCTCCCACCATATTATGATGATGCCCAAGTTTTGGGCACAATCGGAAATCAATAGGGGTAAGAAATTGTACAATTCATGTTCAAATGCAGTTCGTTCCTTATAGGAGTGGTTGGTGTATTTCGTAGTTCTAGCGATTGGATTTCACTCAAAACTCACCAAATGACTCCTCCCACCATATTTTGATGATGCCCAAGTTTTGGGCTCGATCGGAAATCAATAGGGGTAAGAAATTGGACAATTCAAGTTCGAAGGCAGTTCGTTCCTTCCTTATAGGAGTGGTTGGTGTATTCCGTAGTTATAGCGATTGGATTTCACTCAAAACTCACCAAATGACACCTCCAACCATATTATGACGATGCCCAAGTTTTTGGCTCGATCGGAAATCAATAGGGGTAGAAAATTGGACAATTCAAGTTCAAAGGCAGTTCGTTCCTTCCTTATAGGAGTGGTTGGTGTATTCCGTAGTTCTACCGATTGGATTTCACTCAAAACTCACCAAATGACTCTTCCCACCATATTATGATGATGCCCAAGTTTTGGGCTCGATCGGAAGTCCAATGGGGTAAGAAATTGGACAAGTCAAGTTCGATGACAGTTCGTTCCGAATTGGAGTGGTTGGTTTATTGCATAGTTCTAGCGATTGGATTTCACTCAAAAATGACCAAATGACTCCTCCCACCATATTATGATGATGCCCAAGTTTTGGGCTCGATCAGAAATCAATAGGTGTAAGAAATTGGACAATTCAGGTTCAGAGGCAGTTCGTTCCCTATTGGAGTGGCTGGTGTATTCCGTAGTTCTAGCGATTGTATTTCACTCAAAACTCAACAAATGACTCCTCCCACCATATCATGATGATGCCCAAGGTTTGGGCTCGATCGGAAATCCATAGGGGAAAGAATTTGGACAATTCAGGTTCAAAGGCAGTTCGTTCCTTATAGGGGTGGTTGGTGTATTTCGTAATTCTAGCGATCGGATTTCACTCAAAACTCACCAAATGACTCCTCCCACCATATTATGATGATGCCCAAGTTTTGGGCTCGATCGGAAATCAATAGGGGAAAGAATTTGGACAATTCAGGTTCAAAGGCAGTTCGTTCCTTATAGGAGTGGTTGGTGTATTCCGTAATTCTAGCGATCGGATTTCACTCAAAACTCACCAAATGACTCCTCCCACCATATTATGATGATGCCCAAGTTTTGGGCTCGATCGGAAATCAATAGGGGAAAGAATTTGGACAATTCAGGTTCAAAGGCAGTTCGTTCCTTATAGGGGTGGTTGGTGTATTTCGTAATTCTAGCGATCGGATTTCACTCAAAACTCACCAAATGACTCCTCCCACCATATTATGATGATGCCCAAGTTTTGGGCTCGATCGGAAATCAATAGGGGTAAGAAATTGGACAATTCAGGTTCAAAGGCAGTTCGTTCCTTATAGGAGTGGTTGGTGTATTCCGTACTTCTAGCGATTGGATTTCACTCAAAACTCACCAAATGACTCATCCAACCATATTATGATGATGCCCAAGTTTTGGGATCTATCGGAAATCAATAGGGGTAAGAAATTGGACAATTCAGGTTCAAAGGCAGTTCGTTCCTTATAGGAGTGGTTGGTGTATTCCGTAGTTCTAGCGATTGGATTTCACTCAAAACTCACCAAATGACTCCTCCCACCATGTTATGTTGATGCCCAAGTTTTAGGCTCGATCGGAAGTCCATAGGGGTAAGAAATTGGACAATTCAAGTTCGAAGACAGTTCGTTCCGAATTGGAGTGGTTGGTGTATTGCGTAGTTCTAGCGGTTGGATTTCACTCAAAATTCACCAAATGACTCCTCCCACCATATTATGATGATGCACGTGTTTTGGGCTCGATCGGAAACCATATTGGTAAGAAATTAGACAATTCAAGTTCGAAGGCAGTTCGTTCCGAATTGGAGTCGTTGGTGTATTGCATAGTTCTAGCGATTGGATTTCACTCAAAACTCACCAAATGACTCCTCCCACCATATTATGATGATGCAAAACTTTTGGGCTCGATCGGAAATCCATTGGTGTAAGAAATTGGACAATTCAAATTCAAAGGCAGTTCTTTCCGAATTGGAGTGGTTAGTGTATTGTATAGTTCTAACCATTGGATTTTACTCAAAACTCTCCGAATGACTCCTCGCAAAATATTATGATGATGCCCAAGTTTTTGGCTCGATCGGAAATCAATAGGGGTAAGAAATTGGACAAATCAGGTTCACAGGAAGTTCGTTCCTTATAGGATTGGTTGGTGTATTCCGTAGTTCTAATGATTGGTTTTCGCTCACAACTCACCAAATGACTCCTCCCACCATATTATGATGATGCCCAGGTTTAGGGCTCGATCAAAAATGAATTGGGGTAAGAAATTGGACAATTCAGTTTCGAAGGGAGTTCGTTCCTTATAGGAGTGGTTGGAGTATTCCGTAGCCCTAGCGATTGGATTTCACTCACAACTTACCAAATGACTCCTCCCAACATATTAGGATGATGCCCAAGTTTTGAGCTCGATCGGAAATCAACAGGGGTAAGAAATTGGACAATTCAGGTTGAAAGGCAATTCGTTCCTTACAGGAGTGGTTCTTGTATTCCGTAGTTCTAGCGATGGGAGTTCACTTAAAACTCACCAAATGACTCCTCCCACCATATTATGATGATGCCCAAGTTTTGGGCTCGATCAGAAATCAGTATGGGTAAGAAATTGGACAATTCAGGTTCAAAGGCAGTTCGTTCCTTGTAGGAGTGGTTGGTGTATTCCGTAGTTCTAGCGATTGGATTTCACTCAAAACTCACCAAATGACTTCTCCCACCATATTATGTTGTTGCCCAAGTTTTGGGCTCGATCGGAAATCCATAGGTGTAAGAAATTGGACAATTGAAGTTGAAACGCAGTTCGTTCCGAATTGGAGTGGTTGGTGTATTGCATAGTTCTAGCAATTGGATTTCACTCAAAACCCACCAAATGACTCCTCCCACCACATTATGATGATGCCCAAGTTTTGGGATCGATCGGAAATCAGTAGTGGTAAGAAATTGGACAATTCTGGTTCGAAGGCAGTTCGTTCCTTATAGGAGTGGTTGGTGTCTTCCGTAGTTCTAGCGATTGGATTTCACTCAAAACTCACCAAATGACTCCCACCATGTTATGATGATGCCCAAGTTTTGGGCACGATCGGAAATCAATAGGGGTAAGAAATTGGACAATTCAGGTTCAGAGGCAGTTCGTTCCTTATAGGAGTGGTTGGTGTATTCCGTAGTTCTAGCGATTGTATTTCACTCAAAACTCAACAAATGACTCCTCCCACCATATTATGATGATGCCCAAGTATTGGGCTCGATTGGAAATCAGTAGGGGTAAGAAATTGGACAATTCAGGTTCAAAGGCAGTTCGTTCCTTATAGGGGTGGTTGGTGTATTTCGTAATTCTAGCGATCGGATTTCACTCAAAAATTACCAAATGACTCCTCCCACCATATTATGATGATGCCCAAGTTTTGGGCTCGATCGGAAATCAATAGGGGAAAGAATTTGGACAATTCAGGTTCAAAGGCAGTTCGTTCCTTATAGGGGTGGTTGTTGTATTTCGTAATTCTAGCGATCGGATTTCACTCAAAACTCACCAAATGACTCCTCCCACCATATTATGATGATGCCCAAGCTTTGGGCTCGATCGGAAATCAATAGGGGAAAGAATTTGGACAATTCAGGTTCAACGGCAGTTCATTCCTTATAGGGGTGGCTGGTGTATTCCGTAGTTCTAGCGATTGGATTTCACTCAAAACTCAGTCAATGAATCCTCCCACCATATTATGATGATGCCCAAGTTTTGGGCACGATCGGAAATCAATAGGGGTAAGAAATTGTACAATTCATGTTCAAACGCAGTTCGTTCCTTATTAGAGTGGTTGGTGTATTCCGTAGTTCTAGCATTTGGATTTCACTCAAAACTCACCAAATGACTCCTCCAACCATATTATGACGATGCCCAAGTTTTGGGCTCGATCGGAAATCAATAGGGGTAAGAAATTGGACAATTCAAGTTCAAAGGCAGATCGTTCCTTCCTTATAAAAGTGGTTGGTGTATTCCGTTGTTCTAGCGATTGGATTTCACTCAAAACTCACCAAGTGACTCTTCCCACCATATTATGATGATGCCCAAGTTTTGGGCTCGATCGGAAGTCCAATGGGGTAAGAAATTGGACAATTCAGGTTCAGAGGCAGTTCGTTCCTTATAGGAGTGGTTGGTGTATTCCGTAGTTCTAGCGATTGTATTTCACTCAAAACTCAACAAATGACTCCTCCCACCATATTATGATGATGCCCAAGTATTGGGCTCGATTGGAAATCAGTAGGGGTAAGAAATTGGACAATTCAGGTTCAAAGGCAGTTCGTTCCTTATAGGGGTGGTTGGTGTATTTCGTAATTCTAGCGATCGGATTTCACTCAAAAATTACCAAATGACTCCTCCCACCATATTATGATGATGCCCAAGTTTTGGGCTCGATCGGAAATCAATAGGGGAAAGAATTTGGACAATTCAGGTTCAAAGGCAGTTCGTTCCTTATAGGGGTGGTTGTTGTATTTCGTAATTCTAGCGATCGGATTTCACTCAAAACTCACCAAATGACTCCTCCCACCATATTATGATGATGCCCAAGCTTTGGGCTCGATCGGAAATCAATAGGGGAAAGAATTTGGACAATTCAGGTTCAACGGCAGTTCATTCCTTATAGGGGTGGCTGGTGTATTCCGTAGTTCTAGCGATTGGATTTCACTCAAAACTCAGTCAATGAATCCTCCCACCATATTATGATGATGCCCAAGTTTTGGGCACGATCGGAAATCAATAGGGGTAAGAAATTGTACAATTCATGTTCAAACGCAGTTCGTTCCTTATTGGAGTGGTTGGTGTATTCCGTAGTTCTAGCATTTGGATTTCACTCAAAACTCACCAAATGACTCCTCCAACCATATTATGACGATGCCCAAGTTTTGGGCTCGATCGGAAATCAATAGGGGTAAGAAATTGGACAATTCAAGTTCAAAGGAAGATCGTTCCTTCCTTATAGGAGTGGTTGGTGTATTCCGTTGTTCTAGCGATTGGATTTCACTCAAAACTCACCAAGTGACTCTTCCCACCATATTATGATGATGCCCAAGTTTTGGGCTCGATCGGAAGTCCAATGGGGTAAGAAATTGGACAATTCAGGTTCAGAGGCAGTTCGTTCCTTATAGGAGTGGTTGGTGTATTCCGTAGTTCTAGCGATTGTATTTCACTCAAAACTCAACAAATGACTCCTCCCACCATATTATGATGATGCCCAAGTATTGGGCTCGATCGGAAATCAGTAGGGGTAAGAAATTGGACAATTCAGGTTCAAAGGCAGTTCGTTCCTTATAGGGGTGGTTGGTGTATTTCGTAATTCTAGCGATCGGATTTCACTCAAAAATTACCAAATGACTCCTCCCACCCTATTATGATGATGCCCAAGTTTTGGGCTCGATCGGAAATCAATAGGGGAAAGAATTTGGACAATTCAGGTTCAAAGGCAGTTCGTTCCTTATAGGGGTGGTTGTTGTATTTCGTAATTCTAGTGATCGGATTTCACTCAAAACTCACCAAATGACTCCTCCCACCATATTATGATGATGCCCAAGCTTTGGGCTCGATCGGAAATCAATAGGGGAAAGAATTTGGACAATTCAGGTTCAACGGCAGTTCATTCCTTATAGGGGTGGCTGGTGTATTCCGTAGTTCTAGCGATTGGATTTCACTCAAAACTCAGTCAATAAATCCTCCCACCATATTATGATGATGCCCAAGTTTTGGGCTCGATCGGAAATTAATAGGGGTAAGAAATTGGCCAATTTAGGTTCAAAGGCAGTTCGTTCCTTATAGGACTGGTTGGCGTATTCCGTAGTTCTAGCAATTGGATTTCACTCAAAACTCACCAAATGACTCCTCCCACCATATTATGATGATGCCCAAGTTTTGGGCTCGATCGGAAATCCATAGGGTTAAGAAATTGGACAATTCAAGTTTGAAGGCAGTTCGTTACGAATTGGAGTAGTTGGTGTATTGCATAGTTCTAGCGATTGGATTTCACTCAAAACTCAACAAATGATTCCTCCCACCAAATCAATAGGGGTAAGAAATTGGGCAATTCAGTCTCATAGGCAGTTCGTTCCTTATAGGAGTGGTTGGTGTATTCCGTAGTTCTACCAATTGGATTTCACTCAAAACTCACCAAATGACTCCTCCCACCACATTATGATGATGCCCAAGTATTGGGCTCGATCGGAAATCAATAGGGGTAAGAAATTGGACTATTCAGGTTCAAAGGCAATTCGTTCCTTATAGGAGTGGTTGGTGTGTTCTGTAGTTCTAGCGATTGGTTTTCACTCAATTCTCACCAAATGACTACTCCCCCTATATTATGATGATGTCCAAGTTTTGGGCTCGATCGGAAATCAATAGGGGTAAGAAATTGGACAATTCAGGTTCAAAGGCAATTCGTTGCTTATAGGAGTGGTTGGTGTATTCTCTAGTTCTAGCGATTGGATTTCACTCAATTCTCTCCAAATGACTCCTCCCACCATATTATGATGCTGTCCAAGTTTTGAGCTCGATTGGAAGTCCAATGGGGTTAGAAATTGGACAATTCAAGTTCGATGACAGTTCGTTCCGTATTGGAGTGGTTGGTTTGTTGCATAGTTCTAGCGAATGGATTTCTCCCAAAACTCACCAAATAACTCCTCCCACCATATGATGACGATGCCCAAGTTTTGGGCCCGTTCAGAAATCAATAGGGGTAAGAAATTGGACAATTCAGGTTCAAAGGCAGTTCGTTCCTTATAGGAGTGGCTGGTGTATTCCGTAGTTCTAGCGATTGTATTTCACTCAAAACTCACCAAATGACTCCTCCCACCATATTATGATGATGGCCAAGTTTTGGGCTCGATCGGAAATCAATAGGGGTAAGAAATTGGACAATTCAGGTTCAAAGGCAATTCGTTCCTTATAGGTGTGGCTGGTGTATTCCGTAGTTCTAGCGATTGTATTTCACTCAAAACTCACCAAATGACTCCTCCCACCATATTATGATGATGCCCAAGTTTTGGGCTCGATCGGAAATCAGTAGGGGTAAGAAATTGGACAATTCAGGTTCAAAGGCAGTTCGTTCCTTATAGGAGTGGTTGGTGTATTCCGTAGTTCTTGCGATTGGATTTCACTCAAAACTCAACAAATGACTCCCCCCACCATATTACGATGATGCCCAAGTTTTGGGCTCGATCAGAAATCCATAGGGTTAAGAAATTGGACAATTCAAGTTTGAAGGCAGTTCGTTACGAATTGGAGTAGTTGGTGTATTGCATAGTTCTAGCGATTGGATTTCACTCAAAACTCAACAAATGATTCCTCCCACCAAATTATGATGATGCCCAAGTTTTGGGCTCGATCGGAAATCAATAGGTGTAAGAAATTGAACAATTCAGGTTCAAAGGCAATTCGTTCCTTATAGGAGTGCTTGGTGTATTCCATAGTTCTAGCGATTGGATTTCACTCAAAACTCACCAAATGACTCCTCCCACCATATTATGATGATGCCCAAGTTTTGGGCTCGATCGGAAATCAATTGGGGTAAGAAATTGGACAATTCATGTTCGAGGCAGTTCGTTCGTTATAGGAGTGGTTGGTGTATTCCATAGTTCTACCGATTGGATTTTACTAAAAACTCACCAAATGACTCCTCCCAACATATTATGATGATTCCCAAGTTTTGGGCTCGATCGGAAATCAATAGGGGTAAGAAAATGGAAATATCAGGGTCAACAGCAGTTCGTTCCTTATAGGAGTGGCGGGTTTATTCCGTAGTTCAAGCGATTGGATTTCACCACAAAACTAACCAAATGACTCCTCCCACCATATTATGATGATGCCCAAGTTTTGGGCTCGATCGGAAATCCATAGTGGTAAGAAATTGGACAATTCAAGTTCGAAGGCAGTTCGTTCCTTATAGGAGTGGTTGGTGTATTCCATAGTTCTAGTGATTGGATTTGACTCAAAACTCACCAAATGACTCATCCCCCCATATTATGATGACGCCCAAGTTTTGGGCTCGATCGGAAATCAATAGGGGTAAGAAATTGGACAATTCAGGTTCAAAGGCAAGTCGTTCCATATAGGGGTGGCTGGTGTATTCCATAGTTCTAGCGATTGAATTTCACTCAAAACTCACCAAATGACTCCTCCCACCTTATTATGATGATGCCCAAATTTTGGGCTCGATCGGAAATCAATAGGGGTAAGAAATTGGACAATTCAAGTTCAAAGGTAGTTCGTTCCTTCCTTATAGGAGTGGTTGGTGTATTCCGTAGTTCTAGCGTTTCGATTTCACACAAAACTCACCAAATGACTCCTCCCGCCATATTATGATGATGCCTAAGTTTTGGGCTCGATCGGAAATCAATTGGGGTAAGAAATTGGGCAATTCATTCTCATAGGCATTTCGTTCCTTAAAGGAGTGGTTGGTGTATTCCGTAGTTCTACCAATTGGATTTCACTCAAAACTCCCCAAATGACTCCTCCCACCATATAATGATGATACCCAAGTTTTGGGCTCGATCGGAAATCAATAGGGGTAAGAAATTGAACAATTCAGGTTCAAAGGCAATTCGTTCCATATAGGAGTGGTTGGTGTATTCTGTGGTTCTAGCGATTGGATTTCACTCAAAACTCACCAAATGACTCCTCCCGCCATAATATGATGATGGACAAGTTTTGGGCTCGATCGGAAGTCAATAGGGGTAAGAAATTGTACAATTCAGGTTCAAAGGCAGTTCGTTCCTTATAGGAGTGGCTGGTGTATTCCGTAGTTCTAGCGATTGGATTTCACTCAAAACTCACCAAATGACTCCTCCCGCCATAATATGATGATGGACAAGTTTTGGGCTCGATCGGAAGTCAATAGGGGTAAGAAATTGTACAATTCAGGTTCAAAGGCAGTTCGTTCCTTATAGGAGTGGCTGGTGTATTCCGTAGTTCTAGCGATTGGATTTCACTCAAAACTCACCAAATGACTCCTCCCACCATAATATGATGATGCCCAAGTTTTGGGGTAACGAATTGGACAATTCAAGTTTGAAGGCAGTTTGTTCCGAATTGGAGAGGTTGGTGTATTGCATAGTTCTTGCGATTGGATTTCACTCAAAACTCACCAAATGACTCCTCCCACCATGTTATGATGATGCCCAAGTTTTTGGCTCGATCGGAAATCAATAGGTGTAAGAAATTGGAGAATTCAGGTTCAAAGGCAGTTCGTTCCATATAGGAGTGGTTGGTGTATTCCATAGGTCTAGCGATTGGATTTCACTCAAAACACACCAAATGACTCCTCCCACCATATTATGATGATGCCCAAGTTTTGGGCTCGATCGGAAATCAATAGGGGTAAGAAATTGGAAAATTCAGGTTCAAAGGCAGTTCGTTCCTTATAGGAGTGGTTGGTGTATTCCGTAGTTCTGGCGATTGGATTTCACTGAAAACTCATCAAATGACTCCTCCCACCATATTATGATCATGCCCAAGTTTTGGGCTCGAACGGAAATCCATAGGGGTAAGAAATTGGACAATTCAAGGTCGAAGACAGTTCGTTCCGAATTGGAGTGGTTGGTGTATTGCATAGTACTAGCGATTGGATTTCACTCAAAAATCACAAAATGACTCCTCCCACCATATTATGATTATGCCCAAGTTTTGGGCTCGATCCGAAATCATTAGGGGTAAGAAATTGGACAATTCAGGTTCAAAGGCAGTTCATTCCTTATAGGAGTGGCTGGTGTATTCCGTAGTTCTAGCTGTTGGATTTCACTGAAAACTCTCCAAATGACTCCTCCTACCATATTATGATGATGCCCAAGTTTTGGGCTAGATCAAAAATCAATAGGGGTAAGAAATTGGACAATTCAGGTTCAAAGGCAATTCGTTCCTTATAATAGTGCTTGGTGTATTCCGTAGTTCTAGCAATTGGATTTCACTCAAAACTCTCCAAATGACTCCTCCCACCATATTATGATGATGCCCAAGTTTTTGGCTCGATCGGAAATCAATAGGGGTAAGAAATTGGACAATTCAAGTTCGAAGGCAGTTCGTTCCTTATAGGAGTGGTTGGAGTATTCCGTAGTTCTAGCAATTGGATTTCACTCAAAACTCACCAAATGACTCCTCCCACCATATTATGATGATGCCCATGTTTTGGGCTCGATCGGAAATCCATAAGGGTAAGAATTTGGGCAATTCAAGTTCGAAGGCAGTTCATTCCGAATTGAAGTGGTTGGTGTATTGCATAGATCTAGCGATTGGATTTCACCCAAAACTCATCAAATGACTCCTCCCACCATATTATGATGATGCCCAAGTTTTGGGCTCGATCGGAAATCAGTAGGGGTAAGAAATTGGACAATTCAGGTTCGAAGGCAGTTCGTTCCTTACAGGTGTGGCTGGTGTATTCCGTAGTTCTAGCGATTGGATTTCACTCAAAACTCACCAAACGACTCCTCCCACCATATTATGATGATGCCCAAGTTTTGGGCTCGATCGGAAATCAATAGGGGTAATAAATTGGACAATTCAGGTTCAAAGGCAGTTCGTTCCTTATAGGAGTTGTTGGTGTATTCCGTAGTTCTAGCGATTGGATTTCACTCAAAACTCACAAAATGACTCCTCCCACCATATTATGATGATACCCAAGTTTTGGGCTTTATCGGAAACCAATAGGGGTAAGAAATAGGACAATTCAGGTTCAAAGGCAGTTCGTTCCTTATAGGAGTGGTTGGTGTATTCCGTAGTTCTAGAGATTGGATTTCTCTGAAAACTCACCAAATGACTCCTCCCACCATATTATGATGATGCCCAAATTTTGGGCTCGATCGGAAATCAATAGGGTTTAGAAATTGGACAATTCAAGTTCAAAGGCACTTCGTTCCTTCCTTATAGGAGTGGTTGGTGTATTCTGTAGTTCTACCAATTGGATTTCACTCAAAACTCACCAAATGACTCCTCCCACCATATTATGATGATGCCCAAGTTTTGGGCTCGATCGGAAATCAATAGGGGTAAGAAATTGGACAATTCACGTTCAAAGGCAGTTCGTTCCTTATAGGAGTTGTTGGTGTATTCCGTAGTTCTAGCGATTGGATTTCTCTGAAAACTCACCAAATGACTCCTCCCACCATATTATGGTGATGCCCAAATTTTGGGCTCGATCGGAAATCAATAGGGTTTAGAAATTGGACAATTCAAGTTCAAAGGCACTTCGTTCCTTCCTTATAGGAGTGGTTGGTGTATTCCGTAGTTCTACCAATTGGATTTCACTCAAAACTCACCAAATGACTCCTCCCACCATATTATGTTGATGCCCAAGTTTTGGGATCGATCGGAAATCCGTAAAGGTAATAAATTGGACAATTCAAGTTCGAAGACAGTTCGTTCCGAACTGGAGTGGTTGGTGTATTGCATAGTTCTAGCGATTGGATTTCACTCAAAACTCACCAAATGACTCCTCCCACCATATTATGATGATGCCCAAGTTTTGGGCTCGATCGGAAATCCATAGGGGTAAGAAATTGGGCAATTCAAGTTCGAAGGCAGTTCGTTCCGAATTGGAGTGGTTGGTGTATTGGATAGATCTAGCGATTGGATTTCACTCAAAACTCACCAAATGACTCCTCCCACCATATTATGATGATGCCCAAGTTTTTGGCTCCATCGGAAATCAATAGGGGTAAGAAATTGGACAATTCAGGTTCAAAGGCAGTTCGTTCCTTATAGGAGTGGTTGGAGTATTCCGTAGTTCTAGCGATTGGATTTCACTCAAAACTCACCAAATGACTCCTCCCACCATATTATGATGATGCCCAAGTTTTGGGCTCGATCGGAAATCAATAGGGGTAAGAAATTGGACAATTCAGGTTCAAAGGCAGTTCGTTCCTTATAGGAGTGGTTGGTGTATTCCGTAGTTCAAGCGATTGAATTTCGCTCAAACCTCACCATATGACTCCTCCCACCATATTATGATGATGCCCAAATTTTGGGCTCGATCGGAAATCAATAGGGTTTAGAAATTGGACAATTCAAGTTCAAAGGCAGTTCGTTCCTTCCTTATAGGAGTGGTTGGTGTATTCCGTAGTTCTACCAATTGGATTTCACTCAAAACTCACCAAATGACTCCTCCCACCATATTATGATGATGCCCAAGTTTTGGGCTCGATCGGAAATCCGTAGGGGTAAGAAATTGGACAATTCAAGTTCGTAGGCAGTTCGTTCCGAGTTGCAGTGGTTGGTGTATTGCATAGTTATAGCGATTGGATTTCACTCAAAACTCACCAAATGACTACTCCCACCATATTATGATGATGCCCAAGTTTTGGGCTCGATCGGAAATCAATAGGGGTAAGGAATTGGACAATTCAGGTTCAAAGGCAGTTCGTTCCATATAGGAGTGGTTGGTGTATTCCGTAGTTCTAGCAATTGGATTTCACTCAACACTCACCAAATGAGTCCTCCCACCATATTATGATGATGCCCAAGTTTTGGGCTCGATCGGAAATCCATAGGGGTAAGAAATTGGACAATTCAAGTTCGAAGGCAGTTCGTTCCGAATTGGAGTGGTTGGTGTATTGCATAGATCTAGCGATTGGATTTCACTCAAAACTCACCAAATGACTCCTCCCACCATATTATGATGATGCCCAAGTTTTGGGCTCGATCGGAAATCCATAGGTGTAAGAACTTGGACAATTCAAGTTCGAAGGCAGTTCGTTCTGAATTGGAGTGGTTGGGGTATTGCCTTAATCTAGCGATTGGATTTCACTCAAAACACACCAAATGACTACTCTCACCACATTATGATGATGCCCATGTTTTGGGCTCGATCGAAAATCAGTAGGGGTAAGAAATTGGACAATTCAAGTTCGAAGGCAGTTCGTTCCTTACAGGTGTGGCTGGTGTATTCCGTAGTTCAGGCGATTGGATTTCACTCAAAACTCACCAAATTACTCCTCCCACCATATTATGATGATGCCCAAGTTTTGGGCTCGATCGGAAATCAATAGGGGTAAGAAATTGGACAATTCAGGTTCAAAGGCAGTTCGTTCCTTATAGGAGTGGTTGGAGTATTCCGTAGTTCTAGCGATTGGAATTCAGTCAAAACTCACCAAGTGACTCCACCCACCTTATTATGATGATGCCCAAGTTTTCAGCTCGATCGGAAATCAATAGGGGTAAGAAATTGGACAATTCAGGTTCAAAGGCAGTTCATTCCTTATCGCGGTGGTTGGTGCATTCCATAGTTCTAGCGATTGGATTTCACTCAAAACTCACCAAATGACTACTCCCAATATATTATGGTGATGCCCAAGTTTTGGGCTCGATCGGAAATCAATAGGGGCAAGAAATTGGACAATTCAGGTTCAAAGGCAGTTCGTTCCATATAGGAGTGGTCGGTGTATTCCGTAGTTCTAGCGATCGGATTTCACTCAAAACTCACCAAATGACTCCTCCCACCATATTATGATGATGCCCAAGTTTTGGGCTCGATCGGAAGTCCAATGCGGTAAGAAATTGGACAATTCAAGTTCGAAGACAGTTCGTTCAGAATTGGAGTGGTTGGTGTATTACATAGTTCTAGCAATTGGATTTCACCCAAAACTCACCAAATGACTCCTCCCACCATATTATGATGATGCCCAAGTTTTGGGCTCGATCATAAATCAATAGGGGTAAGAAATTGGACAATTCAGGTTCAAAGGCAGTTCCTTCCTTATAGGAGTGGTTGGTGTATTCCGTACGTCTAGCGATTGGATTTCACTCAAAACTCACAAAATGACTCCTCCCACCATATTATGATGATGCCCAAGTTTTGGGCTCGATCGGAAAACAATAGGGGTAAGAAATTGGACAATTCAGGTTCGAAGGCAGTTCGTTCCGAATTGGAGTGGTTGGTGCATTGCATTAATCTAGCGATTGGATTTCACTCAAAACACACCAAATGACTCCTCTCACCATATTATGATAATGCCCATGTTTTGGGCTCGATCGAAAATCAATAGGGGTAAGAAATTGGACAATTCAAGTTCGAAGGCAGTTCGTTCCTTACAGGTGTGGCTGGTGTATTCCGTAGTTCAGGCGATTGGATTTCACTCAAAAGTCACCAAATTACTCCTCCCACCATATTATGATGATGCCCAAGTTTTGGGCTCGATCGGAAATCAATAGGGGTAAGAAATTGGACAATTCAGGTTCAAAGGCAGTTCGTTCCTTATAGGAGTGTTTGGTGTATTCCGTAGTTCTAGCGATTGGATTTCACTCAAAACTAACCAAATGACTCCTCCCACCATATTATGATGATGCCCAAGTTTTGCGCTCGATCGGAAATCAATAGGGGTTAGAAATTGGACAATTCAGGTTCAAAGGCAGTTCGTTCCTTATAGGAGCGGTTGGTGTATTCCGTACTTCTAGAGATTGGATTTCACTCTAAACTCACCAAATGTCTCATCCCACCGTATTAAAATGATGCCCAAGTTTTGGGCTCGATCGGAAATCAATAGGGGTAAGAAATTGGACAATTCAAGTTCAAAGGCAGTTCGTTCCTTATAGGAGTGGTTGGTGTATTCCGTAGTTCTAGCCTTTGCATTTCACTCCAAACTCACCAAATGACTCCTCCCACCATACTATGATGATTCCCAAGTTTTGGGCTCGATCGGAAATAAATACGGGTAAGAAATTGGGCAATTCAGGTTCGAAGGCAGTTCGTTCCGAATTGGAGTGGTTGGTGAATTGCATAGTTCTAGCGATTGGATTTCACTCAAAACCCTCCAAATGACTCCTCCCACAATATTATGATGATGCCCAAGTTTTGGGCTCAATCGGAAATGAATAGGGGTAAGAAATTGGACAATTCAGGTTCAAAGGCAGTTCGTTCCTTATAGGAGTGGTTAGTGTATTGCATAGTTCTAGCGATTGGATTTCACTCAAAACTCACCAAATGACTCCTCCCACCATATTATGATGATGCCCAAGTTTTGGGCTCGATCAGAAATCAATAGGGGAAAGAAATTGGACAATTCATGTTCGAATGCAGTTCGTTCCTTATAGGAGTGGTTGGTGTATTCCGTAGTTCTAGCGATTGGATTTCACTCAAAACTCACCAAATTACTCCTCCCACCATATTATGATGATGCCCAGGTTTTGGGCTCGATCAGAAATCAGTAGGGGTAAGAAGTTGGGCAATTCATGTTCGAAGGCAGTTCGTTCCTTATAGGTGTGGTTGGTGTATTCCGTAGTTCGAGCGATTGGATTTCACTCTTAACTCACCAAATGACTCATCCCACCATATTATGATGATGCCCAAGTTTTGGGCTCAATCGGAAATGAATAGGGGTAAGAAATTGGACAATTCAGGTTCAAAGGCAGTTCGTTCCTTATAGGAGTGGTTAGTGTATTCCGTAGTTCTAGCAATTAGATTTCACTCAAAACTCACCAAATGACTCATCCCACCATATTATGATGATGCCCAAGTTATGGGCTCCATCAGAAATCAATAGGGGTAAGAAATTGGACAATTCAGGTTCCAAGGCAGTTCGTTCCTTATAGGAGTGGTTGGTGTACTCCGTAGTTCTAGCGATTGGATTTCACTCAAGACTCACCAAATGACTCCTCCCACCATATTATGATGATGCACAAGTTTTGGGCTCGATCGGAAATCAATAGGGGTAAGAAATTGGACAATCCAGGTTCAAAGGCGTTCGTTCCTTATAGGAGTTGTTAGTGTATTCCGTACTTCTAGCGATTGGATTTCACTCAAAACTCACCAAATGACTCCTCCCACCATATTATGATGAAGCCCAAGTTTTGGGCTCGATCGGAAATCAATAGGGGTAAGAAATTGGACAATTCAGGTTCAAAGGCAGTTCGTTCCTTATAGGAGTGGTTGGTGTATTCCGTACTTCTAGCGATTGGATTTCACTCTAAATTCACCAATTGACTCATCTGATCAGTTCATAATTGTATATCATTTTGTACCTCTCTAGCTTATGATTTGGTTATGTTATTGAGTTAAACTTGTGCTTTTAATCCCTTTTCTGTTTGTCATTCAGTTCATTGGGCCTTAAGTAGCAATGGTGGCTTTGGATAAGAAGAGTTGCAAAGGGGTGCAAAAACGAGCAGACTTAGTTAGCAATTCATTTCGGACTTATCTTTTTCATCTGAGCTTGGATTGGGCTAAATCACTTGTGGTTGGAAAGAGGAGATTCTGAACTGCAGGATGGACTACTCAAACGTATCAATTGATGAAGCCAAGCCCAATCCGTGAGCCCATCAAATTGCACACCATGCTCAGGTTTGCAGCTGCCAACTGTTTTCCAGCAACCAAAAGAAAACCCATGTGAAGAAAGCTGGAGGTGCAGCAGCAAAAGAAGTATGGGATGAAAGTGATTCCAACCACACTACCATAGACAAGATGAAGTGAGAGTTACGGGTTGTATTAAAGGAGGAATGGTGGTGTTGGAATTCATCATGATGTTCCTCCCTCTTAGCCCTATAAATAGAGAAGTCCACAACCCCAAACACCATCAACCCCCACACAATTCACTCCAGCCATCCTCCACACTTCCATCATTCCATCAACACATCCAGAAATCATCCCCAAACATTCCCACAACCCCAAACACTCCAGAAATCAACCCAAGACTCTAAACTGCCCCAAATCCCCAAAATAGCTCCAGAAAGCCTCCCTTCCATTTCCCTACGAATTTCCTCTTTCTCAGCCATCATCACTCACCCAAACTCATCCCAAATCACCTCCATATCCTTCGTACATCCTTCTAGACGTGGAGAAGCTCTTGAAGAAGCATTGGACACCACAAGAACTTCAGAAAAGGGTTTCTTTTACTCTTATGGCTTTCATTATGTTTTCCCATTTTTGTTTTAGTTTCTTTTCCATTATGAGTAGCTAAATCCATAACTAGGGCTTCGATGTAACCTAACATGAATATTCTGGGTTTATAAGTTTAGAGTTTCAAGTTTGATTCATGATTCATGTTCTTATTCATTATGCTTATAAGTTAACATGCTTGTTTGAATGATTGATCACCATTAGAACTTGTTTGTTAACTATCTTCGTTTGAATTAAGAGTAGACACCATGCTTTAATTCGAATTGAACTATGAATAGGAAGAGTATGTATGGACATTCGACAACAGGGATTAGATACATGCTTGGTTGTTTAAATTGTTCTTCTATGCTTATTGGGTTCCTAATGCTTAATTTTAGGTTAGACAACAAATGATCAAATTAGGGAATTAGAAACACAAGGTTAGGACCAAACACCATGGCCTAATCATACTTTAGCTAGAAACAATCTTTGAATCTGAATTAGACTTGTTACTTGACTCCTTATAACCCAGAGTTGAATTGTTATGGTGATTCGAATGCCCTAGTCTCCAAATCCGTTTTCCAGCCCTTCAAAATCACTCTTTGTTACACTTATTTATTTGCTTTCATTTGCAATTTCAGTTTGCTCACTTCCTTTCACAATCACTCTCACTTTAATTTCTGTTTTAGACTTAACTTCCTAACTTCTTGAATTCGGTAATCTACGTACATAACTAATTTGAACTTCTCAGTCTTCGTGGGTACGACTTCGTACTTGTCTTGCTATACTACTAATTGCCACGTACAATTGCGAGTTAACATAATATTAACAACATCATCCCACCATATTATGATGATGCCCAAGTTTTGGGCTCGACCGGAAATCAATAGGGGTAAGAAATTGGACAATTCAGGTTCAAAGGCAGTTCATTCCTTATAGGAGTGGTTGGTGTATTCCGTAGTTCTAGCGATTGAATTTCACTCAAAACACACCAAATGACTCATTCCACCATATTATGATGATGCCAAAGTTTTGGGCTCGATCGGAAATCAATTGGGATAAGAAATTGGACAATTCAAGTTCGAAGGCAGTTCGTTCCGAATTGGAGTGGTTGGTGTATTGCATAGTTCTAGCGATTGGATTTCACTCAAAACTCACCAAATGACTCCTCCCACCATATTATGATGATGCCCAAGTTTTGGGCTCGATCAGAAATCAATAGGGGAAAGAAATTGGACAATTCATGTTCGAATGCAGTTCGTTCCTTATAGGAGTGGTTGGTGTATTCCGTAGTTCTAGCGATTGGATTTCACTCAAAACTCACCAAATGACTCCTCCCACCATATTATGATGATGCCCAAGTTTTGGGCTCGATCCGAAATCCATAGGGGTAATAAATTGGATAATTCAACACTACTACAAAAAATGCAAAAGACGTCGGGAATTCACCGTCGTGAATTTGGTTTTCAAACCGTCGTAAAATCGAGCGACGTCTTTTGCAAAGTAAAACCACGACGTGAAATCACCGTCGTTGGTATTACAAACCACGTCATTAACCAAAAACAACCGACGTCTATATACTGAAAAATGAACCAAAAAATTGTCCTGGAGAAGCATAGACGACATATTTTATACAACATACGTCGTGTAAAAATATACAATACGTCTTTAAATAAATAAAATATGACGTTATAAAATTATACGACGTCTAATATATTTTTATAACCGTCGTGCAATTGTATTGCCACTTCGTTTTTTCCATTAATATTGACGTGGAAATAGCGGTTAGGGTAAATCACCGTCGTTGTTGTACCAAACAACGTCATTTACAAATAAAAACCGACGTCTGTACACTAAAAATGAACCAAAAATTGTCCTGGGAGTAGAATAGACGACCTATTGTAAACAACAGCCGTCGTGTAAAATAATACAATACGTCCTTAAATAAATAAAATCTGACGTTATTAAATTATACGACGTCCAATATATTTATATAACCGTCGTGCAATTGTATTGCCACTTCGTTTTTTCCATTAATATTGACGTGGAAATAGCGGTTAGGGTAAATCACCGTCGTTGTTGTACCAAACAACGTCATTTACAAAAAAAAACCGACGTCTGTACACTAAAAATGAACCAAAAATTGTCCTGGGAGTAGAATAGACGACCTATTTTATACAACAACCGTCGTGTAAAATAATACAATACGTCTTTAAATAAATAAAATATGACGTTATTAAATCATACGACGTCCAATATATTTATACAACCGTCGTGCAATATTATTGCCACTTCGTTTCTTCCATTAATATTGACGTGGAAATAGCGGTTAGGGGCAAATCACCGTCGTTGTTGTACCAAACAACGTCCTTTACAAACACAGACGACCTATTTTATACAAACACAGTCGTGTGTATATATATACTACGTCTTTAAATTAATAAAATATAACGTTATTAATGTATACTACGTCGTATATATTTATATAACCGACGTGGAAAATATGTTAGGCTCATGACTTACGACATATTTATTTCTATTATCGACGTAGTATGTGATATACAACGTCGTGATAATGTAAAAGACAGCCGTGTTTCTCTATTTATACGTCGTCTTTAGTAAAATAATAGTCGTCTAATCCATCCAAGACGTCGTCTTTTGTAACGTTCAGGTTCGATATCTGTCCTTTTAGACGTCGGTATTATTGTACTGAAGTCGTGTTATTTGTAATTACATGTCGGCTCTTTATCCTTCTCCGACGTGATATCGTTAATAACTGTTTCACAATAACGTCGACTTTTTTCACTTTTAGTTCGCTTTTAGACGTCGGTAAATTCAATGACGTCGTTAAATGATCCAAAACGTCGTTTTTTATTGACAATTTTATGACAACAGACGTCTGTTTTTCACAGTTTTATAAGGACCGTCGTTTTATAATACTGAACCAGTATTTTATGTACTGATTGTTTTGTGTCCAAAACCTGCATAATGTGTAAGATCCCACATCGACCAACGGAGGGGGGGTGATGTGCCTTATATGTGCATGCCCGCATCCATCTAGCACGAGGCCTTTTGGGAGCTCACTGGCTTCGGAGTTGTAGGAACTCCGAAGTTAAGCGAGTTGGGGGCGAGAGCAATCCCGGGATGGGTGACCCACTGGGAAGTTGGTCGTGAGCTCCCAGAAACAAAACCGTGAGGGCCAAAGAGGGGGGGCCCAAAGCGGACAATATCGTGCTACGGCGGAGCCGATCCGGGATGTGACAATTTGGTATCAGAGCCACTCTGCCGTGTGGTGCGAGTGTGCCGACGAGGACGTCGGGCCCCTAAGGGGGGTGGATTGTAAGATCCCACATCGACCAACGGTTTAGGGCGGAGCCGATCCGGGATGTGACAATTTGGTATCAGAGCCACTCTGCCGTGTGGTGCGAGTGTGCCGACGAGGACGTCGGGCCCCTAAGGGGGGTGGATTGTAAGATCCCACATCGACCAACGGAGGGGGGGTGATGTGCCTTATATGTGCATGCCCGCATCCATCTAGCACGAGGCCTTTTGGGAGCTCACTGGCTTCGGAGTTGTAGGAACTCCGAAGTTAAGCGAGTTGGGGGCGAGAGCAATCCCAGGATGGGTGACCCACTGGGAAGTTGGTCGTGAGCTCCCAGAAACAAAACCGTGAGGGCCAAAGAGGGGGGGCCCAAAGCGGACAATATCGTGCTACGGCGGAGCCGATCCGGGATGTGACATAATGAAAGTGAAGAAAACACATTACAATTTATTACAAAATTAATGTCATACAGTAGTGCTGTTTAGGGCATAAATAATTTCATAAATTACAAGAGCATCATTCAATCCATATATCTTCACACCCATCTCGAATATTTTGACTCCCAAACTCACCCACTAGTTCATCAAATGTGTCAACATTTGGCATCCCTCTAGTAAATGGCTCACACTCAATTCTCACATCACCTAAGACATCATCACCAATAACATCATCATTATATTCTCTATTAGGTGCTGATAACACTACCGACCAACCATGATGCATCGGGTCGTCAACAAAAAATACTTGTTTGACTTGAGAAGCCAAAACAAATTGGTCATTCCTATGTCCAATTTTACTCAAATCTACAAGGGTAAATCCAAGTTCATCGACTACAAGGCCGGAAGTACTATCTATCCAATCACACCTAAAGACTGGGATTGTAAACTTTTGGTAGTCAAGGTCCCAAATTTCTTGAATGACACCATAAAAACCCATATTTGAGAGAATTGGGTTTTTATCCTTGGCACTAGCAACTTGCATGGTATGTGCAAGTAAATAAACTCCACTATTTTGAACTGTCCGCACATCATCTTGTGCCTTGATGTTAAATTTAACACCTTTAATAAGATAGCTCCTATATAATGGCACTGCCATGTTTGGACCAGCTGCTAGCCACCTTAAATTTTCTGATATCCCATGATTGCCTCCCTCATCAAGTTCACTTTGAACCTGCAAATTAATCATATCTTAATTCAATCTAACATAGAAAGAAGAAAATTAAAAGTCCAATATGTTATTGAATAACATATACCTTGAAGTGTAGCCATTGAATAAAAGTGCTATTGTGCTTATCTTGCAGCCACTTTGTTCTCTTTCTAAATTTTGGATAAGCGGCCTTGATGTGGATCATATGTTCCCTACATGACACGAAAAATTCAAGCATTACGATCCCAAACATATAAGATAAACATAAGGAATAATTTAAAATGGAAACTTAAGGAATAAAACTCATACTCGATATAAGGTAGAACTTCCTCCGTATTCTCCAAGACATATAGATGTGCTTGGTTCAACAGGTCCCGATCAACTAAGCTCACTGTGCAACCTGATAATGGCTTTGAAACTCCTATCTTCTGACTTGATGGCACTCCAATTGTACTAATATCAGATAAATGTTCAGTGCAAAATTCTACAGCTTCTTCAGCTATATAACGCTCCGCAATGCAACCTTCGGGATGAGTACGGTTCTGAACATACCCCTTTAGAACTTTCATATATCTTTCGAACGGATACATCCATCTACAATAAACTGGCCCACATAAACGAACTTCTCTGACAAGATGTACTACTAGATGAACCATAATATCGAAGAATGAAGGTGGAAAGTATTTTTCAAGCAAACACAAAGTAACTACTACATCTTCTTCCAACTTATCTAGCTTGGAAACATCAACCGTCTTTGCACATATAGCATTGAAGAAGAAGCACAAACGAGTTATTGCATACCTTGTAGGCTTCTCCAAAACAGAACGAATTGCCACAGGGAGCAATTGTTGCATTAAGGTATGACAATCATGTGATTTAAGGCCAAGAAGTCTTGAATCTTGTAAAGATACAAGATTTTTTATATTTGAAGAATAACCTTCAGGGACCTTCATACCATAGAAAGAATTGCAAACCGCTCTCTTCTCTGCTCTTGACAAATTCCAAGGCCCTGGAGGCAAACGAGTACTTCTTTCTCCATACTCGGGTTGCAAATCAGTTTTGACCCCCATGTTCAATAAATATAACCGAGCAGCAATCCCATCTTTATTTTTTCCAGGGATCTCCAGCAATGTACCAATGATACTATCACAAACAATCTTCTCAATGTGCATAACATCGAGGACATGCCTCACTGGAAGGTATTTCCAATACTCAAGATCAAAGAATTCTGACTTCTTCTTCCAACAAACTCTGTCACCATCATTTTCACCTCCACCTCCCCCTTTTTTCGATCCCCATATGTAATTAATATCTTCAACCATTTGCAGCACTTCTTCTCCCGTTAATGGCTCCAGAGCCGTGCCATATTCAGGTTTCCCATTAAAAGCTGCACGTTGCCTCCTATATGGATGATTAATTGGTAACCATTTTCTATGCCCAATGTAACAAATTTTGTGGCCATTTTTCAACCTGTGACTAGGTGTATCATCGCCGCATATTGGACAAGCTTTATATCCTTTAACAACACAACCAGATAAGTTTCCATAGGCGGGAAAATCATTAATGGTCCACAGTAATGCAGCTCTGAGTGTAAAATATTCTCCTATGTGTGCATCATACACTCCTCTAATCCCATCCCACAAAGATTTTAAATCATCAATCAAAGGCTCCAAGTAGACGTCTATATCATTTCCGGGTTGTTTAGGACCGGAAATCAATAAAGTCAACATCATGAACTTTCGTTTCATGCACAGCCATGGTGGGAGATTATATGTAACTAAGATAACTGGCCAGCAACTATATCTGCTACTTAGAGAACTGTGGGGATTGAATCCATCAGATGAAAGAGCCAATCTCAAGTTTCTCGGCTCATTACCAAACTCGGGCCATTTATCAACAAGAAGTTTCCAAGACGGGGAATCCGCCGGATGAGACATCTGACCATCAATTGATTTTCTAGCAGCATGCCAAGTCAAATTCTTAGCTGTCTCATGTGATTGAAACATCCTTTTAAACCTTGGAATTGGAGGAAAATACCACAACACCTTCGCTGCCACACCCTCTTTCAAGAATCCATCTTTGGTTTCCTTCCACCTTGAGATACCACAAGTAGGACAATTAGTTGAATCTTCATACTCCTTCCTATACAAGATGCAATCATTGGGGCATGCGTGGATTTTCTCATAACTCAGCCCCAATGCACACAGAGTCTTTTTTGCCTCATACATAGAGGCCGGTATTGTATTTCCTTCTGGAAGCAACTCGCCCTGAAGTATCGATAATTCTGTAAAACATACATCACTCATCCCATGTTTTGCCTTCAAATTATACAACTTCACTAATGCCGATAACTTGGTGTACTTTCTACAACCAGGGTACAATGGTTGATCTCCATCCCCAATCACATTAGCAAACTCATAAGGATCCGATCCAAAATCACCAAAATCATTATCATCCATCTCTATTTCTTCAGACACAAAACTGTACCTACTATGGTCATCATCTTCTTCAACATTTCTACTAGCATTACTAGTTGCAATTGGTTCCCAAGGTTCTCCATGAAATGTCCAATTCTTATAGCTTTGGTCAACTCCATTAAAGTATAAGTGATCCCTTATAATTCCAACCCCAAACAATTTCAAATTCGCACATTTAACACATGGACAACGGATATGCGTTGTAGTTAGAAGATTTTCCACAGAAAATTGCAAAAATGCTTCCACCCCTAACTCATATGCCTTCGATCTTCTATCCGAGTGCATCCATGACTTATCCATCTTGGACACTATATCCTATTATCTATAATAAGGTGAAAAGACAAGCAATGACTATCACTATAGCAGATTATATAAGGTTTTAATAGCAAATAATATAGTATACAGACGACGGTTTTTAAACAACAACAGACGTATTACACATATATAGACGACGGGTTTTAAAAACACGTCGTCTAATGCTAGCAAGAAACAGACGCCAGCGAACTTTAACCACGACGGTAGTTAAAACAAGCGTCGTGGTATATTTTTATAGACGACGGTTTGTTAAAAAAACCGTCGTCGTATGCATAAAAAGGATTTCGAAATCCCAGTTTATTTTCAAGAACCCAGAATATATTCAGAACACAACATATACATTAATTTTTATGTAGGGTATTAAGAACACAACATATACATTAATACTAAGCACGAAACCAACATATACTACGCATGAAAACATTAAATCCATTCCCGATTCATAATAACAGAGAGTATTAAAAGATCCGACAAGATTAAACCCTAAACCCGATTCATGAAAACATTAAACATTAAATCCATTAACCCATACCGTCGACAACATTAAAAAATCACAAAACCCTTTACCACAGAACTGAATATCATTCAATGAATTTACAAGCATGAGATTAGGGTTTGCACTTACAGGTAGGCAGAGCTCACAGCTTATGGCCAACTTGGATTCGACGGAGTTGTAAACTTGGCCAACTTGGATTCGACGGAGAGACTAACTTTGAAGTGAGAGAGCGGAGCGAAATATTTTAGGACACAGACTATGGTCAACTTGTATAAGAGTTAGAGCGAAATCTGAAAATTTTAGGTCGAGCTGAAATTTTTAGAAAGCGCGCTTTTTAAAAAACATCGACGGAAACAAAAACATAATCGTCGTTAAAGGTTAACCCTAAACATGACGCTTATTTTAAAAATAACGTCGTTGTAAATATACTTATGACACAAAACCAAACTACCGTCGTTAAAAGTTCAACACAAAGAAATATGCCCTAAACCCTAATAAATAAAACCTAAATTATATATATTGTTTTTACAAATAATTTTTCAAAAGGGATTAGGGTTTTATGGCCTAAAATATCTCGTCCATAAAACCCTAAACCCTAATCCCTTTTCTAAATTTATATAAACCCTAAACCCTAAACCCTAAACCATTAAAGTATAAGTGAGTTGTGACTCATGATAACATTTTAATTTTTGGTGGTAATTTTAAATTTGTATAACTCAAACTTAATTTTTTAAAGCTTAAGGGGGAAGAAAATATTGCAATGACTTCTTAGGAGTTGACGTTGCATTTTTTGGATTTATTTTAAATTTATTATGAATATTTCGAATTAAATAGAATAAAATATTATTAATAAAACCCACAAACCACGTCCTCTTTAATAAATTAACGACGTTTTAACTAATATAAACGACTTAATTTTAACAACAAACGTCGTTTAGAGTTCAAACCATGGCCATTTTTACAACTAAAACGACGTACAAACAATTTTCCACGACCTAATATCTTAACATCTCGCCGTCTAATGTCAATCAAACAACGTCATCTATATAATTAATAGCGTCGTTTTAACAACCATTTACGTCGCGTTTTTAAAAAATATGACGTTGTTATTTGTGTACAACGTCATTTTAAACAAACCAGGGTTTAGAAATGCGCTCTTCGTAAATCATCGACGGAAAACAACAAAACCGTCGTTAAATATGACATCCATACCCTAAACCCTAAACCCTAAACCATAAAATATAAACCCTAAATTATATATATATATGTTTAAATAATTATAGAAAAGGATTTATGGTTTTAGGGCCTAATATATATTAACCATAAACCCTAAACCCCAAAAATAAACCTTTATCCCCCTAAACCCTAAACCCTAAACCATTAAAGTATAAGTGATGTTGTGACTCATGAAAACATTTTTCTTTTTGGTGGTAATTTTAAATTTGTATAACTCAAACTTAATTTTTTAAAGCTTAAGGGGGAAGAAAATATCACAATGACTTCATAGGAGTTGACGTTGCATTTTTTGGATTTATTTTAAATTTATTATGAATATTTGAGTTAAATGGAATAAAATATTATTAATAAAACCCACAAACCACGTCGGCGTTAATAAATTAATGACGTTTTAAATTATTATAAACGACTTAATTTTAAAACAAAACGTCGTTTAAATTATAAACCATGGCCATTTTTACACATAAAACGACGTACAAACCATTTTCCACGACCAAAACTCTTACTTCTCGCAGTCTAATATCAAGAAAACAACGTCGTCTATAGAACCAAGAGGGTCGTTTGAACAACCTTTTACGTCGCTTTTTAAAAAATGTGACGTTGTTATGTGTCTGCAACGTCTTTTTGAAGAAACTATGGTTTTTCACAACATGAAAACCTCAACAAATTTGTTTCAGCATGATCTTGGGTTTTTAACAACATGAAAACCTCAACAAATTTACAGGGACGTTGACGTCAACAAAAACTTGCTATTTCTAACCAATTTTGTACAAAAACTTGTCTAATTCTAAAAAAATTTGTACATTTTATAAAAATGTTTAAGTATGCTAAAATTCCTCTACTCCATATGAACACACACAAACTCTGCCCATTCTTTCCTAACTTCGTCAATGGCAGCTTGGGGGTATGGCGCTTGATTCTTTCCTTTGGCAAACTGCAGTCCATAAACAAAGATTAATATCACCGACGACGCTATTATTCATTTACCGACGTAGGATATATATTCAACGACGGTATTTTTAATCTACCGTCGTTGATAATATAAAAACCGACATAAAAAATAAATCTGAAAATTTTCTTCTTACCGTCCTCTCAAAATCCAGGGAAGTATCCTTTATGATGTCTCTCATAAAGCGCATGACATAATACCCACATTCTACACTGCTTGGTTGCTTTGGAGTGCCGGGCAGAGTTTTCCAAAGAGGTGTTTTACGGCCTACTCTGCCTATGTGTGTATTATACATTTTTAGAGCAGAGTTCACTATGTTTTTCCCGTCCTCATCCACAACACGATTTCCAGGCAGTGGATCCAGAAAATAGACGGTCTCCTTCTTTGCTCTCACAATGATCAAGACCCAATGACGGCTGCACAAAATAAATATCAAGGTTAAATATAGTTTTATATGCAGAGCATCATACAAACAAAATCCTGTTTTTTGTTTGGAGACTAACCCTGGATTGTAAGGCATCAGGAAAATCTGTTCACCATCTGTTTTTTGAAGTCGATTGGCTACGAGACGTGATCTGTCAGTTAATGAACCAGCGTCGGCACTAACTGCAGCAGGGTCGATAAAGCCAACCATATTCACCATATTTGCAGCTTTCAGATGATCAAATAGGCACCTAAATATATGAATTGAAACCATGAGTGTTTTTTTTTTAAACATAAAGGAGAGTGTCAAATGAATATTTGATAAGGACAAACCTCATATATACTGCAACGACAGTAGCCCCAATTTCTTCCATACCAGCAAATTGGGTAATATCTTCATGCAAGACGAAGGTGTTACGAGCTATGCCAAACACCTCCTTCTCAATAGTAAAGGACATAGCCTTCTCCTGAGGCTTTAGTGTCGATTCAACATAACTACAAAGGGATTGTAAAGAAGATGGCAACTCCAGCTTTGAATAATCTGGTACTTCAGTACTCTGTTTGAACAAATAAAGCAACATAAAGTGACGTGGTAAATAAATAACAACGACGTTTTAAATAATAAACGTCGTCTTAAAATGAGTTACACGACGGTACAAAAACTACCGTCGTAATTAATACTTATTACGTCGTTGAAATAAAACCGACGTATAATTCAAATGCAAAATTCATAATTAATGAATTTACCTTTTCAATTTTCTCTTCTCCAACACTGGATTGCTGTTATAATAAATAAAGAGATATATATATATATAAGAAAGATTGTACAACAATTTAAACATTTAACTAAATAAAAAATGGCGTGGAAATTTTAAACAAACGACGGTTTAAAGAAAATAAAACAAATGAAAAAGGCAAAGTTATGAGAATTTACCTTTTCATCTTTCTTTTCTTCAATCTTTTCTACATCCCCAGATTTCTGTTATAAGAAATAAAGAAATATATATAAGACATTGTACAAAAAGTAAAAAAAAATGAAAAAGTAAAATTAAATAAAACCGTCGTGGTACTGAAAAACAAACGACGTTATTAAATAATTACAGACGTCTATATTTAATTACACGACGGTAAATAATAAACGTCGTGGTATTTCATATACTACGACGTTATGTAAACTTGTACAACAATTTAATCATTCAATTAAATAAAAACTGCCGTGGGAATTTAAAACAAACGACGGTTTAAAGAAAATATAGACGTCTGAAAATTGTACAAAAAGTAAAAAATTAAAATAAACCGTCGTGGTACTCAATAACAAACGACGGTATGTAATAATTACAGACGTGTAAAATTCATTAAACGACGTTAAATAAAGAATTACGACGGTAATGAGAATTGAAAAAAAAAATGAAAAAGGCTAAGTTATGAGAATGTACCTGTTCAACTATCTCAAGTATCTTTCCTTCTACTGTCTTTTCTACTTCCCCGGATTTCTGTTTTAAGAAATAAAGAAATATATAAATGACATTGTACAAAAATTAAAAACAAATAAATTCACCGTCGTGGTAAACGTTAACAGAAGGCGGTTTAATACAAGAGCGTCGTGGTAAAACTTTAACACGACGGTAAATATAAACAGAGAAACAGAGAATTCAAAGTTCAAAAACGTTACCATTTCTTCCTGCTTTTCCCCATTCTTGGCAGTATCCTCCTCAAATTGAAGGGCTCTAACATCAAGTGCCCCTGAGCAGCTTGCTTTGTCCGACATTGGATTTTTAGGACTTTGCCCTTGGATTTGGGACATTGTATTCAGTTTCAGCATGCTTTGATCAAAATTGGGGATGAGTTTGGAAAGCTGACTCAGCAAATTTTCCCTCTCAGCTTCTACCAATTGCTTGGTCCTAGCCTCCATCTTTAAACTCTCTTCCCTTGATCTAGCCTCCATTTTCAAAGTCTCTTCTTGAAGGACAGGTCTTACACTTTCCTTCAATTGATCGGCAAACTTTACCTTCTGTTGTCTAGGTAAATTGAAGTATTGCTTAGGGGAAACCCCAGCCCCTACCCCTCTAACTCTTCCTGGATGCTCGGGACCCAAAGCCATTGTCAAAACATCATTGGTTCCTGACAGAGAAAGAGTGCCTTCAGAGACTTGCTTTTGCAAATCATCCTAACAAAAAGACATAATAAAAAGTCAGAATAAGAAAACAAACGACGGTTATTTATAAAAAATCGACGTAGTATAATATTTCGCACGACTCAATAACATAACAATCGACGTAATATAGTATTTCATACGACGCTAACTAAATACCGACGTTATTAATTTATTAAACGACGTCAATAATAAACCACCGACGTCTTATGATATAATTACAAAAAACAGAGCATGGATTCCAGATTCAGACCTTTAACGACGCGTTTTAAAATATTTCGACGTAGTAATACTTTTCACACGACGCAAAAATATAACAGCAGACGTAATAAAAATTTTAAAACAGAGTGAGTAGGCTTACAATTAATTTTGCTTTCTCTGCAGTCTTTGGATCCGGGATGTTACCATGTTTGTCTTCTCTTGCTTTTTTCCATAAGGTAGATCGATCAATATCTACCCCAGGCATGATTTCCTTCAAGTCCTCCTTAAAACCAACATATCCTTTTCGAGACAATCGATGATTGTACTCGAGTTTCTCCCTCCTCTGTGATTGTTCTTCATGCACAGCCCCAAATTTTTCAGACAACCTTGAAGCTACAAAGGCATCCCATTGAGCATTCTCTAAGAATTTGTATGTTTCAGGGGGCTGCCTTAATCTATCCTGCTCCTTGATGAATGGAAGGATATGAAACCTCGTTAGTGTAGACTTGAAATCCTTCCATTTCTTGGCGGCAGAAGATAGCACCATTTTCTTGCCCCCTTTACCAACCACAAAAGCCATGTCAACGGCTTCCCAAATCTGCTCTTTTATATCCTTGGATATTTGAACCCATTTCTTGTCCACAAGTGGGACTCTGGAGCGTGCCAACACACCAATGTAGGACTGCATCTCATTATGTGCACGGCCATATGGTTTCCCTTCTTCATTGTACTCAACAACAGGCTTGATTTTCTGAATTTTTCTCTGCACAACACGGGGCATTGTGCTCATACCCCGACCTGACTTTGGCTCCTCAGAAATAGTTGCCGTGCTGCCTGGTTCTGTCTCAGAAGATGAAACAAACTTCATCTTCTTCGAGGACTTGGTTTGAGGATTTACAACACTAAGCTCCCTCTTCGAGGATTCATTTTTTTTCAAGCCAGACTCCTTACTTTGGGATTGAGAAACCATGGTTACAGACAAATTAAACCTGCAAGTGAAAATTTATCAGTGAAATTAAGAAAAACCACGACGATTATTTATAAACTACGACGTATTATAATATTTCAAACGACGTAAGAATAAAACAAACGACGTAATAATAAATTTAAACGACGGTAATTAATAACCGACGTTATAAAATATTACGACGACGTCAATAATAAACAACCGACGTCTTATGATATAATCAAAAAAGAGAGTATTAAATATTACAACGACGTTAATAATAAAAATCGCCGTGGTATTAAAATAAAACGACGTAAATATTAATATACCGTCGTCTATACCACAAAAACATTAGGAACAACGTAAAATATTTTCAGCAGAAAAATAATTAAAAAGATTTTCGAAACAAAAACCATTGTTCAGAGAAATCAAACATGCGATGAATATATCCTTAAAAATCAAAAACAAAAAAAGGATCTCATTTTAAAAAACAACGAAGAACACTTTCACACGACGCTAGGGTGACTGGCGAACCGTCGTGGTCTATAAATCTAACCACGTAAATAACAAGCCACCGTCGTCTTATTTAGTTGAAGTAGAAGAACCAGAGTAGTGTTCAAACTTGGAAACTTTTCGTCTTTGTCTCCAAATTTTATCAAACTTGGAAAGAAAATATGTAAAAAGATTTAAAAAAACGAAAATGATATGCGCATGCAAAACAGGAACAAAAATCCTTTCAGAAATGCTTACCCTTTGCTTGCGATGAAAGCTTTCTTCTGGAGTTTGGTGTTTCAGTTCAGAGATGAAGACGAAGAGGAGATAAGCTTGAAAGTTTGAAACAGTTCTTGGAGAATGAAAAATGAGAGAAGCTTGAAAGTTTTTCTCGGGTTTGGAAACAGTGCAAGTATGGGTCAGGAAGGCGAAAAGTTTAAAATAATAAAAAACCGTTTAATAAAGATGACACTATTAATAGTATACGCCCTAGTATGACACATTATACGGCGCTATTGTTAACACTGCCCTATAATATTACTTTACACGACGGTATGTTTTAATGAAACGACGTTTTTAAAACGAATTACACGACGAATGTTTTTTCAAAAAAGATGAATCGTCATTTTCCAATTTACCCAACGACCTTATATTCAATAATACCACGTCGTTTTAATTACTCATACCGACGTGAAAAATTAATTCCACGTCTTCATTTTTCAATTAGGCGCTTTGTTCTTATGAACAGACGTTGTACTTATAAATTGAACGACTGTGTATTTTAATAAACCGACGTGGTTACTTTGGTGTTCTGAAAACGACGTCGTTCTCTTTTTAATACGCGCCAAATGACTTTTGGATTTTCGATGCAATTATGACGGCGCTTTTTTTATTTTAACGGACGTTGTACTTAGAAATAGAACGACCGTGTATTTTACGAAACCGACGTGGTTACTTGGGGTTTCTGAAAACGACGTCGTTCTATTTTTAATACGCGTCAAATGACTTTTGGATTTCCGATGTAGTTATAACGGCGCTTGTTTATCTAAACTGACGTTGATTATTAAAATATGACGTCGCTATGTAAATTAGAACCGACGTTGTACTTCGATAATTTGTTTAAATATGATTTTTTCACGCGTTTTTTAACTCTCAGTTTTCAATTAGGGTTGCAGAATGATTCCTCACAAGACCAAGCATGGGTTTGCTACATCCTCCTGTGTAGCAAGGGTGAAACCAGCTTGAGAACCCGCATGGGTGTTCCTGATGCTCGCAGAGACGGACTCAGGTGGTGGCTGTAGCTGGGAGTGGGCTTGAGGTTCAGAATGAGTAGGTGGTGTCTATTCATTCTGAACCTCAATCCCACTCCCAGCTTCACCCCAAAGGCACAACCCACAACAGGTTCTAAGGCTGGTTCCACCTTGCTACACAGGAGTTTTGAAGTTGATCACTGTGGAAAAGGGGACTACAATGTAACCAGGAATCGAGGAGTGAGGGTTCACACTTTGTTGATTTTGATTTTGATTTTGATTTGATTTTCAGGAATCGAGGCTGTGCAGGAGCTTGAGAACAAGAGGAAGGAGAGGGCCCAGCTTGCATATGAGAGGAAGAAACAGTTGAACATATATTTGCCACGATGTATTTTCCAAATTTGTGTTCATATATTGTGTAAATATTTAACACGAAGAGATTTGCCTTTTAAGATGAAAATGTTGTTGAGGATTGAGAATTAAATTTTGTTTTGTGTTAAGAAAGATATTACCAAAATAAAAGAAAAATTAATTAATTTTAAAAAGCTATAAACATAAGACGGCGGTTTACAGAGAGGGCAGACGTATAAATTGAAAAAATACGACGGTAATTTGAACTTAGGACGTGGTAAATAAAAACGACAGTAGTGTTGTAGGTACCGTCGTAGTATACTCCAAAATAATAAGTCGGCGGTTTACAGAGAATGCACCGTCGTAGTATACAGACGTTGATTCCACTATATTATACGACGTGGATTAAGAACAGTTGGTCGTGTTTAGTAAGGAGTTAACACGGCAGGTTTTTTGGTGAACTGTCGTCTTTATTTTCTACGTCAGTGTATTCATACCTGCTGTCGTTGTTTTTTGGTCAGATTTTAACTCTGAAGAAATCCTTTTTTAAAAACGACGGTTTTTTATTTGTATGCGTCGTCTTTTAAAAATATTGAACAGTAAATCACTTATCCACGACGGTTTTTTTTTTTATACCGTCGTCGATTTAAATACAACGACGGTTTTATGTTATGCCGTCGTCTTTTTCTGGTCGTCTTTTCCAATTTTTGTAGTAGTGCAAGTTCGAAGGCAGTTCGTTCCTTATAGGAGTGTTTGGTGTATTCCGTACTTCTAGTGATTGGATTTCACTCAAAACTCACCAAATGACTCCTCCCACCATATTATGATGATGCCCAAGTTTTGGGCTCGATCGGAAATCAATAGGGGTAAGAAATTGGACAATTCAGGTTCAAAGGCAGTTTGTTCCTTACAGGAGTGGTTGGTGTATTCCGTAGTTCTAGCTATTGGATTTCACTCAAAACTCACCAAATGACTCCTCCCACCAAATTATGATGATGCCCAAGTTTTGGGCTCGATCGGAAATCAATAGGGGTAAGAAATTGTTTAATTCAGGTTAAAAGGCAGTTCGTTCCTTATGGGAGTGGCTTGTGTATTCCGTAGTTCTAGCGATTGGATTTCACTCAAAACTCACCAAATGACTCCTCCCACCATATTATGATGATGCACAAGTTTTGGGCTCGATCGGAAATCAATAGGGGTAAGAAATTGGACAATCCAGGTTCAAAGGCCGTTCGTCCCTTATAGGAGTGGTTGGTGTATTCCGTAGTTCTAGCTATTGGATTTCACTCAAAACTCACCAAATGACTCCTCCCACCATATTATGATGATGCCCAAGTTTTGGGCTATATCGGAAATCCATAGGGGTAAGAAATTGGACAATTCAAGTTCGAAGGTAGTTCATTCCGAATTGGAGTGGTTGGTGTATTGCACAGTTCTAGCGATTGGATTTCACTCAAAACACACCAACTGACTCCTCCCACCATATTATGATGATGCCCAAGTTTTGGGCTCGATCGGAAATCAATAGGGGTAAGAAATTAGGCAATTCTGGTTGAAAGGCAGTTCGTTCCTTATAGGAGTGGCTGGTGTATTCCGTAGTTCTAGCGATTGGATTTCACTCAAAACTCACCAATGACTCCTCCCACCATATTATGATGATGCCCAAGTGTTGGGCTCGATCGGAAATTAATAGGGGTAAGAAATTGGTTAATTCAGGTTCAAAGGCAGTTCGTTCCTTATAGGAGTGGTTGGTGTATTCCGTAGTTCTAGGGATTGGATTTCACTCAAAACTAACCAAATAACTCCTCCCACCATATTATGATGATGTCCAAGTTCTGGGCACGATCGAAAATCAATAGGGGTAAGAAATAGGACAATTCAGGTTCAAAGGAAGTTCGTTCCTTATAGGATTGGTTGGTGTATTCCGTTGTTCTAGAGATTGGATTTCACTCAAAACTCACCAAATGACTCCTCCCACCATATTATGATGATGCCCAAGTTTTGGGCTCGATTGGAAATCAGTAGGGGTAAGAAATTGGACAATTCAAGTTAAAAGCCAGTTCGTTCCTTATGGGAGTGGCTGGTGTATTCCGTAGTTCTAGCGATTGGATTTCACTCAAAACTCATCAAATGACCCTTCCCACCATATTATGATGATGCCCAAGTTTTGGGCTCGATCGGAAATCAATAGGGGTAAGAAATTGGACAATTCAGGTTAAAAGGCACTTCGTTCCTTGTGGGAGTGGCTTGTGTATTCCGTAGTTCTAGCGATTGGATTTCACACAAAACTCACCAAATGACTTCTCCCACCATATTATGATGATGCCCAAGTCTTGGGATCAGTCGTAAATCAACAGGGGTAAGAAATTGGACAATTCATGTTCGAAGGCAGTTCGTTCCTTATAGGAGTGGTTGGTGTCTTCAATAGTTCTAGCGATTGGATTGCACTCAAAACTCACCAAATGACTCCTCCCACCGTCTTATGATGATGCCCAAGTTTTTGGCTCGATCGGAAATCAATATGGGTAAGAAATTGGACAATTCAGGTTCAAAGGCAGTTCATTCCTTATAGGAGTGGTTGGTGTGTTCCGTTGTTCTAGCGATTGGAATTCACTCAAAACCCACCAAATGACTCCTCCCACCATATTATGATGATGCCCAAGTTTTGGGCTCGATCGGAAATCAACAGGGGTAAGAAATTGGACAATTCAAGTTCTAAGGCAGTTCGTTCCTTATAGGAGTGGTTGGTGTATTCCGTAGTTCTAGCGATTGGATTTCCCTCAAAACTCACCAAATGACTCCTCCCACCATATTATGATGATGCCCAAGTTTTGGGCTCGATCGGAAGTCCAATGGGGTAAAAAATTGGACAATTCAAGTTCGAAGACAGTTTGTTCGGAGTTAGAGTGGTTGGTGTATTGCATAGTTCTAGCCATTGGATTTCACCCAAAACTGTCCAAATGACTTCTCTCACCATATTATGATGATGCCCAAGTTTTGGGCTCGATCAGAATTCAATAGGGGTAAGAAATTGGACAATTCAGGTTCAAAGGAAGTTCGTTCCTTATAGGAGTGGTTGGTGTATTCCGTACTTCTAGCGATTGGATTTCACTCTAAACTCTCCAAATGACTCATCCCACCATATTATGATGATTTCCAAGTTTTGGGATCGATCGGAAATCAATAGGGGTAAGAAATTGGACAATTCAGGTTCAAAGGCAGTTCGTTCCGAATTGGAGTAGTTGGTGTATTGCATAGTTCTAGCGATTGGATTTCACTCAAAACTCATCAAATGACTCCTCCCACCATATTATGATGATGCCCAAGTTTTGGGCTCGATCGGAAATCGATAGGGGTAAGAAATTGGACAATTCAATTTCAAAGGCAGTTCGTTCCTTACAGGAGTGGTTGGTGTATTCCGTACTTCTAGCAATTGAATTTCACTCTAAACTCCCCAATTGACTCATCCCACCATATTATGATGATGCCCAAGTTTTGTGCTCGATCGGAAATCAATAGGGGTAAGAAATTTGACAATTCAGGTTCAAAGGCAGTTCGTTCCTCATAGGAGTGGTTGGTGTATTCCGTAGTTCTTACGATTTGATTTCACTCAAAACTCACCAAATGACTCCTCCCACCATATTATGATGATGCCGAAGTTTTGGGCTCGATCAGTAATCAATCCGGGAAAGAAATTGGACAATTCAAGTTCGTAGGCAGTTCATTCTGAATTGGAGTGGTTGGTGTACTGCATAGTTTGCATAGTTCTAGCGATTGGATTTCACTCAAAACTCTCCAAATGACTCCTCCCACCATATTATGATGATTTCCAAGTTTTTGGCTCGATCGGAAACCAATTGGGGTAAGAAATCGGACAATTCAGGTTCAAACGCAGTTCGTTCCTTATAGGCGTGGTTGGTGTATTCCGTAGTTCTAGCGATTGGATTTCACTCAAACTCACCAAATTACTCCTCCCACCATATTATGATGATGCCCAAGTTTTGGGCTCGATCGGAAATCAATAGGGGTAAGAAATTGGACAATTCAGGTTCAAAGGCAATTCGTTCCTTATAGGAGTTGTTGGTGTATTCCGTAGTTCTTGCGATTTGATTTCACTCAAAACTCACCAAATGACTCCTCCCACCATATTATGATGATGCCGAAGTTTTGGGCTCGATCAGAAATCAATCCGGGTAAGAAATTGGACAATTCAAGTTCGAAGGCAGTTCATTCTGAATTGGAGTGGTTGGTGTACTGCATAGTTTGCATAGTTCTAGCGATTGGATTTCACTCAAAACTCTCCAAATGACTCCTCCCACCATATTATGATGATTTCCAAGTTTTTGGCTCGATCGGAAACCAATTGGGGTAAGAAATCGGACAATTCAGGTTCAAACGCAGTTCGTTCCTTATAGGCGGGGTTGGTGTATTCCGTAGTTCTAGCGATTGGATTTCACTCAAACTCACCAAATTACTCCTCCCACCATATTATGATGATGCCCAAATTTTGGGCTCGATCGGAAATCAATAGGGGTAAGAAATTGGACAATTCAAGTTCGAAGGCAGTTCATTCCGAATTGGAGTGGTTGGTGTATCGCAAAGTTCTAGCGATTGGATTTCTCTCAAAACACACCAAATGACTCCTCCCACCATATTATGGTGATGCCCATGTTTTGGGCTCGATCGGAAATCAATAGGGGTAAGAAATTGGACAATTCAGGTTCAAAGGCAGTTCGTTCCTTATAGGAGTGGCTGGTGTACTCCATAGTTCTAAAGATTGGATTTCACTCAAACCTCCCCAAATGACTCCTCCCACCATATTATGATGATGCCCAAGTTTTGGGCTCGATCGGAAATCAATAGGGGTAAGAAATTGGACAATTCAGGTTCAAAGGCAGTTCGTTCCTTATAGGAGTGGCTGGGGTATTTCATAGTTCTAGCAATTGGATTTCACTCAAAACTCACCAAATGACTCCTCCCACCATATTATGACGATGCCCAAGTTTTGGGCTCGATCGGAAATCAATAGGGGAAAGAAATTGGACAATTCAAGTTCGAAGGCAGTTCGTTTTGAATTGAAGTGGTTGGTGTATTGCATAGTTCTAGCGATTGGATTTCACTCAAAACTCACCAAATGGCTCCTCCCACCATATTATGATGATGCCAAAGTTTTGGGATCGATCGGAAATCAATAGGGATAAGAAATTGGACAATTCAGGTTCAAAGGCAGTTCGTTCCTTATAGTAGTGGTTGGTGTATTCCGTAGTTATAGGGATTGGATTTCACTCAAAACACACCAAATGACTCCTCCCACCATATTATGATGATGCCCAAGTTTTGGGTTCGATTAGAAATCCATAGGGGTAAGAAATTGGACATTTCAAGTTCAAAGACAGTTCGTTCCGAATTGGAGTGGTTAGTGTATTTCATAGTTCTAGCGATTGGATTTCACTCAAAACTCACCAAATGACTCCTCCCACTGTGTTATCGTGATGCCCAAGTTTTGGGCTCGATCGGAAATCCATAGGCGTAAGAAATTGGACAATTCAGGTTCAAAGGCAGTTCGTTCCTTATAGGAGTGGCTGGTGTATTCCGTAGTTCTAGCGATTGGATTTCACTCCAAACTCACCAAATGACTCCTCCCACCATATTATGATGATGCCCAAGTGTCGGGCTCGATCGGAAATCAATAGGGTTAAAAAATTGGACAATTCAGGTTCAAAGGCAGTTCGTTCCTTATAGGAGTGGCTGGTGTATTCCGTAGTTCTTGCGATTGGATTTCACTCAAAACTCATCAAATGACTCCTCCCACCATATTATGACGATGCCCAAGTGTTGGTCTCGATCGGAAATCAATAGGGGTAAGAAATTGGACAATTCAAGTTCGAAGGCAGTTCGTTCCGAATTGGAGTGGTTGGTGTATTGCATAGTTCTAGCGATTGGATTTCACTCAAAACTTACCAAATGACTCCTCCCACCATATTATGAAGATGCCAAAGTTTTGGGCTCGATCAGAAATCAATCCGGGTAAGAAATTGGACAATTCAAGTTCAAAGGCAGTTCATTCCGAATTGGAGTGGTTGGTGTACTGCATAGTTTGCATAGTTCTAGCGATTGGATTTCACTCAAAACTTTCCAAATGACTCCTCCCACCATATTATGATGATGCCCAAGTTTTGGGCTCGATCGGAAATCAATAGGGGTAAGAAATGGGACAATCCAGGTTCAAAGGCAGTTCGTTCCTTATAGGAGTGGTTGGTGTATTCCGTACTTCTAGCGATTGGATTTCACTCAAAACTCACCAAATGACTCCTCCCACCATATTATGATGATGCCCAAGTTTTGGGCTCGATCGAAAATCCGTAAGGGTAAGAAATTGGACAATTCAAGTTTGATGGCAGTTCGATCCGAATTGGAGTGGTTGGCGTATTGCATAGTTCTAGCGATTGGATTTCACTCAAAACTCACCAAATGACTCCTCCCACCATATTATGATGATGCCCAAATTTTGGGCTCGATCGGAAATCAATAGGCGTAAGAAATTGGACAATTCAGGTTCAAAGGCAGTTCGTTCCTTATAGGAGTGGTTGGTCTATTCTGTAGTTCTAGCAATTGGATTTCACACAAAACTCACCAAATGACTCCTCCCCCCATACTATGATGATGCCCAAGTTTTAGGCTCGATCGGAAGTCAATAGGGGTAAGAAATTGGACAATTCAGGTTCATAAGCAGTTAGTTCCTTATGGGAGTGGTTGGTGTATTCCGTAGTTCTAGCATTTCACTCAAAACTCACCAAATGACTCCTCCCACCATATTATGACGATGCCCAAGTTTTGGGCTCGATTGGAAATCAACAGGGGTAAGAAATTGGACAATTCATGTTCAAAGGCAGTTCATTCCTTGTAGGAGTGGTTGGTGTGTTCCTTAGTTCTTGCAATTGGATTTCACTCAAAACTCACCAAATGACTCCTCCCACCATATTACGATGATGCCCAAGTTTTGGGCTCGATCGGAAATCCATAGGGGTATGAAATTGGACAATTCATGTTCGAAGACAGTTCGTTCCGAATTGGAGTTGTTGGTGTATTGCATAGTTCTAGCGATTGGATTTCACTCAAAACTCACCAAATGATACCTCCCACCATATTATGATGATGCCCATGTTTTGGGCTCGATCGGAAATCAATTGGGGTAAGAAATTGGACAATTCAAGTTTGATGGCAGTTCGATCCGAATTGGAGTGGTTGGTGTATTGCATAGTTCTAGCGATTGGATTTCACTCAAAACTCACCAAATGACTACTCCCACCATATTATTATGATGCCCAAGTTTTGGGCTCGATCGGAAATCAATAGGGGTAAGAAATTGGACAATTCAGGTTCAAAGGCAGTTCGTTCCTTATAGGAGTGGTTGGTGTATTCCATAGTTCTAGCAGTCGGATTTCACTCAAAACTCACCAAATGACTCCTGCTCCCACCATATTATGATGATGCCCAAGTTTTGTGCTCGATCGGAAATCCGTAGGGGTAAGAAAATGCGCAATTCAAGTTCGAAGACAGTTCGTTCCGACTTGGAGTGGTTGATGTATTCTGTAGTTCTAGCGATTGGATTTCACTCAAAACTCACCAAATAACTCCTCCCACCATATTATGGTGATGCCCAGGTTTTGGGCTCGATTGGAAATCAATAGGGGTAAGAAATTGGACGATTCAAGTTCGAAGGTAGTTCGTTCCTTATAGGAGTGGTTGGTGTGTTCCTTTGTTGTATCGATTGGATTTTAGTCAAAACTCACCAAATGACTCCTCCCACCATATTATGATGATGCCCAAGTTTTGGGCTCGATCGGAAATCAATAGGGGTAAGAAATTGGACAATTCAAGTTCAAAGGCAGTTCGTTCCTTATAGGACTGGCTGGTGTATTCCGTAGTTCAAGCGATTGGATTTCACTCAAAACTCACCAAATGACTCCTCCTCCCACCATATTATGATGATGCCCAAGTTTTGTGCTCGATCGGAAATCCGTAGGGGTAAGAAAATGCGCAATTCAAGTTCGAAGACAGTTCGTTCCGACTTGGAGTGGTTGATGTATTCCGTAGTTCTAGCGATTGGATTTCACTCAAAACTCACCAAATGACTCCTCCCACCATATTATGATGATGCCCAGGTTTTGGGCTCGAATGGAAATCAATAGGGGTAAGAAATTGGACAATTCATGTTCGAAGGCAGTTCGTTCCTTATAGGAGTGGTTGGTGTATTCCGTAGTTCTAGGGATCGGATTTCCCTCAAAACTCACCGAATGACTCCTCCCACCATATTATGACGATGCCCAAGTTTTGGGCTCGATCGGAAATCAATCAGGGTAAGAAATTGGACAATTCAGGTTCAAAGGCAGTTCGTTCCTTATAGGAGTGGTTGGTGTATTCCGTAGTTCTAGCGATCGGATTTCACTCAAAACTCACCAAATGACTTCTCCCACCATATTATGTTGATGCCCAAGTTTTGCGCTCGATCGGAAATCCATAGGGTTAAGAAATTGTACAATTCAGGTTCGAAGGCAGTTCGTTCCTTATAGGAGTGGTTGGTGTATTCCGTAGTTCTAGCGATTGGATTTCACTCAAAACTCACGAAATGACTCCTCCCACCATATTATGATGATGCCCAGGTTTTGGGCTCGATTGGAAATCAATAGGGGTAAGAAATTGGACAATTCAAGTTCGAAGGTAGTTCGTTCCTTATAGGAGTGGTTGGTGTGTTCCTTAGTTGTATCGATTGGATTTCAGTCAAAACTCACCAAATGACTCCTCCCACCATATTATCACTATGCCAAAAAAGGGCTTTAGCAACGGATAAAATCCGTTGCCTATTACACATAAATACCGTGGTATTGGTGACTGTTGCCTATTCCTATGTAATAGGCAACGGATATTCTCCGTCGCTGTTTATCACTTACTACATCGGATATCAAGTACACTCCGATGCCTAAATGATTTCCGGGTGCCAAAAAAAGGTTGACTTCCGACGCCTAAACCCGAAACAGCATCAGTACTTTCAAAAGAGAGGAGGCTAAAGAGCTCTAATAGCATCAGTGATATCTACTATACTGATGCATATTATCAATTACAACATCGTAGAAACAAATAATGGTGTTGTGAATTATGTTATACATCATCGCTTTTTTTATTTTGCGGACGTGAAAAGCCTCCTATAGTGCTGGTAATTACATAAATGCTGATGCTACTTCTCGTTTTAAGCATCAGTGATAATGGATGTCTGGTTGTTGTTTTTATCTTTCAACTTTAGTTATTTCTGGAAAACTAAAGTTGTTATAAACAATAGGCATTATTTATGTAAGGGTAGGTATTTTGCGTGTTTCACATCACACTTTACTTAGTTATTGTAATAGTATTTAAGAAAGGCCTAATTTCCAAATCATGTTGTGTTGCCATTACTATAAAAAAAAAACATTATATCAACAGTAATTTAAATATATCCATAATTGTCTATATATATATAAGCAAAATACTTGAATGATCCATACTTGTCACATCCAAATCACAAATTTACCAGCCCTACACCACAAATTATCCATACTTGTCTATGCATAAGCAAAATACTAGCTAGAAAGATATGTAAAATGAAGGAATGTTTAGCTTAATCAAAAAGCCATTCTAGGACATGACTTGCTAATTCTTCTCGCACCTCATCCAATTCCATTTGGGTGTACGTGTCCTTCCTTCTAGCTCTATACTGGAAAAAAAAAACACATAGAATGTAAACACAAAATATGAACATAAGCTTAAAAAGTGTAAGGTACTAAATTTGCATAAGATATGTTGTCACTTCAAATGAACCAATATGCAAATTTACGAAATCATATTGGTGAAGAAGAAAATCTAATTTGTCAATCAATCTAATTAGATAACAAGAAGTCATTAATTGGATCCCACTTCATGTTTAAACTAGCAATTAAATGATCATGTGATGGGGTAGAGAGTTGGACAAGCACTGCTAGCATTTTTTCTCAATTGACACAGACCTAACTACCAAAAAAACATAGGCACATTGCTGTGAAAAAAAATCACCAAAATCAGGAAAGGCAGGAGTCAAGAATCAAGCTCCAATCACACCAACAGTCTGCCCTTTGAGCAAGTTTCCCACAAACCTGCCCCATTAAAACAGAAAAATCAAGCTGCAGGAGACACATGACATTTATAATTGATAGTAACGGTAAATATGATAGTCATACAGATTAGGAAGCCATCCGTCATATAAGCCAGCCCTCATAAATTCATCTGCTTCTACTATTCTTCGAGTAGCTGATAAAGAAAGTGAAGCTTTTCCAGAAACTAATGGAAAATGCAGGGACAATGGAAGAACATGTAGAAGGAAAAGAAGATAGCAAAAATTAATGATTACCATGAAAGCTCAACACATGCTTCAAATGGGGTGTTGAATGACTTGCCAAAGCACCTCAAAGAGTTATAAACCTGGATTCCACATTCTTGTATATGGGATTCTGTCATTTGGCTATAGGTGTGGCCACTTAGCATTCATGATGCTAAAAAGTACATGCTACAGAAACAGAACATTAATAGAGTAGTTTCCACATAATTCTCCATTTCCATCTTGTTCTTGATTTTGAAGATATTTATCCACATTTCCTGATTTCTGAAATTTCAAGTCCGTATTCGTAATCAAGTATGACTGATTTAAGCAATTGAATGAAGCTAATTTGTGAAGCTAATCAAGTACCCTACATTAGCATGAATCTGGATACTACCAAAAGAAAATTATCATGAAAGATTATACTAATTGGGAGAAACAAATTCTTACATTAATATATCTAGCAAAATGATTCCTTTTTGTTATGAATCTGATATGGGCATCCGCCTTTGTTAGAATACAAAACCAAACTGAAAAACAAAAGGGAATGGCTTACATCCAAATATCCTATCTTGACTTTCCTGCAACTTGAATTGAGGTTCATATAAAAAACACATATAAAGAAATGAATTTAAAAAAACATAAATAAGAGGAAGAAAAATAGGACCAAGTCTCGGCCATTCTTTGTGGATCCATCAGATTTTCTAGTAGCCCAGTACCTAAATGTCAAACTCAATCATTCGTCGTGACATCTAAAATTAGCTCATTTAGTAAAACATCAGAACTTAGAAACAGCAACACAACACAATCATGTTACAGTTAAAATAGCACAACACATTCACATATATGAAACTCGTATCAAAAGCTCTGCTATCCACAGGAGTATTCGAAACCAGGTGCTTTACACCCAATCTACTACACATTGTGTTGTTTTCTATAGGATGAGAAAAACCTAAAAGAAAATCACATCAAATCATGCTTTGAAAACGAATCAGCTCAGTTCAGTTCAACTGGCAATAATGATAAGGCAAATACCTTTTGTTGACCACCGTAACCATCCCCTACAGCAGCTCTTGTAGCAGCGAGTTGAACAAAACTGAAAAGAAGAAACTGTACAAGTTCAGAAGCTTCCATCCCAAAAATAAAAACAAAAAGCCCCAATTAATCTGCATCTACAACAAACACTAAATCCTATTAAAAATCATCCACACAATTAAACCTCAACCACTGCCTTTATATGTAGGGATTTGAAATATCAAAAGCCCCAAATCTCTAACTGAAACCCTCATTGATCACAAAAATCTTCGCAAAGAGAAAACCAGAGAGAGACAAAAGCGTTACCCTAGTCTTCATCGATTGGGTGGTCAGACGCAACCTACCACAGCTCAAGAGAAGAATCACGCATCCAAGGCTACAAGAAGTCGCTCAGGTTGCGGTCCAGCGTAGAGTATAGGGAAGATGGTTCCACTGAGAGTTCGCGAGCAGGGAGAGAACAGTGCGAGAGAGAGACTATTGGGAGTTGGAGAGAAGAGTTTGTCAGCAGATAGAGAGAGACAAAAAATTTCCGCTGTTTGAGAAAGGAAAGAAAAGGAGAGTCTGAAATTGAGAGAGAGAGAGAGAGAGAGAGAGAGAGGAGGATGAGAGAGAGTTAAAAATTTCCCAAAAAAATAGAGGGAGAGTCTGAAATTGCGAGGGAGTCTGAAATTTTTCGTTTAAAAAATC